>CM033041.1:2127500-2657500 GCA_019207045.1 Branchiostoma floridae x Branchiostoma belcheri | reverse complement strand
TAACTATAACACGTTGTCCTCCATAGCTTTAACTCTTAGCTGCTGAGTTAGCTTGTTATAAAGTTGCTGAAAGGGCAGGTAGTTTGGGTCCAACTCCAGACGACCGGCTAGCCAGTTTGAGGAAACAAACTTCGGTTGCGCACGATCGCCAGTTTTTCCAGGAATTTCATATCTTCTGCAAGTTCTAGTAAGTTACCAACTTGTTTTACAGTTTCCTTGTCGGTTTAGACCTTGTACTTTTTATCAGTATATGTTACTGTTTGTTTACTATCGTTAGCACTATATATAACTACTCAGTCTTAGGTCAGGTATATTATGTATGCCTCTATTAGGCTGACAATCTTTTGGCCATGTAAAGACAATAACTGCAGGGGGTCTCTGGGTTTGACAAAAAAATCATCTCAACTTAAGCTGGGGCTGAATATGGCCCACAGACATTGATACAGACCCCACATAGCGTTACAACTTAAACATACGTATACATGAGATTCGCGTATTTTGTACGGTCGGTCGGAGTTGTACAGGTATTGACTGACGACATTCCGTGACATGGAAAGCTTTCTGTGTACAATGTTGCTGTAGACTACCAGTGTTTTGAAAGTGGGAATTTCGTGTGAATCTTTTTCCTTTTGTCGTAGTGTATATGGTGCATATTCATGTTAAGTCCTATCTTTATTCCTGTACGTTCTTTCCTTCTCATTGTTTCTCACCCTAAAAATAACTTCCTTATCTTTTTGCATGCATATAAATTACCCTTTATCTTAACTATCTCAATGACCGGTAGTTAGGTAATCAGACAGTGTTCCAGCTCACACAGAAGACACAGAAATGTCACGTAAAACAACGTAAAGGCGTGACAATGAGATAGTTACAAGTGTTTGTGAGGACAGGCTGTGAGAACACCTGTGCCTCTAATCGCGTGACAAAACCTCGCGCATGTGAAATCAGAATTCGAGCCCCAGATACACACGCTACTGCTAAGGGTGGCAGTTATTCGTGTGGTGTTCTCTCTCAACATTTTCCCTCGAACTTGTGCATTTTAAACGTTTCGTTGTTTGCAATCCTTTTCACAAACTTGTCCTTCCCCCAAAGGTAGAAAGTCTTTTTTGAAACGACACTAAAGACGGATTAAACAAGCCAAAGCGGAACAACTGTTTGGATCTCCTAGCTAGTATGTTACGTACTAAGGCGTAGGCTGAATGATACAGTGTTGCAAAAGTGTCCCTTTGAAACATATGGCAAATTGTCACGTACAGCGTGTCAATTCTCTGTCACTGTTCATAAATCACCCTTTGTCTTAAGTAATTATCTTCTCTCAGAAGGGCACAATAACGCGTCAGTGTCCCTGTAGACACAGAACGTGTGACGATCCGGCACGTACAGCAAACAGCAAAATGACACTTATACATAAATCACATCTGGTCATTTGACGATTGTTGGCACTGTCGCCCGGCAGATTTCAAGATCTGTAAAGTGAAAGATGTCTGTCAGATACTAGTACAGTGAACAAGGTAGGGAGGCGCAGCTACAATTTAGTACACTTAGGGTTACTTAGCCCTAACAGCGTCTTCAGTACAGTTTGGGGACTTCAGAGTGGTCATGTATAGACGAAAAAGATTTGTCAACAAGGCCAGACAATATATTTTCTTCATGCGTTACCATTGTTTGGCATTTTCAATGGGAAACATTTCTGGTACAACCTGTTTGTTCCTTATGTAATCCCCCCAAAGCAGACTTCTTTTCACGTTCTGTCCTCCCTGTCTCTTTCTTATCTCACGTTAAGCCTGGCAGTGTTACAGAATGCTGTATCTAGGTCGTTAGAGGAACCACAGTCCCACTCCCTAAAAATTTAGGCAGTTCAGTGGTTAGCGGCCCTGCCTCTGGAACTCGAAGGCGTGAGTTCGAATCCAGACTTTGTCGCTCACACGACATGCACGCTACCGGAAAGGGTTGTAGTCCTTAGGACGGGACATTAAGCAGTCCACTGTTCATTGTGCTTGTCGTAAAGAGCTAGGAGAATGTCTCCGGTACAATGAACCTGTAAATACTGTACATAGCGTCTGTCCTCTCTGTCACGACCAGTGGAAGACTAGCTCGTCAGCGAGCTAAAACTGGATCGAGATCACTTTCCTTTCCTTTACTTTCCTTTTCCCCTAATCCCTGCCCCCCTTGAAGGTTGGAGTAGGTGTAAGTAAGGAGTGTACTTGTAGGTTAGCCCTGAGATCCCAGAGGTTGTTCCGTCTTGTGTCAACTCATTAGCGCAGCCGTGAAAGACTCGGCGTGACCCAGAGACACGGGTTCGAATCCGTGTCAGCTGAAAGGGGAGACACAAAAAGCGCGGCGGAGCCTTTTGTCCACACGGACCATTTAACTTGTTATACACAACAGGTACATGGGGTGGGGAGAGACTGGGATTGTCCAAACGCGTGTACCTTGTACCATACTGTGAAAGGGCGGTCCGTTCTAACTTACAGCAGTGTACATAACTGTGGGGTCTTTGGACATGAAACTCAAATAGATGAATAGGGCAAAGCCTATAGCTACGTAGCTGCGTCAAATTTCCAAACCGGGGCCCGGCCTTCAGGAACGAAAAGTATGACATAAAAGACACAAAACTACACAAGACGTAAAAAGAATAGCCGTGGGTATTACTTGTGTCTATTTTTCCGTATACATTTTATTTTTCGTTTCCACAAACAGCCCGGCTGGGCCCCGGTTTGGAAATTTGACGTAGCTATAGGCCCCCAATAGATAACTAGCTGAACAACTTTAGGTGTTAGAAGGTTATGGGTTCGAATATCATACAACCTACCGACCAGAGTCAGGACGCTGACGATCACGTACGTTATTTGTAGAAAGGCGGCTTTGACGTCTTCTATTTTCCTGACGTCAGTGACGTAACGATACGTTTGAGGAGCAGTAGCACGCGCATGTAAATAAGCTCCGCATTCTTTTATAAGAATAGAGCTTGCTCCGCTGTGAACAGGATAAAGAGAAAAGAATTACCACGAACGCAGTGTGTACTTTGTAACTTTATAAAGTCCAGAAGTGTTGTCCCAGCTTAAAAGTCAAGTTTCTTTGCTCCGCGTGTATCAAAGACACTCTTTAAAGTTAACGTGGAGTAGAACTCTTAACTTTGGTTGATGCACAGCACGAAAACAACTTTTTAAGCAAAGTTTCAGAGATACGTATAAAGCCCTTAAAGGCGGAGAAATATTTCAGCAGATTTTAAGATCTATTAAAGGCATCGGAAACATACATTTGGCATTTACGGAAGATTTCAGCGTTTGTAAATCTAACTTAATCTGTTGTGTTTCTTTACGTGAATTTTACATGTATTTTAGTATGCCGAAGAGACAACTTAAATGTCTCAAAAATATTTTCTGTCAAAACGGACAAATACCGTTTCTCTAGATCTGTTACAAAATACATGGTAACCGGCTAAGTCAAATGTAATAAGCCTTTGTCTGGTGTTAGATAAAACATTGCGTCATCTGTTTGATAACAGTCAAAACTGAAAATTATTGCGCTTTCTGGTACAAAATGTTATGTTTATACCTCAGCAAATACAAATACAATACAATACAAAGTGAAATACAATAATCTTCTGTGTTTTTAGCTATTCGGAAAGCATTTGACGTATTCAAACTTTCTGTGCGCAAGGTTTAATTCGAACAGGGAAGAACCTCTCACGGTTAGCTTATATGCAATATTTTACGTTATATGAAATGTTGCGTATACCATGGTCAATATTGACCGAAGGATGCCATATATGTAATTTATTTCGAACCGTCATTTACGCAAAGAAGGGAAGACCTCCCCCGTTAATATATTTGCTAAGCCGTATATGAAATGTTGCGTATTTCATTTGAACATACGACATGTTTAATTTTTGAATCCGCGCAGTTTAACCGAACTAGGGGAGACCTCCCCCGTTTAGCTTATATGCTGCCAAAACGTATATGAAATGTTGCGTATTTCTGTAAAACATACAAGTTTAATCTTTGAATCCGCGCAGTTTAGGCGAACTAGGGGAGACCTCCCCCGTTTAGCTTATATGTTGCCAAAACGTATATGAAATGTTGCGTATTTCTGTAAAACATACGACATGTTTAATATTTGAATCCGCGCAGTTTAGGCGAACTAGGGGAGACCTCCCCCGTTTAGCTTATATGTTGCCAAAACGTATATGAAATGTTGCGTATTTCTGTAAAACATACGACATGTTTAATATTTGAATCCGCACAGTTTAAGCGAACTAGGGGAGACCTCCCCCGTTTAGCTTATATGCTGCCAAAACGTATATGAAATGTTGCGTATTTCTGTAAAACATACAACATATTTAATCTTTGAATCCGCGCAGTTTAAGCGAACTAGGGGAGACCTCCCCCGTTTAGCTTATATGTTGTCAAGACGTATATGAAATGTTGCGTATTTCTGTTGAACATACAACAAGTTAAATCTTTGAATCCGCGCAGTTTAAGCGAACTAGGGGAGACCTCCCCCGTTTAGCTTTTATGTTGTCAAGACGTATATGAAATGTTGCGTATTTCTGTAAAACATACAACAAGTTTAATCTTTGAATCCGCGCAGTTTAAGCGAACTAGGGGAGACCTCCCCCGTTTAGCTTATATGCTGCCAAAACGTATATGAAATGTTGCGTATTTCTGTAAAACATACGACATATTTAATCTTTGAATCCGCGCAGTTTAAGTGAACTAGGGGAGACCTCCCCCGTTTAGCTTTTATGTTGCCAAGACGTATATGAAATGTTGCGTATTTCTGTTGAACATACGACATGTTTAATCTTTGAATCTGCGTAGCTTAAGCAAACTTGGGGGTACTACCCCCGTTTTATCTATTGGCTAATACCGTCTCAAAGGTTTTATGAAACGGTGCCTTTTTCTGCTGAACATACGGCATGTTTGAAGCGCAGTTTATGCGAACAGGAGGAGACCCTTTCCTTTTTACTTTATACCGCATATATGTTCTGAAATTTCAGGGTCTAAATCAGGGTGAGGTTTTCTTTGTGGCATGTTGACACTCGAGCTAAGAGACGGTAGAAATCCCGACTACTGCTATGAATATCTCCGCGACTCAACCTCTGCTTGAAGAATAAGGATGTAGTAGGTATACCGTTTTGTGCAGTGAGTTGTGTTTTCTCTATAAAACGGCAAGCAGTTCTTACTACAGGTAAATGTACGAAATATGTTTATTTCTTTATCTACAAGCAAGCGTCGAGAAAGAACAGTTTGTGCACACAGGCGGTGTCTTCTCGTGTTGCTCGTGTTTGTTTGGGCAGGCAAGATGTAAATTTATTCAGCGTTATTTCGTACTCGCCATGGGGCGCACGCCTCCGTCCGTCCAAGGAGGTTGAACTTCCTTGGTCCGTCTGTGGCACAGCTGTGTCATGTGATAGGATGTATCCAATGGCAGAAGAGAGTGGGGGGTTCAAATTTACGGACCATACGTACGACAAGGAGCGGTTATTTTCCAGGCGTTCATTTTTGAAGAGAAGTATTGAAGAAAGTTTGGGCCTGCTCTAGCCCGCAAGTTGTGGCCGCGACACCGCTTTTACCGCCTAGGACCCCCGGTGACGGAATTTGACTCAAAGATACGAGGTGGCTATCATTCTGTACAAGCTGTTGTTGTTGGAAATCGACACAGAATGGAAATCACGGCCCTTGTACCATCCGGATTAATAGAAGCCGACACTGCAAGCTGAACATCTTTCGCGTTCACAGAATCCAGGACCATCCAACAACACGAGTCATATCGGCCACTACTCTAGGATCCTCTAGATCTTACCGGATTCTTATTCCTGTGGTGACCAGATGGAACTGTACATGTGTGCCATTTTTAACTTACGCCGAGACGCTTCACCCGACACTGGAATTGGGACTGTGGACTGCTGCACGGAATTGCGCAACCGTTGTGATATTGTTTCAACTGCCGACTACATCAGAATGAAAGGCCACAAATACCTAGTAGGCTGTAGGTTTTTTTTTACTTTTCCATGTAATATTTTTTCGTAATTCAATAAAATTTCAAAGTTTCATCCATTGTATTTTCTTGCTTTGAAATGTGTTAATGATTATTCTCCTAAAATGGCACTTATCCACACCTTAATGCACACGTATATGAGACGTACAGAGGGAACTTTAAACATGTCTTAAGGGTGTTTTGGTACGTATTTATGACAACTTTAAGCTGCTAAAAAGAAAAATGTAGACACATTAAATCCTCTTAATTCACACGTATATGAGACGTAAATAGGCTTTAGATCAAATAAACGTGAAGTTTAAACATGTCTTAAGGGCGTTTTAATAAGTATTTATGGCAAATTTCAGCTGCTGAAAAGGCACCTAAACACACGTTATAATCCACTTAATGCACACGTATATGAGACGTGAACAGGCTTTAGATCAAATAAACGTGAAGTTTAAACAAGTCTTAAGGGCGTTATAATAGGTATTTATGGCAAATTTAAGCTGCTGAAAAGGCACCTAAACACACGTTATAATCCACTTAATGCACACGTATATGAGACGTAAACAGGCTTTAGATCAAATAAACGTGAAGTTTAAACAAGTCTTAAGGGCGTTTTAATAGATATTTATGGCAGCTTTAAACTGCTGAAAAGGCACCTAAACACACGTTATAATCCTCTTAATGCACACGTATATGAGACGTAAAGAGGCTTTAGATCAAATAAACGTGAAGTTTAAACATGTTTTAAGGGCGTTTTAATAAGTATTTATGGCAACTTTAAGCTGCTGAAAAGGCACTAAAACACACGTTATAATCCACTTAATGCAATTGTATATGAGACGTAAAGAGGCTTTAGATCAAATAAACGTGAACTTTAAACAAGTTTTACGGGGGTTTTAAAAATCATTTACGACATCTTTAAGCTGCTGAAAGACAACGGGAAAACCGGAAAATAAGGACTAACACGGACCTACAGAAAGACCACTTAAAGGCAATATTTACGTACTCGTATAAGTGGTGTATAGATCCGTAAAGGAGGAAAATACGTCAACATTACGCATGGTTTCAGCATCCTTAAATACCGTTTTTCGTGCCGTGATGGGCTTAGATGTTAGAAAAATCGAACAGTTAAATAGCTTCAAGCTCGCATAAAAGGCACACATAACAAGACTACCATCCCTCCAACTTTATCCAGGCTTGGGATTTGTCAGCGGTAGGCAGAGGAACACGGCCCCTTGTTTCAGGCCAGTTTACTTGTTTAATCATCCCCAAGGTTTACTTCTGTCTGTTGGTCCTTCAACCTTTGTCTGAACGGACTTCCAGGTCATTGACCCCTTTATAAAATTTTATGACTCGACCCAGGTATTGGCTAGAGGTTAGTGTGTAAGTAGTGTGTAAGTGAGTGGGTTACTGTGTGGGTGTGTAGTAACCCATGGTTCCCCTTACAGACCCAGGCCCGTCCCAGCAGCTGACCCATACAGTACAGCAGGCGCGGGCAACCCTAGCCCGGGCAGTAGCGGAGGGTTAGTGTATGGGTGTGTTACATGGGTTGTGTGTGGATAGCGCATGGGTGTGTAGTAACCCATGGTTCCCTTTACAGACCCAGGCCCGTCCCAGCAGCTGACCCAGACCGTACAGCAGGCGCGGGCCAACCTAGCCCGGGCAGTAGCGGAGGGTTAGTGTATGGGTGTGTTACATGGGTTGTGTGTAGATAGCGCATGGGTCTGTAGTAACCCGTTGTCTCCCTTACAGACCCAGGCCCGTCCCAGCAGCTGACCCAGACCGTACAGCAGGCGCGGGCGACCCTAGCCCGGGCAGTGGCGGAGGCGGCCGAGGCGGAGCGCAGCGCGGCGGCGGCAGAAGTGGCGGCGGCAGAGGCGGCAGCAGCCGCGGGTAGGACCATGGCACCACCCGGTGAGTATACAAATTACTTTAAAACCTCGATAAAACAGAATGCGTATAGAAAATGAGGGATACTGAAGATCATATGAGGAAATGACATTGAACTATTCAAGAGTGCCATTTGTTCACATTGGTCAGGTATTCGTGTCGGTAAAGGTGAGTCAGGTACGATTCACATAACTTAACTTTATTGCATAACAATTGTTAAGGGTACAACATCTTCTATATGACAACAATCATTCTAAGAGACTTAAAATAATAACATTTAAAATCATTTTCCTTCAGAAACGGAGACGAAGAACACAGAGGAATCAGAGGAGGTAGCACCTGCTGAAGGTGATGACGTCACCGATAAAGCAGGGGAGGATGCTCAGGAGAAGGAAATCACCATGGCAACAGATGAGGCGGAGAAAGAAGAGACTGAGGGCGAACAAAAACTAGAAAATGGTGAAAACAAAGAAGTCGAGGAGGAGGATACAAAAGATGCAAAGGAAGAGGAGACAGAACAGCACGAAGGCGCGAAAGCAGAAAATGTACCCGAAACGGACGACACGCCTGAAGCAGAGTCCACCGGGAACGAGGAAGGAGCCGGGGAACGAGAACAGCCACCTGACGAGACAGCCGATGCTGCTACAGAAGAGCAAAAAGTCTCAGAAGAAGAAAAAGTCTCGGAAGAACAAAAAGAAACAGAAGAAGAAACGGAGACGCAAGACGCAGATAAACAAGGCAAGGAAGAAGCTAAAGAAACAACGGAAGTTTCCGAAGAGAAGACTGAAAGAAAATCCAGTAAACTAGAGGATATAAAAGAAGTGGATGACTCTGAGAAAGCTGAAGAACAAGAAGAAAAGCAAGAGAGCGGTCCAGCCGAGAGCAGGACCAGCCCGACGCCGCCTCCACCCACTGCTCGCAGAAGGAGCGAGCCAACAATTTTACAGGCACCTTCTCCGCGGGGCAACCAGGGGTCCTCACAAGCCATGCTGCGGAGGGGCAGTCTGATGGACGTGCGGCTCAGGCAGGCGGAGAGGACGCAGAGGGACGCCATGAAGGACCCCAACAACTGGCCTATGGAAGCGTGAGTTTGTCTTCAGTATATTAGCAAATAACAATACCGAATCTTATATTACAAATGGGTGGTTATTACTTAATCTTCTGTTGTCTTTTGATGGACCTAAATGACAAAGCTTCTGAATATGCATTGAAAATGATATTCTCCAAGCAAAGTTTTGGCAAAATTTTAGCAAAACGGCAAGAAAAAAAAACACATTGAAAGACGCCCAAAATGAGCATTAGACTAAATACAACCTATTTTTGAAGAGTAGAAACCTTGATATCATATAGAGCGAGGTCCACGTCCGGACCCGAAGGCTTATTGAAAGAACATGGTAGAAACATAGGGGACGTACAAACATGCGACAATGGACAGTGATACACACTGTTGTAAAAAGAAGACTACCAAAATGTACTAGCTATTTCTAGACGGATTGGGTTCGACATTTGTTTAAAGGCAGATGACTAGAAAAAACACATTTGGAGAAAGACCTTGACAGCTTAAGAAGTCTGCGTCCTATGGCCTAGTCTTGGCATTAGAAGACATTTTGTACGTAATGTCTTCAATATAAATATAATGTACTCAATGAACTTTCCTTTCTCCCAGTCTCCAGGTAGAGAACCTTGACGGCGAGTCAGAGGTCGGGTGTCTGATTCGAGCCACATCAGACGTACTGGACTCGCCCCCCTCCCCCATCACCGCCTCCTACCTCCATCACCTCTCCCACCTCACCGTGGGCAGCGCCGAGGAGCTGGTCAGCGAGGTGGTGGACTTACAGCCTCGGGGGCACACGCTCCCGGGCCCGCTGATCGTGGCCGTGCCGTACCCGGTGTCGGCGCGGGTCGGCAGTCGGGAGGTCATCGTGAAGACGTCGCAGGACGGAGAGAAGTGGCGGGCTATCCCGGCATTCAACCCTGAAGCCAACTACAGAGAGAGGAAGGTGACCGGCTTTTATTCAGCTTCTTTTTTTCTTTTTGTCATCCTCAATTGCGGTGAAACATATGGACCATATAATGCTTTTAAAGTAACTAGAAGTGCAATGCGGCTTCGCTAAAGCTCGCATTTATAGTCAGGTAATCAACGAAAAATTCAATGGCATATGTAAAGGTATTCTTCAGTTTTTTTTTGTGACGACCAAGCGAATCCCCTTTCAACATTTCGTGAAGAAGCCAAAAAGACATCTTATCAGATCTTTTCTATGAAAGAGTCGCTACCTGACATACGCCATAGTCTTTTTCTTCGGCGTCTTTCTACTTTTGTAGCTTCAAAGTTATTTATCATGCCCTTTATTTATTATCTATAAGCATCATATGATTTTCTCAAGTGAAGTTTGGGAGCCATTTAAACGTGTCTAATTGCAAAGCCAGGCGTTTAAAGGAAACTCAATTAAGTTTTAAGGAAACAATTGTTTATTTGCGTTTCCATTTTATCTCTTTTCTCCAGGGAGTTTTCTTCGCCGAAGTGAACGTGAAGCAGCTGGGGATGTATGCAGTACTGTCGCGCCCCGCTAGGGAGAAGATTCACATCCCCACCAAGGGCGGGCTGTTCAAGGCGCCTCAGGACCAGCGCGTCTCCTTCAAGTACGCCAAGGAGGGGGTCAAGACGCCTCTGATGCTCACCTTGGAGGTAAGTGGGACGGAAAGAAACGTAAAAACAGACATACGGGAAGAAAAGAATAGAGAAATTTGGAGAAATTAACGATTTAGGTTTGACGTCCCTGTCCTTGGTGCTAAAAGTTGCGCATTGGAGTTAAGAATAGGAACTTATTGAAATAAGAATGAAATATGACATTATTAGATCTAAAGGGAATTGAGAGACTGAAAGAAGTAATCTGGCAAACAAATACGTCCTTAGATTTAGAGAATCAGAACAGTCCATGCTATAGCTACAAATGACTCTCAGACAAAATTCTGGCCAAAGTAGTCATGGACATACAGACATCATATTGTATAGAAGATAATCTGGGAGCTGTAAGGAACGTTGTTTTCGGACCAAATTAAAGAAAGCATTGCTTCTTTAACCTCTTCTCAAGCCCTTTAACGTTGTAGGAAGATTAGGAACGTTTCAGGAAGATTACCCCGAGATGCGACAATTAGAAATCCAGCGCATGTCTAAATCTATTTTCCGTTCCCAACAGATCCAGCCCGTCTCCATGTCCGTTGTCGCTGACGTCAAGTCACGTGAGAAAACCTGCGAGGGTCTCATCTCCTGCAGCCCCATAGTGCGCATGTCACACAGCGTCAACATCCACACACGTGACTCCCCGCCAATCACCGTCACCGTTCCAGTCCCGCCGAACCCTAGCCGCGCAGCCGCAGAAGAGAGCAACACTAGGTAGGTGGATAGGCTCAAATCTCAGAATTCTTTTCATTCATCTTATTCGTAGCGGTCAATTGTAGCTAACACATGTGAAATTCTTTAGTAAACTGAGTTCCCACTGTATAGTTTCCTTTATTTTATCATCTATACTCATTTCTTTTGTTATAAGTTGCTTAAGGGAAGCTTAAGCATAAGCTCCCGACCTCCCTGGCACTATCACATCTCATGTAGATTTCATTGTTATGTATTCAATGTTTTAAAGTGTTAACAAATAATAAGAACTTCTAGTAATTGTATTCTAATAGTGTTTAGGAGTACAAACGGAGAAGAAAAGTCCGTCACCAAAAAAATAAACTGAATTAAGTTTGTTATTTTCAATTTTGTTTTTCTTTAGATAAAAGTATGACTGATAGACAAAAAATACTGATTAAATTTTAATACGTTGGTTTATACAAATAGAATCTAATATTCGATCTTAAGAACGAACAAACTTGTTTCCAAACAGTAGGAGGCCCAAAACAGCGTTCGAAGGCAGCCGTTCCTCTGACACGGCCTCTCGACCAATGAGCGCCTTCTCCCTGGGCACGCGCAGTAGCAGCGCGCAGGACGATGACGACACGCTGCGGCTGATGACGTGGGAGGAAGGCGGTTGGCTGGTGCACGATGACGTAGAGCTGACGGAGAGGAAGGGTGACCTGGTGGCGTTCGAACTCAAGGTCGTACTGCAGCGGTAAGTCCTGGAGACAGGGGGTGCTTTTCTAACGAAACGGCTCCGAGAAAGGATGGTCCAAGATCGAAAGTAAGCAAATAAAGACAACAACAACAACAACAAGAGTCTACATGACAAAACCCTTAGTGAAATAGGGATATTTTTGCGGTGCGGGCAAAGTGTTTGATTTTCTACTATCAATATCAATTTTTGAAATGTGAAAAAAATGACGCAAATATGTTGAAAATAAGTTATCAATCCGACAGGAGATTTTAAAATTTAGAAAACCAGGTACCAGTCGATGATTAAAGATCTTGCCAATAAGAAATGTATTGATTTTCTGATCTTCCAGGTTCATCATCCTCCGTCTGAAGACCGGTTCACACTACTCCCCAGAGAAAGTAGTCCGTGCGCTGGAGAAATCCCTCCGCACCAAGCGGGCAGCGTGCATCGCCCGGCACCGGGCAGACGACCCCAACAGCCTCGTCTTCAAGTGAGCAAGAAACGGATTCTTTCAGTGATCTATGTAAAAGTGAATCAAAATAGTTTTTGCTGCGCTGTTTGAGGCTTTCGTTGATATCTAGAAGTACATTGAAAGCTAGCGTAAACTGTCTTTTCCTATGACCACTTCCAACGGACCATACAACATATCTGTTTAAAAATCCATAAAGTGGATTTTCGCTGCGATGTTGAGGTTTTTATTACTGTTTACCCATGCATAGAAAGCTGCATATACACTTTCCTTTCTCTTTCATAGTTGACGTTTTATATTAAGACTCCAGAAAAGATATATAATATTAACTTTGTGTAACAGATACTAATACTAATGCCACACCACCTGTTAATATTTCTTACTTATGTACCCAAATACGTTTCACGAAAAGGCTGCTATAAGTCACCGTTATGACCTTTGAACTGTCTTTGCATCATCAGATGTGTTCCCGCGGGAGACTCCACCAAAACCCTCCGTGCCCTGGAGGATTCTGGGTACGTGGGCCCGCCCGACCCCAGCTCTGACGTACTTCTGACGGAGGGACAGCTTATTTACATGCGGCTGCTAGGTAGGGTCTTTTTTCATTTGCTTTTGGTTACAGACGAGGACAATGTGACACTGCACTCAAGTTAGTATCATATATTTAAACAGTGCCACGTACAAAGTGCAGACAAAAGGTAAAGGTAGTCTTTTACCTCCCCGACTGAAGTCATTTTTACACCTGGGTGAAGTGAATGAATGAATGAATTTTATCGCTCAACAATAGCACAAGGTACAATGTAGTGAGGGAGGTCGTGTAGAGTGCCTTTCCTAAGGGCACAGCGTCGGGAGTGCGGCAAGTAAGGAACTCCGGACCTCTAGGTTCCGAGCCCAACACTCCACAATAGGGTCTTCCAACATCAATAGCGTTGTTTGTTTGTTTGTTTGTTTATTCTTTAAGCCTAACTGGGTAATATGATAGCCTTATGTATGATAAACTTGTAACACATCAAATCATCATGGAAGCTTATCTGTGTTGGTTGTAATCATAGTACAATGCTAAACTTTCTTCCTACATACATAAAGTTACATAAAGTTATACACGGATCAAATTTTCAACGACCACTGTCCACTGACCAATCACTTCAGAACGTAAACTCGTGAGAGTTACTGACACGTTCGACCAATTGCTGACGTCACGTATCCGAAAGAGCACGTGTTGATAAGATCACGTGTCCGTAACTCAGTTTAAAAATCTCTCTTAAATTGTTGTAGGAAACATCACAGAAGCTGACGATTCTTCAAAAGAGGAGCTCCGTTTGCCATTCCACTGTCACGTGCACAAGTCCGTTAGGTTAAAGGTCAAAGAGCAGGACGAGTTCGCCAATCACAGCTACGATGAGTACCGGGGTCAGGTGGAATTCTTCCTGCGTGAAAACAACGAGCATGATGGGAAGGAAACGTCACTATGCAAGCTGCCTGTCTCTCTACCCAAGGTTAGTAGGGGAGGTGGGGTCTAACGATCATTTGTAGCTTATTTTCACAATAAAATTGATAAAGCTTAGAAGATTTGTCGAACCTTACTACACATGCTTTTATTGCACCAGTCACATTTTTTCACTCATCTTAACGTTTTGTTTCCCATGTTAACAGAAAGAAAGACCGCGACCAAGACCACCAAGTTCATATCGGAAACTCATTGAAGTTCCGGGTAAGTAATATTCAATTAGCTGTTATATACCCCGAAATATGTATGTCCGGTGACGAAAAAACGATAGCCCGTAATGGTCAAGACCGCACACACAAGAAACAAATTTTCAACCTTTATAGAAGTCTCTTCAGTCCGTAACTCTCTCAGATAACGTTTGAGCTTAGGTTCTGCTTTAAGGTGCTTGGTTAAGAACTGGTTTGACCATAGTCTGCGTATCAAACTCTGCTGCCCAGGGCTTTAACTGGCTTCTCCCCTCTTGAAGACCGGTTGGGTGTTAGGCGGGCTGCTATAAGCGAAATTCAATCAGGCTAGTTTCACTATGACTAAGATCAACAGAAAGAAGGCTACAGCCTCAAAGACCGCAATAAGATTTTTCACTTAAAATGCATGCGTACTTATGTATACCATACCAAGGTGTATACCAACTCATTGACTATACTATACTTATGATGATGACGCTACCTTGCCCAGGCCCGCTGGGAACGGACGGACTGAACCATCTGGCCCGCGAGATGGGGGAGGACTGGGACGTGGTGGCGGGGTACCTGAAGGTCAAACACAGCCGCGTACAGGCTATCAAACGGAACTACCCTGGTGATATCAAACAGCAGGTATGGTGTGTGTTTGTATTTGTGTCTGTATGTGTGTGTGTGTGTTTGTGTGTGTACGCGCGCGAGCGCACGCGTGTGTGTGTGAGTGGATGGATGTGTGTGTGTGTGTGGATGGATGTGTATGTGTGGATGTGTGTGTTAGTGTCGATTATCACTTTTTAGGCATGACACCATATCTATAAAAAATCTGAGCAGAAATGACCTTCAAAGGACAACATAAGATGCAAAATTTACCTTTCGTTCGTGTTCTCGCTTCTCGATGATTTTTTTCGTCTGCCATGTTTGCTTGACCCGACCTTTACCCTTTGACCCCCAGGCCTTTGACATGCTGTATACGTGGCGGAATAGCATGCCGCGACATTGTGACAAGGTCGGCGTGCTGTACAAGGCGCTACGCAAGTCGGACCGCGGAGACCTGGCCGAGAAACTTCGCGCCCAAACAGCTGCATGAGAACGCTTTATATGCTGCAGTTTCATATAAAATCGCTAGAGGGAGTACATGAGTGGCCGTTGTTTTGGGTCCTCATCAAACTTTGTAGACGTGTTTAATATAGCAAACAATATAAGGGTGCCAAGTGGGTTTTAAAGCAAACGGTGAATTGCAATCAAATTAACATGAATTATGTACTTAAGCCCATCATAAAGTTTTCAAGTTAACAATCCGTCCAAGATTTGTTCAAACTTTGTAAATTTGAAGTTTCAGATAGCGTAAAATTATGTCCCATGTTGGGAAACGCGTGCAGATTGCAGACTATATACCACTGTTATTATCAGTATTGCAATAATTTTACCTGTGTGTGGTCTTGCTGTGTTGTTTTACTTTTGTAATTTATTGTGTGTCGCCATTTTTGTCATGTTGCTGGAATAAAAGTACACAGAAAAGTGTCGGAATTGAATCTTTAATTGTGTTTTGTGCAGGTGTGTTTCAGTCTTACAATGTACAACATGAAATAAACATGTAATAATACAATACAATAATAAGGTATTGCAGAGAGGAGTAATTTGAGTAAAGTATTGTTATTCTTGCCAGTAAGGCATTGTCCTGGGTATTTTGATATCCATCAATACTGCAAAGTCCAGTGGAATAGGAATGGAATCAGAAACAAAACTCATGATACACAGAAATGTTCTGTGTAAGAAAAAAAACATCTTAGTGATGCACTGAGTGAAGAAAGAAGACAAAATAATCTCGTCTGTTTTGACAGTAGACTGTGAAATGCATCACGATATTGCACAATTTTACTTACAAGACCCTTACAACGCCGTTCAATCTTTATACCATCTAAACATCATTTATATATCATTAAATACTAATTTTCCACTATTTGCATCCGGATGATAAATCTCTTCAATGGCCGACGCCAATGTCTTGTTCATGGCGCCACCTGGCGGTCTGTATGAGCACTACGCCGCTTCGGAGATTTCCTCCTTCCCGACATGCACCGGGTCCACGGGCATCTCCGGCATCTGCACGACGATCTGTCGCCTAGGCGACGCCGAGCCGCACTCGCTGTCGTCTGCAGAACTCTTCTGCACGTCCAACTGAGAATTGTTGCTTCCTCGCGAAGAAACCACCGGCGTCTGATGATTCGAGTTCGATCTTTGGGTACTTCTCTTGCTTTCTTTCGAAGACACCTTTGTCTCGGGAGTTTCTACTTTCTTTTCTGAGACGTTTGAGTTCGACGTCTTAGGATCTCTTGAAACAGTTTGTGAAACCTCTGTAGTGTCTTGTGTTATGAAGACGTTATTTGAAGGAGGATCTTGAGGAATAGTTTCAGGTGCAACATCTCCAGGTTTCGTCTCAACTTTCGCCAACGTAACTTCCTGTTCGTTAGGCTCTTCCGCCGGAAGTTGCGCCATCGATGACGTCAGATGATTCATAACATCAGCGTCATAGTCAAACTGTAATGAAAAGGAGAAATTCAAGTCTATATCGGGCAAAACTGTTTGTAATTAAAGGATCTATTGATAAGACATTTTCATATGGAAAGATGGTAAAAATGCCATTAAGAAGGTCAATGTTCAGAAGATAGCGTATATTTTATTACGTATATATTTCAGTTGCTTTTGGACAGACGAGGACAATGTGGCGCTGCACTGCAAGTTACACAGTACAGACAGAAGTTAAAGAAAGTATTTCCCTTTACCTTCCCGACAGAAGTCAGGTACCCATTTTTACACCATGAACTCGGGACCTCTAGATCTTTAGCTTAACGCTCTAACACACGACGCCACTTAAGTATCAGCGTATACAGCGTATCTACAAAACTGTAAAGTTGTCATGCCAATTGGAGCCGCATGGCGACGCTGTTGCCCACCTGTCCGTCCAGCCATGGTGTTGTTGGAGGCGGCTTCAGCGCTCCGGACACCGTCTGCGCACGCGCCATCTGCTCCAGGACGTGCATCACGTGATCCGGCGGCGTTCCCTGGACGACGGGAAGCTGTGGTGGGAAGGAAGGATGGAAAGAAGCGTCGATGAAGAAAATTGGTTGCTCTTCTTACTTCATATACGATACGTATATATAAAGTCGTAGACGTCCTAAACACAGTAATGAAATTAAAACTGAAGTGGTACTGCCAAAACTATAATACAAGGAACCGTACAGGGAGAAAAGAGGAGTAGGTAACGGAAAAGATGAGAGTATAATGACAGGCACGGTATCAAGTAAAACATTTAAGTCAAAAGTCAAAGTCCTTCCCGCGCCTGATGGTGCCTAGGGCGGCGCCCATCTCCGTTTCATTAACCCTGGGCCACACAACTTTGTGCAACCACTACAGCAGGGGGAAAGTCCACTGGAAACATTAGGGAGAATAGAAAACTGAGAAGGGTAGAGAAAACGGGTTGTCAGATCTTCAATTGTGCCCAACAGGCAAATATTTAGACTAAGGGATAAAAATTCACACACGCGCAGACATCCAACACATCCTCTTTCCTTCCCTCTATCACCCTACCTGATAGCTCGCCACGTCAGGCTCCAAACTGATGTGTTCGTTGCTCTGCTGTGACGTCACGCTCCTGCGCTGGTACCGCGGCGGTCTGTTCAAAGGCTTCTGCTTCGTGAAGCTATCCTCTCGCGAGAAACTGAGAGACAAGTCTTTGGGCGAGCCGATGGCCCTCCTCCCCACGTTCGGGATACTGTGTGTGGGGTGCAGCAGGGCCTGGAGTTGGGAAGGGCCGATTTTTGCACCCGGCTCGCTCAGGTAACGTTTCTTCCAACTTTCCATCAAGATGTCGACGTCATCGTCTTCTCGTGGTGATTTGTTGCTTGTAGAGACCCCCGTCTTGGTCGGGATGGTGCTGCTCAACATGGGCTGGCCTTGAAGCGGCTCCAACCTGAACATGTGTGGAATGAACAATTGGTAAATTGGTACAATAATGAATACACGTCATAGTCAAAAGTGAGCTGTGGGCTTTCCATACATCCATCATAACATGATAACTGCGTCCTAACATGTTCAGAGTTTCAGACATTTTCTTTCGTGTCTACAATCAAAGTATAAGCCTGTTGTCTTAACCAGCACGGACATGCATTTTTATCACCTCCATAAATGTCATGGAGGTTATATTTACCTCCATGAAATGTCATGGAGGTTATATTTTACCCTGCGTTTGTCTTTGTGTAAACAAGATAACTCAAGAACGGCTGGGTGAATTGATTTCATACTTGGTGTGTTGGTAGGGTGTGATAAAAGCTGGAAATGATTAGATTTTGGGCCCCCTAGCGGCTTCCCTTGGTACTGCAGCGCAACTTCCGGGTTTGCTATCTCGTGTTCTGAACAAGCTATGGTCACGATTTTGGGGTGTTAGATAGCTCTTGTGCTCAGAAATAAGTGACATAAGTTTGGGCCACAAGGCCGGACGTGAAAATACGTGCTGTCTACGTGCCAAACCGTGGGCAATCTTTTGGAATCCGTAAGTGGTAAGTACCACCTCCGCACGAACTCGTAGGGAATCCGACGGATTTTGGAGCACGCAGACACGCCGTAGAACGTTACCTGCAGGCGGAACTTTGTGTGCGGATTGGCCCCCCGTACGTGCCAGTAAGGGCGACGCGCCTGCCATGTACAGCCTGAACGTTTTCAGAAATACGTGGACGTGGCCTCCAAAAAAAACTTACTGACAACCCCCGCAAACTCACTTCAACCCCCACAAACTACGCACTTCAACCCCCACAAACTCACTTCAACCCCCGCAAACTCACTTCAACCCCCACAAACTACTCACTTCAACCCCCACAAACTCACTTCAACCCCCGCAAACTCACTTCAACCCCCACAAACTACTCACTTTAACCCCCACAAACTCACTTCAACCCCCACAAACTCACTTCAACCCCCACAAACTACTCACTTCAACCCCCACAAACTACTCACTTCAACCCCCACAAACTACTCACTTCAACCCCCACAAACTCACTTCAACCCCCACAAACTACTCACTTCAACCCCCACAAACTACTCACTTCAACCCCAACAAACTACTCACTTCAACCCCCACAAACTCCCTTCAACCCCCACAAACTCAATTTAACCCCCACAAACTCACTTCAACCCCCACACACTACTCACTTCAACCCCCACAAACTCACTTCAACCCCCACAAACTCACTTCAACCCCCACAAACTACTCACTTCAACCCCCACAAACTACTCACTTCAACCCCCACAAACTACTCACTTCAACCCCCACAAACTCACTTCAACCCCCGCAAACTCACTTCAACCCACACAAACTACTCACTTCAACCCCCACAAACTACTCACTTCAACCCCAACAAACTACTCACTTCAACCCCCACAAACTCCCTTCAACCCCCACAAACTCAATTTAACCCCCACAAACTCACTTCAACCCCCACAAACTACTCACTTCAACCCCCACAAACTCACTTCAACCCCCACAAACTCACTTCAACCCCCACAAACTACTCACTTCAACCCCCACAAACTACTCACTTCAACCCCCACAAACTACTCACTTCAACCCCCACAAACTCACTTCAACCCCCGCAAACTCACTTCAACCCACACAAACTACTCACTTCAACCCCCACAAACTAACTTCAACCCCCACAAACTCACTTCAACCCCCACAAACTACTCACTTCAACCCCCACAAACTCACTTCAACCCGCACAAACTACTCATTTCAACCCCCACAAACTCACTTCAACCCCCGCAAACTCACTTCAACCCCCACAAACTCACTCACTTCAACACCCACAAACTCACTTCAACCCCCACAAACTCACTTCAACCCCCACAAACTACTCACTTCAACCCCCACAAACTACTCACTTCAACCCCCACAAACTCACTTCAACCCCCACAAACTCACTTCAACCCCCACAAACTACTCACTTCAACCCCCACAAACTACTCACTTCAACCCCCACAAACTACTCACTTCACGAACCATGGGTTGTGCCCTTAACTTTACAGTTGAATCAGTATAATGTAATACTAATACACCACGCTTGAAGACCTTGTAAGATCTCACCTGGGCGGCGGTTTCATCTCCCTGATCCTCTTGAGTCTCTCCAGGTGCGGCGCTTTCCGATGGAACGGCGTGCTCTGCGGCAGCGGCTTGCGGTTGTAGAACGGCTTGGCGTTGTGCTTCCCCGAGTAGTTTTGCCGCTGAATCCGCCCCAGGGCGTTGTTCAGGTTAGTCTGGGGGAGGAATCATGTTTGTTTGTTTGTTGCTTTGTTTGTTCGCACAAAATACATGAATCAATACAGAAAAAGAATACATAAAAACACTACAGGTGCAGGAGGAAGGGAACCGTCCTCGGCTTATACTAAGCCCTCCTCCTCCATACTAAACAATATAAATGATAGTCAATGATTAACAAAAAATCATAGCACAATGTCTTTCCTTTCTCGTACATCTATTTTGGGCTCAGGTTTTTGAACTCATGTCAATTTCCAATGCAACCGGTAGCTGAATACTAAAAGATACACCATGGCAGAGAGAGAGAGAGAGAAAGAGAGAAAGAGAGAAAGAGAGGGAGAGAGAGAGGGAGAGAGAGAGAGAGAGGGAAAGAGAGGGAGAGAGGGAGGGAGGAAGAAAATGGGAGAGTGAGAGGAAAAGGAAGAAAGATAAACAGAGATGCAGTGAGGAAGAGGGGAGAAGAGAGAGACAGAAAGTCATAGACATGGGCAAAGACAAGAAGATGGAAATAGGAAGAGAGAGAGAGTGAGAGATCAGACAGACAGACATATAGATAGAACGAAAGAAAGAAGAAGCACCGTGACCCTCAGAGTAAAGACTCCATAGGTCTCACCTGTTCCTGCCTGATGAGCCCCTCCCGCAAACTCCTGAGTTTGAGCAGGTACTTGGACTGCTGCTCCGGCACGCCTCGCTGGTCCTCGAACCACTCGGGCTGCCTGCCGCTCGTCACCGTGGCAACCGTCGAACCCGCCACGGTCGACGTCATCATGTCCGGACCTGGAGGGGGGGGGGGAGGTTAGCTTGATCATTGGAACAGACGGCACGTCACTTTCTTGATGGATTATCTTCTACTTTATCTCTTACTGGATCTTCTACTTTAAATCTGAACAGAATAATGTGTGGACCTTACCACACTCTGGTTCCGTACTTGGATTAGGTATACTGTCTATAATAAGGATTTTACAAGTTCAAACAACCTTGACCTTCAAGGTGTGCTTCTCCTCAAGGTCATGACATGCAGCCGTGCAAAGAATTCTCTGCGAAGGATAGCAAAGTCTCCCAGTAGCATGCAATCCATTGGGCATCAGACTTTCGTCGGGCACAGAGGCCGGGACTCGAACTCCGGACTTTCTGATCCAGTAGCGAGATTGCCGTACAAGCACTACACACTGCTTACCACTTGAGATTGTAACATATGTTTTACTAACCACCCGCGGAATCGTGTGTGGAGAAATTAATCATGATATCATGACTCGACACAAAAGGTTAGGAGACGTGTTTGTCGTATTTCAAGCGCCGTCGCCGTGGTGACGACAGAACGTCTCGCGCCCTCAGGTAACCCCGCACCACTTGAAGAGGAGTGTTTGAGTGTTGTGGCGGTAGTGATGGTTGGGGTTTACCGAACCTGTCGTCTGTCAATATCGGGTCAGATACAGGGGCAGGGACTCTGTACCAGACCAATGTGTGTACACAGACAGACAGACAGACAGACATATAGGCATGAGTTTGGATAGGATTTTTGGATCCCCTGAGTTAATATGAAGGTCGTATCTAATGTTATATACATTTATGAAGGTCGTATCTACTGTTATTTACGTTACTACTTTATCTTATACGTCATTCTCTTGTGAACTCATCATTTAGTCAATCCTATGTTAGTAACTATTTTTCTGTATCTTGATCTTTAATGGTTTTTAAGGGCTCCCTAGGAAATCAGGTACCAGGTTAACTGAAGGGACTACTCTTAATTTCATCAATAAAAATGTTTCTCGTTTCTAGTGCACACAATGTACTTGTTTTCAGTGCACGTAGTAGACGAAGTTGTAGATATTTTCCCCGCTAAACTAAGCTGTGACAAGCTCTAATGCTTGCTTAAGGTTTGTAGCCGCACTACGTAATCGTAACCTGAACTCAAGCCTTTTAAAACCCACGTAACGTTATCCTTCCTGACTTCAAGTGGGACTAGATTATCCTCCTGAACAAAACGCTGCCCCAGATAGTTAAATAGGGCAAATTGCAGGCATAATCAGTCACTTTCAATCCGAAAACGACCGCTAGGGCCTCTGAGACCACTTCAGAACCAGCCAATGGCCACTCAGCACGGTTGCCATAGCGACGTTAGTACAGAGATTAGGTCATGGCTGTCTATTGACTCAAAGGTCGACTCCTAGTGCTTCATATGGATGGTAGTCATGGTACTGTCAAGTAGGAATATCATAGGACAAGACAGCACAAATGTCATATTAAAGCACGCGTACGGGTCCCCCCCCCCCCCACACACACATACAAGGCACTTGAGTGGCGGATCTGTAATGACTTGTGTTTACGGTAAACATCCGCGCGTATTGTCAACAATGTAAAGTAAACAACGTACAGAATATCTCGGTTTATCCCCCCTTAAACGCTTCTAAAGACTTGTGTACATCAGCAACACTATTATCATGTACTATCTACCTTTGTGTTTGTTGTAGACCACTCGGTACTAAACAAGGTTGAGGCTTTCAACTTCAGAAACAGTTGGTTCTGTGAAACACTCTTAGCACAAAACTTCAACAGTTTGTTTGTTTTAAAGGTGGCACAGACTGAAGGGTAAAAACGATACTAGCGACCACCTTAAATAGATTCTTTAGCGGCGCATACCGGTGTCTTTTACGTTAAGAAAACACGCTCTGTAGCGGTGGGGAGAACGATACAAAAGGCACTACTTCAGTCAACCTCACAGAGAGAACGGAAGATGCATTCCTGTGACATGTTAGACTGATCAACTCTGCAACATACGAAATGTATCTTAACACTGTAACAGTTAAGAAAATAACAGCACTACAAAGCTACATTACTGATACAGAACTACACAGTCTTGGTACCCCCATTGTCTGACCTCTGTCTTAATATAAATTTAGGTTACATTGCTTAATGTATATTCCACGACATCAAGGAAAAAAAAGCCCCATGGCGCAACACAGCGATATCTTTTCAGCTAACTCTACAAGTTGAAAAGGAAACACTACACAATAACCTTTAGATATTCAGCAATGCCTTACAGCACTAGATAGTTCAGTAACTCTCCTCAAACTAGCAAACAAACAGCAAGCTAACGGCCGCGTAAGGGAAGAATTCTCTAAGCAGGCATTACGTTACGAAACAGAACGTTGATTGACTGCATAACCCAAACAAGCGCCATGGTTGATTGTATTCCTCCATCCACCATAGCTGTGGAACTCTGTGTAAATAGCTCAGGTGAAGACACAGGTATCGGGGTATGCACACCGGGGTTAGGTTGACAATCGTACACGCAAATATCATTCCCGTAACAAAGTCAACAATTAACGGCGACTGACTCCAGCGTTTCCACACTTTAGAAATGAAAGAACATTTCCCGTTCACTCTTGTCCCTTCTTGTTGCGTCGACATTCCCGACACAGGCCGATATTGTGGGAACATGCCTCGCTATGTTTATATACCGAGTTGTAGATCATTTCCAAAGTGTTGTGCAATCTTTTCTCATTCAGTCTGAACGCTGACACTGTAAGCAGAAATCACGGGGTCTTATTATGTGTTCTTGTGTTTGATAGCAGTGAGGAACACGGGTCTAGAGAACTCCACAGCCAGTGTTTGCGCTGAAGTTACAGAATCTGATACGTATAATCTCCAATCAGATCCTGCGATGACATAAGATAGTACTAAACTGGCTAAGGAGTGTAGTCAGCCAAGAGGTGTGCATTTGCCATTCCCAGGTAGCCAAACACACTCCTAGGCCGGCTTCACCCCTTTGGCAGATTTTGGTACTGTCATATGCTACGGTAGGATCTGCTTGGAGATTGAGTATACAGATCATGACAAATATCGCTTGACAGCATAGCCTAAGTGTCTTACAACAGGTCCTAAACTTAAGGAAGAGTATTCAGCGCAGCATGCATCGACAATATGTGAAAAGCGAAATCCTTTCCTGTCAAAATATGGCGAAGTTACACAGTGACTTTAGGCACGTCAATTTGAGTTCTACCCCACCTGTGAAATAATTGAATACGTTCTTTGCCGATGCACAAGTCGCGACTCAAGTCTTTGTCGACCAAGAGACAGGCTTAAGACACGAGTCTTTTACGATACAAACCTTCTAAGACGCCTTAACACCTAGCTCAAGTCATGACTCAAGGCACAACATGACTACAAAGTAGCGAACCGCACACGCGACTAAAATGTACTTTAGTTGCTCTTCCGTCGTTGTCGAAGGCATCACATAAGTCTACCTACAATAGCGATGGCTGGTTGCTCGTTAGGCTAGGTCTTAAGCACTAAAACACACATGCGCCTACCTTTAGCCAAGAGTGTTCGCCGTTTGCCAGAAGTCCTTACCGGTACACAACCTTCCTCATGTGTGTAAGACGTTTAAAAGACGCAGAAACGTCTTGAGATCTCGTGCTTCAGCTCTAAGACGTTTAGAAGACTACGTGCACGAGGACCGCACTACGGGGGAGACTTGTTGTCCCAACACCTCGGACACGAACAAAAACACGTAAACCAATCGTCATCACACATAGTCCTCACTAACTCATGCATCACCGTGTGGGGATAGCTGACACCCCCCGGGGTAACCCGAGAATAGGCACGTCCGCGGTCGCCATGGCAACGTGAGGATGCCCCATTCTGGGCGGAGCTCTCAGGTGTAACACAGGTACAGGTGAGGCAGGGCAGGTGGAATAGGACGTGACCCCAAGGGCAGGTAGAAAATGTCGAGAATTAACTCCTGTAATCAACATGTGCTGAGGGGACGTTCTGAATTGTAACTCAATAAACCCCTATTGAGCCGCAGTAATGCTTACATCAAGGCAAGTCATCAGACACTATTGTGGGCGGTAAACCTGATTTGGGGCTGTTTTGTGGTCCCATGTGACATTTCATTTGCCGAGAATAGAAGAAAAGAAATGCTATTCATCATTCTAGCGGAAATAAGAAACACAATGCCCCCAGAGTCTCTACTGTAGAAATTGTGGCGACCACAGAAGTTCGTGTTGTCATGGAAGAGAATGCCTCTATGATTATGAAAATAGAATTATTCTGCAAAGACTTCACGCAAGACATTTAAAACACAATGAGAGAAAAATAAGAAAGTTAAGATAGAAGAAAGATGATTCTTTAAGTGCCCCTGACGACACTTTCATCTCGTGGACTTCTATGTTTGATAGACGTCTTGATCGTTAAGGTCATTACCACCAAGGGCGTAACCTTCGATGTCGAACATATAGGCTATGACCTCGAAAATGAAGTCTGTCATTTGACAGCGGCTTTAAAGATCCCCTGTTTTGTTACAAAAGCTTTACAATGATGATCGCAGTTAGAGAACAGAAAGACGCCGTGAACCCAGAGGAACTGGTAGGAGCCACGTTAGAACGACTGACCGTTAGAAAACGTAAACCATGAACTACCCCCAGTAGCCATAAGTTTAGTTTAGACTCTGGGCCTAGGGAGGAATTTTAGTGATGTTTACCTTTCTTCATTTCTCCACCCATAGCAAGTATTACGGTCTACACACATAGGGTCTACATAATTAAATGGACATCAAAATCGTACGACGACCTGTGACAAATTACCCTGGGTACCAGACCCCGGCCTTATTTTAAATCT
The DNA here is from genome assembly GCA_019207045.1 of Branchiostoma floridae x Branchiostoma belcheri. Classification (NCBI taxonomy): domain Eukaryota; kingdom Metazoa; phylum Chordata; class Leptocardii; order Amphioxiformes; family Branchiostomatidae; genus Branchiostoma; species Branchiostoma floridae x Branchiostoma belcheri. The sequence goes on along the minus strand of CM033041.1, from coordinate 2,631,444 downwards.
CAATAATATCGGTCTAACTCAGTGGGTCTGCTGTAGAATGTGCTTGTAGGCATGCATGTTGGCCCTAAAGCCAAGGGGTTGGTCTGATAGGCCCTGGAAACAGTCTAACATCCAGGCTAGCGACATATGTAACGGCGCCGTAACTACGCATACCCGTGTACTCCAACCGAGGCCTCCATACAGAAATGAGACCCTGCTCTGTACTCTAATACTTTACATGTACAGGAGACCAGCTAGCTGTGTTACCATGTGCTATATAGCACGGTACGGTACGCCTGTATGTGGCCGTGTAACCTACCCGTGTACTCCAGCCGCGGCCTCCATACAGACATGGGTCCTGCTCTACGGTACCGCACAGGAGACCAGCTGTATGACCCTGTCCTCTAGCACGGTACAGTACGTCTGTATGGTCACTGTAGGCATCCTTCCATCCAAGGCTAGGGATGATGGTAGCACTCTGGTTTTATGATCTTGGACAACACCTTCAATGACTCGTCAATCCTATCCTAGCCTGATGTGGCAGTCTCAGTCACAGTTGGGATATACATAGGTAGAAAGGTCCTGGGCTGTTGTCTGACTTTTCGTTCCCCTCTTTTCCTCAAGCTGCTTGTTGTGTTTTGCCAGGCCCTTAGCTAGACCAGTTTTGACTGTCGGTTGCGAAAACCTGCAACATGTTCCCAACAGTCTTATAATGTCTTATAATGATTACACCGCAACTGTGTCTTTTTATGTGATATGAACCACAAACCTCAGCTTAGCAGCTGTCCATAAGGGCGCTGATGTCTGCCACTGAAGTTGTTGATACTAGTCTTGAACTTTTGTCTGTCCATGAGAGCCACTGTGTGCTGTGGTAAAGAGTTCCAGAGTTTTGATGCATGTGGCCGGGAGGAAGGTGCGACGGTGGGATGTTGTCGCTGATTTCACAGGTTCCAAGGCGTTGTAGTGTTGAAATATTGACAGGCGGGTTTCACGTACATAGTTAGGGTTCAGGAAGTAGACTGTTGAGTGGAGCAGGTGCGTCGTGGTTGTACATGCGGTGCAGAAGAGTGATCGCCCTACGTTTCTTCGTTGTTCCAGTGGCTGAATCTGGTATTGTACAGTATTGAGCCCGAGAGAAAGTCCCTGACTGTTCCATGTGGTACAGCGATCAAATTGTGCTCAGGAAGCCAGGATATATATTGGTACCATTAAGAAAACAAGCGCGGTAGTGTGTTTTAGAGTGGGCGACACAATGCCTGTTTATACGTGAATATTGGCCCTTGTGCGGTGTGTGTAGAGGGTAATATATTAATGGATTCATGATGTTGTAGGCAATGTTGGGTTAGCGAGGAGTGGGTTTTGTTGATAAATATTACGTCAAGAAGACGTCACTGGGATAACGTTATTGATCACTAATTTCATTTATAACTCGACGGATTGATAGAAAAATAAGGTTAACTTAAAAGCGACTACCAACGAACTAATTGATAAGACAATCGACCAACGAACTACCAAATAACTACCTGATAAGTAACTACGTTGCACATCGGAATATCTATATACAGTATTTAGATACATCAGGAAGCCAATATTATCCATTGCCATGCCAACGCCACGCCCAAATCAGAACACTCCTAAACCCCCATGTGTACCTAGTGGTTGTGGGATATATGTTTACACAAAGGTGTTAAGTTTACATTCAAAGTTCAGCACGTCCGAGCCGTTAAACACTTGTGTCAACTCTGGACAATCTGGAGATTAAAACTTACACCCGCGGGCTCTGTTGCCTGGCAACGAGTACACGTTGCTATGGAAACCGTTGTGCGTTTTTACCGATCGTGTCGTTCCTTCCTTCTTTTCAAAATTAGACCGACAAAAAATCATAAAAACTTCGCCTAGACCGGATTTCATATCTGTAGGCTTGAAATAACGCTACCAGGATTCTCTGGAATGTTATTCAGTGGTTTAATCTACAATAATAATGGGACAAAGGCTGAACTCAGCTGTTAGGGTTCCCACAGTTCCTACCATCTACAAACCTCAGCTTCTATTTTGTTCTATTTGCGTCCGTACAGACGAGGACAGTGTGGCACTGCACTCAAGTTAGTAACACGTTCCCAAGGACACAACGTCGGGGGCACGGCGGGTATCGAACTCGAGACCTATAGGTCCTGACCCCAAAACTCTAGACCAGTTACGTCACTCACGACAGCTTCATCTCGTAACGATCAAGAATATCGTGAACAACTTCTTCGATCCTGAACTCAAATCCACAAGAAAACCAATTGAGCTTTCCTACATGAGTGAATGCCCACATAAATCATGAGAATCCATCCACAAGTCCTTGAAATATCGGCAAGTTTACAAACGAACCATCGTCTATGAAAACATAACCTCCGTAACAGAGCTAAACATAGTAACAATGCATGTCACACCGTCATTGTAACATATCAATACGTGCATAATGACATGTGACAACCTCTGCATGGTATACATACTAGTAAGATATACTAAAGAATCATAGACGTTAGAAAGAATGTCTTGACGCTAGAAATCCCTCCAATGATTGTAACAGACCATTCTCATCTCAAACTACTCATTGTATTAGGTAGATTAGCCTTATGGAACTGTAATGTACCAGAAGAAGTCATATTTTGGTCTTTGTACAATTGTTGTGCAATAAAGTTATCATTTAGATAACATTATATATTGTGAATGTCTCGTAATGCTTAGAATAGATATCCTGTTTAAGTACGAACCAACGTTAATGGAAACATGACCTTTATAACACAGCTGAGCATAGTGACACTGCATATCACACCACTGTAGATTTCACAAACACCGTGACACGTCACGAAGTTACTGTGATTATCATATGAGACTTCTCCACACGAGTGACTGCATCTCCCATTAACTACACAAACAACACGTCACACACGAGTAGGGTAGTAATGAAATATTTATGGTGCCTAATTGTTCCGCTGATGCGCTTAACGGACGTTAAGTCGAGATGGGCATCAATTATTTAGCACCGGTTGAGTGAGAATCAACAGAAAAACTCGGACATTCATTTTACATACTGCAGTCGGTGTACAATTACACATAGGAAGTATGTGTAACCGATATGTCTGAGTGTTGTTCAGATTCACTTTATTATTGTTTCTATCCTAGGTATTCACTTATATGTAATATGTAATGCTGAAAGTACAATGAAGAGTAGATTATAACAGGACGTTGTGTTTCCTGTTGCCCCATACAGGCAAAAATAAAAGATTTAAGACAGACTGATATGTCTGGCTGTTGTTTAGATTCACTTTATTATCGTTTCTATCCTAGGCATTCACTTATGGCAATATGTAATGCTGAAAGTACAATGGAGAGCAGACTATAACAGGACGTTGTATTTCCTGTTGCCCTGGTATGATATACAGGATATACAGGTAAAGATAAATGTTTAAGACAGGCTGGTGTGGTATTGAGAAAAGTGCACGAAGGATTTGCAAGCTGTGGCTAGTTGTGCCTGGAAACTAACCTCTACCAGGCTCCACAGGTCGCTGGAAAAATTGTAGAGATTGGACAGAAAACATGCCAGAGGAGTTAGATGAGCGAGTATAGTTTGTGTCTCTAGGTCGCATACTCCTCTGGTGAAAAAATCTTTGCTCCAAGAATTTAGCTGACCTATGTACAAGAACTTTGCACAAGTAGAGAAATAACATCTATGACATCTAAACAGGTCTCAACTACATGCAGGCCTATTTTATGCCCCCATAATGTTGAATGGTGCCTCGTGTCAGATGGCTAGTTTGGACAGGGTCGTTTTGTTATATTTTAGGGGACTCAAGTACTATTTGTAGAGTCAACTGTTTTCTGAATAGGCCCCTGCTAAAGCTTCTGACTACAACTTCACATTGACAGACAGTTGAAGGGCCTTTGATTTACGGCGTTTACACGACCCCGTGTCGTAAAACCAAATCAATCGTAAAACAGACTAAATGTCGTGATACCTCATAAACGTCACTGCCACAAAGCCCTTGAAGCACGAGTCCCCACAGACAAGTCTATAAATGTCAGATTCTCCGACATTACAGTTTATCACCATTAATCACATAGACAGCCTCACTGTGTCTCTGTCGATTCGTTCACGTTTTATAGGTTTAATGTATGACGTTGAATCTGCAAATAAGTTTTCACAGGAGCTTCTTATGTATGTAAATCAGTCAATTTGATTACATGTAGAATACTAGCTGTAAGGACTTTTTATGTGGTTTGTATGTCTTATGTTCAGGAAGATTAGCTGCCCACAAATGTTAGCTAATAGTTTTATCCAAGTATTCAAGTGACACTTAAGGCAGCAAAGTTCCTTGCTGTTTCTGTAGCAGGGTATGTCGTTATAGAGAGGACGGCACCGAATTTGACGTCCCTTTCGAAAGAGAGGTACAGCCTCATTCTAAACAGGATCAAACCAAGGTAATTTGCAGTAACCAGCTGATTGGAATCAGGAGCTCAAATGTGAGGCTGCTACCAGTTGAGCTACAAGGACAATCTATACGTTGACAGTTTGTTATGTTCATGTTTATCTTGGCATCTTATAAACTCAATAAATTCAATCTTGTGATGTGTACTGTTTCACCACAGAAGACACTTAAAGTACACAGGAGTTGACTTTCCGTTGCCATCTTGGCTCCATTGAAGAAACAGACAATGTTTACTGAAGCTTAAGGGGCAAACACCATCCTTGACAACAGGTAAATGCTATAAACATTCTCAGCCTGTATGCGACAAGTATGATTAGTGAGTCAATGTTTTGAGTCTGTGGTCATTGGCACTCGTAATGGACCGATCCTGTCGAACGCCATATCGAACAAATAGAACCCCCTATTCTATTTCGAACACCTCCGTCAAAAACTGCCACAGCGGGACAGAAATGGCTGTTTTTGACGGAGGTGTTCGAAATAGAACCATGATCGAACAGGGGGCGGGGTTTTTGGGATCGGTCCATTAATCACAATCAACTTAAGATGGAACAGGTAGTGACGAAGGTCAAGATCAAGTATGAAAACCTGGCACGTTAACTCTAGTGCAACTGCGATTTCAGGAGAAAACAACGTACAACCATTACATATAACCAGCCATATAAACGTATAGATTGTAAAGACAATGTACTTACTGGCTATTCCCAGGCCTGACAACTGTTTTGTCTTCTTGTTGTGTCTTTACAGCAAAGAAAATCCTATGTCACAGATATTTCAGTTACGTTTCCCACCGTTACAATTCTCAAGTGTTACTTGCAGTACGCTCTAGATTTAAGAGTACAGTCTATGGAAGGTGGCCTTGCTATGACTTACATGTAGCAACGTGCTGATAGTAAATGGGGTGTACTTACTGCTTGCTGACACATTATATCCTTTACAGCAGAGGCAAAACCAGTTTACAGAGCTTCAAGAAGCACATTTTCAAACAGGACAAATTCCTAGATCTTGACCTAACAGTATAACTTGCGGAAGGTGGCCATGCTATGATACAAACATGTCAGGGGCACGCGCTGAGTCGTGAGGGTCCCTTTCACCCCGGCCTGCTGACCAGTGGGTCTGTGTGGTCAGCTGGGCTGGACAAACAACGCCACGGCTCGTTAGGAACGATTTTCGAGACTCGTTTTCTCGGATCATTTGTACGTCTTGCGGGTAGCCTGTACTACAGGTTAGGATGGAAGGGAGTTGCCCTTGGCATCAATGCCCTGTCCCTGGCCCCCTCTCCACTAGACGGCGATCGCGCTGCGCTCTCACTGCGATCTAAATAGGATATGTGGAACCTCCGCTTCTACACTGGGTATATCATACAAAACGTAAAAGTATGACTGAGAACACAACAAAATTCACAAAGTGTAAAAAAGATTCGTTTCTTTTTCTGAACAATTCGTTGAGTGATCTGTAAAATTCTAGGTCGCAGAAAGAGCGCTGGGAGAGCGCCGTCCTAGTGGAAAGGGGGTATCAGGAGCGATTTCCGAGACTCCTTTGTACGCCTTACGGGTAGCCTGTGCTACCGGTTAGGATGAGAGGAGGTTGCCCTTGTAGGTTAACAGCCTTCTACGTTAACAAATGATATATATGGACATAGCGAATTGAAAAAAAAAGACTGAATTTCGTGCTCTGATAGCAGCATCGCGGCTTAACGGCCTTCACAACACATGAGCGAATGTTGACTTAAGTTTCCGTGAAGGGTGTTTCAGTTTGTACGACTCATTGAACCCCGAGGACCTCCTATTCAAACCTGTACAACCGGGCAGTGGTGGCTGCTGCATGTACCTGTACGCCACCCCCACCTCCCCTCAGAAACCAACATGTCGTACAACTAAGTATAGCAATGCGGCTGGGGGATAGGCAAAGGAACCAGCACCAGCAGTGCCCTGTGACATAAAGCATCACAAGCTGAAGTCACAAAACCGAGACGACACCATACCTTCCCAAAGTTTTCACTTGAGCTAACTCATAACTTCAGTCGCCACTTAAGAACAAATGCGCCTCTTTTACCCCTTGTACGATGTTTTGATGTCGTGAAACTTTCAATGAAGTTTTCACGGATTTTAGGAGAAGGATATATATTTGAAATGGATATGAGATAGCATTCTCGATAAAAAGACAGCTAAATTTTATACGACATTTGCATGACTATTCCAAGAATGACATCAGTTTGCAATCGCACGACACTCCTACGACATACGTGACTGGGCCCTTACTTACTGAGAACTCACATTCGCTTTGGGTATACATCTAGAGATAATATAACATACCTGGTATTAGCAAATGCCTCGATACAGCCACGCACAGGATTGACTATCACCAGCTTACGTACTAACCAAGTCTCACAATATAAAACACAAAGTCTCCTTCACACAGCACGAGGTCTTGACAGCTTGACATCATCTCCTCGTGATGACTGGAGTGATTCTTTTAGACCACCTTTAAGAGAGGCGCTGAAAGGCTTAAGAACCGCCAGTAAAAACATCCATGAGGACCTTTGTGTGCAGAGAACACAGAGTGAACTGGAGCAGAAGTTTGTGGGTTTTACTGTCAAAACTTTGGAGGGGTCAATTGGGGTTTAAAGTGTTTAGTGACTCAAAAGCTTTCAAACTGATTACTTCTTTTTTGCATGAAAATCACAAACTTTCTAAAACTATTTTCTCAGATAACAATTTCGAGGTCCTTTCTTCTGAAAATCAGAGTGCAAAAGTTGCTTATGTAGCATCAGACTAAATAGGAATAATTCATGATTTCCACTTGAAATGCTGACACTTCTGTTTGTTTTACCAGACAGCCAGTGATCTCTGTTAGCTTTTGTTATTCGCCATTTCGGCATTTTATTTAATACCTTAGACGCCAGTTTTCCTTCTTTGTTTCAAAGTGACAGAAGGCTGTAAAAGGTATAATTTCGCAATTAAAATGGCTACTAGACCTATTAAAATGGCTACTAGACCTATTAAAATGGCTACTAGACCTATTAGAATGGCTACTAGACCTATTAAAATGGCTACTAGACCTATACCTTCACAGCTCTAAGTGATAGCTAGTGATCTTTGTTACTTTTCCTTCCAACACTGCATCGCAAGCCGGATTTCTTTCTCTGTCGGAGGTTGGTTAGAGACTAGGAGACAAGGCGGTGGTTGGTAAGAATAGCGGTTATTAACTAGCCTTATTTCTTCGACGATTATACTTTTAACTTATTTTGTCGTTTGGGTCTAAAAAAGACTCCAGTCAAACTGCACATCGACCATACCGAGGTTGGGGGGTCCCGACTTAAGCCTCGCCTCTAAACCAATCAGCGCGCCTTTGTCCTGACGTGACCCCTGACCTAGAACGTGCACGAGTGGCGGAGATGCAGACTCTGAGAACACCTTAACACGACAGGTAAGAAAGGCAGGATTAAGATGTCGGCCCCCGCGACGCGAAGACGTCTATCACCCTTTCAAGGAGCTGTCCAAGAAGTCGAACACGAACAGAAATCCTTTCTATAATATCCGTGTTTCTTTGCGCCGTGTTTGTAACTTTCTTTGATGGCCCTGTCAAGCCGCTAGTACAGTAACAACCAAACTACAATAGATTCAATGTTCTTGGCTAACTCGTACATTAGACGCTGGTACCTTTGTACTGGCTAGATGCAGTCATAGCATGTATAGTAGTGCCACAAAACGCTTGGCAATACTGTTCACCTGTCATGTACTCTTGTCAACCTGTCAGAATGGCAATACCTAAGCTACAAAAGGTTCATTCTTCTTTGCCAACTTGTGCAATAGAAGCTGGTACCTTAAGCTTTTACATTGGCTTGCTTGTTAGTGAGGCACACAAACATAAGCGAACAACGTTAACGCGTTATGTTATCTGTCAACATGTTAGAACGGCAATAGCTAAACTAAAAAAAGGTTCATTCCCCTTTGCCTATTGCTACATTAGAAGCTGCTACCTTCTCTTGACTAGATTATAGCTATAGCGTTTATATTAGTATAGTGTAAAAATGCTAGAACAATATTGACATGACAGACAAAACATTCTCAACGCAATGCAAACACATTTTAGATAGCCGCACAATTTTCGTCCTTAGCAGTTAGGGAACAAGATGAATACAGGCCAGTACAACGGGTTTCGTGCCCACGTTCTGTAGGACGAGAACAAATGATCGTATCTGAGAAATCACCAATCAACAATACCGCCAGGCCTCGGACCGTCACAGGACATTGGATATCGTCACTCACTTACTCACTAACTCAGTCCCATAGCCAGTCAACAGGCCTAAATACAGTTCCCTAGCTTCGTGTACGATAGACATTGATGGACTTCAACATATATGTGGCTGCAACAGACTGCCGAATGATAAACTTTACATTATGAAAGGTTGTTTCTCTGTACAAATCACGTATAACCAACAACCTTAAATCGCACCTGTGCAGGGTCCTGAATACACGCAACAGAACGGTTCACCACTGATTCCACACGCACACATGTACAGTGTCACATGTCTTCTACGTACAACACTTCCTTGTGTTCTTCAGGCAAATATTACACCACTGGTACTAACGTGTCCTCGAAGACCTATAAAGAGAACTGATTTTACCAAATAAAAGTGTAGTATAGTGTACAACACACTGCCGAAAGTCAAACCCTGTGTACAAAAGATTCTTTCTCTGTAAAAATCACGTAACACCAACCTGGAAGCACGTAGGGTCTGGTCCTGAATACACGCAACAGAACAGTCTTCTACATGTACATGTATATACAACACTTCTTTGTGTTTCTCAGGAAAACATCACACCGGTGGTACTAACGTGTCCCTGTGGAGCTATACAAGGAACAGATTCTCCCGAATGAAAGTGTACTCATGTTTACCGGAAACACCTGTTCACACGCCCAGCCGGACCTGCCGCAGGTAATCCTGGGAAAGTGGCCGGACAACTTTCCTCCATCCGACTCATCCGCTCTGATTGCTACTAATTGCTTACAGCTAAGCTCTCAGGAGTTAGGTAATCTTCGACACTAGGTTTTTTATTTGCGCAGAACGGGCTCTCAGGAGATAGGCAATCTTCGAGAATATAGGTTTTTTATTTGCGCAGAACGGGCTCTCAGGAGTTAGGTAATCTTCGACCATAGTTTTTTTTTTATTTGCTGTAAGTCAGACGAGGACAATGTGGCACTTATTCCCCATTGTCACATACAAAGGACAGACAGAAGGTACAGGTAGTGTTCTGAGGCCGTAGTGACAGAGGGTTGTTATCTCCTTCGTCTCGAGCAGTAGAGGCACAGAGTAGGTGTTTGGCGCAGCATTTGTTTGGTGTCTTGTTGTAGGCCTATTAAGTACGATGTTTTTCTCAAGAGGCAATACGAGACATCTGTTTGGTAAGTAGCGTCAATGGGGGTATTTGTTTTTTTCCAAAAGCCACAGTCTAAAGATGTGTGTAGAGAACTCGTGTCTATCTATCTGTATCATATTCTTACAGAGTTGGGGCGAAAGCAAAGTTCGTCCTACAGTATTTCTCATCATACATTGTGTCCTTTCCACATAGACATTTTTCAGTTTCAGTCCTACAAGTTGTTATACGTTTACAGGAGACCTACTGTTCTATGCTTTCAAACAGCAAAACGTTATGTTGGTGTCACTTCACTTGGTAACTGGAATCTTAATTTAAAGAACTACTCAAATTAGAGCAGCAACTTTTAAAGTGTTTCATTGTTAATAAATGGCCATTACCCTGTATAACAACAGTCCCTAACAGTACGTTAGCAGTCTAAGGTGTGAACTATGCACTAATCACCTGTTCTACCTGAGCGACGCTGCGTAAAACCAGGGCGTAATTACCGGTATCACCTGGTGATGACATACAAACGTGTATAAACAACAGGAAAGCCTTAATACAGGTGTTATCCTGGCTTAACACCTGAGTAATGAGATGACAACCAGGTGTTTTAGAGATTAGAAACTTTAGTTTATTGCAGAATGCTTCAGACATAAGTCAATAAAATTAGGTAAATCTTATGCAGACATTATGGACTACTAGTACTGTAGTAGCTTGGATGCAAATCTTTCAAACGCTACAAGCCATAAGAACAAGGATTTGTGACACTGTCTGTCCTTTTTTTAGTGTTCTCAACCACTGTCTAGGTGCCTGTCCCAAACTACTAAGGGGTATTGCACAGTACAGGACCAGAATTATCTCTAAAGTCGTAAACGTCCTGGCTATTTTCTTGTCACTTGCAATTATCCGTCGGGCACGGGGTCATAAACTTTAATCAACTCTCTAGATCTGCCTGTGTAGAAATGCTCCGAACAGTACATCGGAAGATGTTATCTTTCCTAAAGAGCAGTTTGTCCTATGTTGTTATCTGAATGACCGTGTTTGTGTGAAATTTGGAACAAACATGGTGGACGTCACCTAAGAAACGTTCTGTTACCGGGACAACCGAACCGTGGTGACGTCACGAATTCCTACACTGGTCCAAATGTTTATGTTTGACCCATTTATTTTATGGGGAGACAAAAGATCATTTCTAAATACACAACACGAGCGGGTACAAGTAAGAAGGATGTGTTTCTACCAAACATATGCAAAACATACGTAAACACCTATTATAGTAAGTGCTGAGATACCAACGTTAGAGCATCCGCAGGGATGCACAACACTTCTTCAGTATGAGCTTACAGTAGACATTTTCGACAACGAAGACGATGAGGATATAAATGTCGGATTTGTGTTCAGTTGGATTTCTTGCTCCTCATGAAGGCAATCATTGAGGTCTTAAGCTTTGGCTTTCGTCGAGGGTCTAATGCGAAATGAGAAATTAAAGTTAAAACTGTAGTAAAACATATGAAAAGTTCTTTAACTCACTCTGTTGTATTTGATGTACAGTCACCAACATAATCGAGGCTGGCTAGCGAAGTATGTATTTGAACATCAAGGAAGACCAACTGTTGTCGGCTCTGTGTTATGTTTTGTGTCTTGTGCCACATTCAACTTTTTCGAAGTGGATACGTTTCATGCAAAAAAACGGCTATATCATAGAGACAATTAAAGGCAAATCGAAAATATTACAGAAAAGGCGACAAACGCTGAGAATCTTGTAAGATAACGAAACAAAGAGCAGAATGTACGAACCGATGGCGAAGTGTGGCGGGAACTTGGTCGGTTTCCTCATCACTGCTGACGTCCGCTGATCATGAAGATGGTTAATTAACTAATCAACTAAAACAAAACTAACAACTCGTCAACGGCGTCAGGAAATTGACAGCTTTTCTAAGACGTAAAACTCGTAAAAAGGAAATAAAGTTTTCCTTGACTTGAGTAAGAGAAAGAAAGCAAACTGTGTCAAGAGCAGTGGCCTTGGTATTCAGCAATGTGTGTTCTAAAGCTCGTTCCCAGAGCAGTATATCATCCGGGTCCTTTCTCCCGGTTACGTATTGAGGTCAGGCTGGTTGACTCAGCCGTTTTCCTGATAATCCCTGGTTATTAATGTCATATTAACCCGCTGGGGGTCACAGGGCGGTCATTATAAGGGCGTTAAAGACAACTCCCTGGTTACTAATGTTCCCCCAAGGTCAACCAGCGGTCATTATCCGGGCATTATGGAACGATAATCACCCGGATATTGACTCCGTCTCTAAGAACGTCAGAGAATGATTCCAGTTATTAATCTTACATTGCATGGCGACCGTCAAGCAGGGGTAATTATTAGACCATCAAAACGTAATTGACCTAAACTGATTGTACTCGATACAGCTCTGACCTTCTATTGCAGAACTGGGGATTGACATACGACACAGCAAACTGAATGGTTTAAGTTGTAGGCTGAGTACATTTGTTTGTTTATTTAATTCACAGTAACCATTAAATTTACCACCTTTAGGCGTTACGTACAAGGTTTGTACATTAGGTACAAGCTGTGTATAAGACCGCACTGGGATAGATCCCTGCCATTTTCGATAAGTGGTGGGTTCTTTTATGGATCTCGAGTTGTCGCTCTCCTCATACACAGGACCTCCATCTTTGCATTTCATCCGAGAGGAGGTCTGTAATCAAAGCTAGGTACTAATTTTCACCTGAGTAGATGTGTTACGTATACAGTTTTCCAACCCTGTAGAGGACACACCTGTGTACCTGTGTTACCTGTAACGTTACCTGTAAACGCCAGGTGAGCGCCGGTCACGGCAGGCATGTATGTTAAGATAAACGCGCCACTTGACTACCAACCTGGCGCCAAGACTTCAGCTGTTGATGTTTGAGCTTAGTTATACATACAAACACTGTGAACTTGGGGTTATCAATAGTAAGAATCGTGTTTCAGGTAGCAAAGCGGCTCATGCTTCAAGGGTTTACACTTCCAGCGATGTCTGTTTGCTTTGAGCATGTTTCTCCAATTCTTTCTTAATGATTTATTGCCCCAATGATTGTCCTTGAGTAACAGTATTAAAGCCTAGTCCTTCAGAATTATCAAGTCAAAACATGAGGGAATACATATTTTTTTTTTAAATCACAAATTGAAGACATTACGTACGAGTGATGAAGGGGAAGGAAAACTTCCCGCTTCCTCTCTACACTTGACCAGTCCTGGTTAAGCCAAGACCACCAGGCCACACTCTACTCTACTCGACTCACAGAGTCTCACACTTGTCTTAATTTCATGACTGACATCCGCATTGATTTTGGTTTGTTCTAAAAACATGTGGCCACATGACCCAATAGTGTCCCTGGTCAATCCGAAATGACATGCGTTACTCGAGGTAACGTTGTATGCAGTTGCCCCTATAGGACTTAGTGCGCCAGTGGACGAAAGGGTGGAGAAGGAAGTGCACACCCCTCCATCACCTTAAAAACCCCAAGTGCAGGCCGGACAGACAGGTCACCTAACCCACCCTGTCTGCCTACCATTGTCTTCCGAAACAGACGGATGCCAACAAGTTACTGGAGGTGAACAAAGACAAACCAATAGACGATATAAATTAGTTGCCGCAGCCTGCATAACAACTGGAAGTCCTGACCACAAATCTGGTTTATCATAAGCCATATCCTGTGGGTAACCTAGACTACAGACTGTTTATCTCTATCAAACACACATTTCACACCACTCAGGCTATTTGTACTTTCATACGTGAATACGTTCTGTGACCTTGTGTAAGACGTGCACACAAACATGGCTTCATCAAGGTGAGGAACAAAGGAGCCGACAGAACAGGTATGAGCAGGTGGGACACTCGTATAGAACACCTTACAGCTTAAGAGTCATCATCATCAACTTTGCTTTCTTAGAACAAAGCAAAAATCATACAAACAACATACCGATCACCTGCTGAGTACCGCGATTGTGTCCGGGCTAGAGAGTACGTGGTCAAACGACGTCCAACGGAGCTGTCAATCATCCAAGCCTGACTAGAACGTACATGCCCAAATATAATGGCTAATGGAATAGGATAATCGTAAGGCATTATCCCACATACCACTGGGGACCCCTATCACTTTAAACAGCATTATAGTGGAAATTAAGCATATAGAATCGGATAATCTCGGCTAATGTTTAGGAAATGCTCTGGAAAGAACAATTATTTTGAAGATAAAACACGCTTACCACGTGTCACCACGCCCGGTCATACAGTGAGATAGTAACCTACCGGTTGCTATACTGTAGGTGTGAAACTTCTTGCTGAGGATCTGTTGACATGGACTGTGTTTTCCTGTATATGTCTGTGCACATAGGGAGTTAAATATCAGGGGAGACAAAATACGTGAATGAGAGAGGAGAGAGAGAGAGAGTATGCGTCCGTGTGTGTAAACTTGCGTATGTTTATGTTTGTGAGAGAGGGGGAGAGAGAGGGAAAAAGAGAGAGGCGAGATAGGGGAAGAAGGAGAGAGGAGGGAGAGGCCCCCCCCCCCCCCCGGGGAGAGACACACAGAGAAAATAAAAGAATATGTTCTTGGCATCCGTCTGTCTCGGAAGACAATGGTAGGCGTTTTAAGGTGAAGGAGGGGTGTGCACTTCCTACTCCACCCTCTCGTCCACTGGCGCACTAAGTCCTACAGGGGCAACTGTGTGCAACGTGTAAAACGGCCCCAGCAGATGCAGGTTTGTTGTTTGGAGTATACAGTTACAGAGAAATCGGCGAAGAGACGAAAGTGTGAAAACTATTGAATCGAGGAGAGACGGGAAGAAGGATGTGTGCTATAAGTATCCATGGCAACAGTGCGTAAATGATATGGCATGATCTGGGGGTGTGTTCCATGTTGAACTGCTAAGCTCTAAGTGTCGATCCCCATACTTAAGGGATATATATCACAGTGAACGCGCCTTGTTAAGTAAGCCGTGCTCATCACATATCCCCACTGGCAGTCAGCTACGTCATATAGACTGGTAGTTATCATGGTAACGGTACAAACTCGGACATTTCTGTTGCCGTGGAAATAAGCAGTGTTCAGAATATCTGCGAACGCTTTTTAGGGAGCATTGTGATATTGTTGACAGTAAAAAGGGTTGTTCTACATTGTCTACATAGTATTTCAGTTGTATCAGTTGTGTTTACCTGTTGTGTCTAAACTGTTCTGATAAATCATGATTTTAACGCACGATAAGCCACGATAAAGCACTACCTATGGAGCCAAATTTTGGTTCCTGATATAATGTTTGGTACAATTGAATTTTGACTGATACTGAATTACAGTTTGTATGTTGGAATGAGCGTACTGGGTTATATACCACGTTCTAAGATAAGAGACCAAATGTTGTTGTAACTAACCATGGCATTGTCACGGAGCTAGGAGAGTGGCGTACCATGCCCTGCACAGTTAATTAATGGTTTCCTACATTCCGACATTGACTTAATTTTCTACACCCATGCCCGCATTAATCAAATAATATATCCGCCCATCGGTGTAACACACCGGGTTCGCAGGCACGCGGCTGATTATGTAACAATCTAATTACCTGCCACAGGTAAGCTCTGCAAATCTTGACTTCAAGCGTCCTTAAAACTACCGCAATAAAAGTAGTTGAAAGGGAGTAACTGTTCCCACTCAAAGCGGAACTTTAAGCACCTCAGTTCTGCACTGATTAAACTTAAAGTCGTAGCCGTTGTTTTTTTTAGGTCTTTGCTTTGTCGTCTTGTTTTCTAGGTTGGAATGAAGCGCTTAAGTAATACTGGTTAAGATAGGTTAGAA
This sequence comes from Branchiostoma floridae x Branchiostoma belcheri, assembly GCA_019207045.1. Lineage (NCBI taxonomy): Eukaryota > Metazoa > Chordata > Leptocardii > Amphioxiformes > Branchiostomatidae > Branchiostoma > Branchiostoma floridae x Branchiostoma belcheri. The sequence continues at coordinate 2,615,783 of CM033041.1, read as the reverse complement.
AAGTGTCATTTTGTGCATCGCGAAGATTCAGAACTTTATTTTGTTAGCAGCTTTCAACGTCAAATCTTTACAGCAGTACACATTTCAGGGTTATAATCGTTGGACGATAACTAAAGGACCACACCTAAGCACACAATGTACTAAGTATTTCCATACAGTCAGTGTCACATATCCTGACACAACAACGATCAACCAACGGGCCTTCCCAAAATAGATACTAGTAGTTTACTGGCTACACTATAAGTCAGCAGCGAATGAGTTTGGTTTGAATCGGATCTCCATTAGTCCCTTTTTAATGTATTTGCTGATGTAGCAATTTGTTTTAACACAGTGGCTAACATGCAACTCAGCCTACGGCTGCGAGATATTATTCACTCACTGTATTGTATTGTTGGTGTGATGAAATAAACCGAGTTATATCTGATACATCACCATATATAGCTTCTCTTCCTGGAGTCCGGGTGAAAGATGTAAATCACAGTGTGGCTGATTCGAGACGGAGGTTCGCCAGGCCTCAATCCGTGATTTGAAGTGAATCACCAACTCCGGGACGTAAGACAGAAGACACCCTCCCTAAACGTAATCAACATTCCTAGAACGGCGGAACACTTGAAGCAGAGAAGACCTTGCGTGACAATAACATCAACAGTACAACACACCTGACACGCTATATCATTACATAGGCATGTCATAACATCCGCAGTACCAGACAACAGGGACGGTTGGCTATACAGTACGGCGTTGGGCCACTGTTACTCAAGCTCTTAAACCATGGGGCATGAAATCAGCAAAGAAAAGTAGAGGGAAAGTACATCCAGACCTGTACAAATAAGCACCTTTACCTAAAGACCACCTGGCAATTCTGACCACTTTTTAGCTGGTCTCTTACATAATTTTCCACATTTGCACAAGCATTTTCGGAACCCTGCTTATAGTGACCCCCTGTCCATATATAGCAGACCTCATGGGGCCCTGAGTGGTCTTCTTGGACAGGTTTCACTGTTGTAAGCTACGTATTCGTACCGAAGCTGGTGTGTTTCGCCGAAGGGCGGTTATACCGGCTATATAGATACAGATACAGAAGCTGGTGTGTTACGCAGAAGGGCGGTTATACCGGCTATATAGATACAGATACAGAAGCTGGTGTGTTACGCCGAAGGGCAGTTATACCGGCTATATAGATACAGATACAGAAGCTGGTGTGTTTCGCCGAAGGGCGGTTATACCGGCTATATAGATACAGATACAGAAGCTGGTGTGTTACGCAGAAGGGCGGTTATACCGGCTATATAGATACAGATACAGAAGCTGGTGTGTTTCGCCGAAGGGTGGTTATACCGGCTATATAGATACAGATACAGAAGCTGGTGTGTTACGCAGAAGGGCGGTTATACCGGCTATATAGATACAGATACAGAAGCTGGTGTGTTACGCCGAAGGGCAGTTATACCGGCTATATAGATACAGATACAGAAGCTGGTGTGTTTCGCCGAAGGGCGGTTATACCGGCTATATAGATACAGATACAGAAGCTGGTGTGTTACGCCGAAGGGCGGTTATACCGGCTATATAGATACAGATACAGAAGCTGGTGTGTTACGCCGAAGGGCGGTTATACCGGCTACATAGATACAGATACAGGTACGTACAGGACCATAATGTACAGCATTGCTTCGCACTAGCTTGTCAAAACATTGAAAGAACCAAACAACGGAGGCGTCTTCTAAGTACGTCATTAGATCCGTGTCATTTAATCTGTCAAGCCCGGTTCAGAAAGAACGAACACCCCACCGTACACCCGAGCAAATATTTGTGTTTTTGCTGCCCTGAAGCGTAGTTTGAGTCTAATTAATTCTGCAGTAGAATGCACCCTCTGTTTTAAACACCTACCCCCAAATCGTCCAACTCAACCTAAGACACAATGAAGCTTCGCGAATAATCAAGGAAATGTGAAAAATAAGTTTTAAAACGAGCCACAAAAAATCCCAACATTTCCCCATTCATGAGAAAACCAGAGATTTAAATGAGAAGCTTCGAGGATTTAATTGAGGAATGGTAATTCTTAACACTGTAGCATAGGTTTCCCTGCATAGCTACACATACACATATGCCAATTGAAAGCATGCAGTACACATTTGTGACAATGTATCTAGCGAACGACACAACATGAACTTACCTGTTTGCTACAGGTGTGCAAGGTGCTCAGGTGTGACAGGTGAGTCTCAGGTGTTCTCAGGTGACTTCAGGTGAGCATCTTTAACCAACAAGACGTTTCTTAAGCCGCTGTCCACCGCTCCGACTAGCCCTTAATAGCTGTCAATAAAACGTGCTAATCGAGAGAAAGTAGTGACTGGTGGCAAGGTGGGGATGTGTCAAGGGGTTTCTGGTATCCTTATCAGGACAAAAGGCAGGAAAAATGTAAAGCTCATTCCCTAACAAGAAGTGGGAATGCAATTCGTTATCTTTTGACGCAATTTTATTTGTAAAAGTTGAACAAAACGCAAAGCACATCACTATGACACAGTGTTAAAAGACACTGGGGTTTCATAAACCCCTTTTATTACCCCCACCCGGTATCCGTGCGTGCGTAGCGACGGGGTCATAGGTCACCTGTGCGATAGTAAACCAATGAGACCAGAGATCAGCCGTGACGTCAAGCGCGCGCCCTCCCAGTGTGTGTGGATGATGATTAATGTAAGAATAACGTGTTGAGCGCTGTTTAAAATAGTCTCCTTAACAAAAGGTTCGTGGTCTGTTCAGGTAACTCAGATAAAGCGTTGTTAGCGTGAGTGAATGCCAAACAAAAATAACAGCAACATTTGGTAATAAATCTACCGAGGGAGGGACGGTGGTAACCGGAAGAGCGGGGCCGTATTTTGCACCAACACTCAGACTATGTTTACGGTAGTTGACCGCCAACAAACAGTAGAACAAAGCGCAGGTAAAACACACCTGTGTTCAATACAATCGCGCTATTAGTGGTGAGCAAGCCTCAATAAAAGTTGTATTGTTTCCGCTAGAAAAAAACATAGATAAGACGACAGGTAGAAAACACAGGAACGCCAGGTAGGCAAAAAGCTGGCATTTACTCAGCAATGGTCGCTTTATAAGGGGACAAAGTCTGCCAGGATAGAATTTGATCTCTCGACTTGTGATCTTTTGACGTGTGTTAAGAAGAAAGGTTCACTCAATTACTTTCAGACACAACAAATAGTAGAATAAACTGTATCCCAGTTTAGAGGACAATACAGCCACTTGCAAAGTAGATTACATACTTAGACCCCATTCACACTCAGAAAAACGATTCGAATAAAACATTTATCCGAATAAAAAATTTTCTATCCGATCCAAAATTGTGTTCACACTGCTCTTCAGCAATCCGATTAGTGCGCCCTCAGTCTTATCTGAATAAAACATTAGTAGCGTTTCACAGATGTATCGCTTAACGTCTTGTGGTAGTTGGCGGTGAGATTCTTCACTTTATTTCTGCACTGGCACTCCTCCTACCCCCAGATGGAAATAAGCAGCTTCGTTTGTTACGGTGTCCACTTGGCGAATGATGAAGATTTCCCTTTCTTTCCGTTTGGAAGTAAAAAACGGCGGAAAATGCTCGCTGAAAAACGAAGCGTGTGTAGTGTTTCGAAGTATGACCCCAAGTTCCCGGATGAATGACGTTACACCCTGGAATAAGCGGAATCCTATCCACTTGCGCGTTCACACTGCCGAATCGCACGAATCGAGACTCCCCGCGGCGCAGTTTTATCCACTTCCCGGAGTTCTATCTACCTCCCCGAGGTGGATCGCGAGGGATTCGAATCGATGAAATCCAAGTGATTTGGGAGCGTTCATACTGCTAAGTTTTATTCGGATCGAGTAGTTTTATTCGGATAACATGTTTTATTCGAATCGTTTTTCTGAGTGTGAATGGGGTCTTAGTTGATGGGATATCTGTCAGAATGGCAATTAGTGGTAACAAAGAGATAACAGCAACAGCAAAGCACAGTCTCTTTTTCTCGTCTCTTTAAGGTACCTGTCCTTGAATCTACAAGTCTTAAACACTGAAATCTGGGTTAAAAAGCACTGCGTCTGGGAGGTAAAAGGTAGTCCTTTAGCCTTTTTAAGGCAGTAGGAGCAGTGGGCTGCAATTGTTACCCCACTTAACTGTGTCTATAGCACTATATTGGCAGGCGGAGCCCATCCCTCTTCTTCCGCCGCCTTTTACCTCCCCAACCGAAGTCAGGTACTCATTCCTACACCTGGGTTCAGTAAAAAAAGTCGTGTTAAGTCCCTTTCCCTAGGGCACAAAGTTGGTGCATGAGAAGATTCGAACCCAGGACCTCTGGATTCTGGGACAATCACCCTGCCGTCACGCAACACCTTGTGTACACGTAGGAAGTGCAATTTCCAGGCTGAAGATTCATACTAGAACATTGATGACTAGTAGACTTAATTTTTCTCGGAATTTTTAGTGCTTTGCTCACATAAAGCCCATCCCATACTCTGCTTCCCTATAGTTAACTTTCTACGCGTGCCGTCTGTGGCCCCAGGCACGCGAGTTCCGTCGCACCAGTGATGCTATCACCACCGACCCGCTTCGCCTGAAGAATGCGCACCAAGAACCGTTCGCATTCCTCCTTTAAGTGCATTTGATCACCAGCGTCTTGAGTGTTTAAGTGTCTGGCTGACAGAATGGTTGGAGAGGAAGTGCTTTCACTTTTACCGATGCAGCTCACCAGTCGGGTCAGTGCTTGAGCCAGGTGTTGCGACAAATTTTCTTACTCTTTGTGTGTTTTGTCGTCTTCTAAGTCATACTTTTACGTATTAAGCAATATCTAAATCCTAAAAAATTGGAAAAAATTACAAAACAGTGACGCAGCGAACGAACCCCGCAGTGACGCAAGCTCGACGCAAGTGCAGTGAGAGCGCACCTTTAGAGTTAGGGTTGGGGCAAGGATTAGGGATAAGTTTGGGGTTAGGGTTACGACTTGGTTTAGGGCTAGAGTTGGGGTCAGCCTCCGCAGCGCGACCCCTCCTCGCAAAACCCGCCCAGACGCCTGCATAAAATGTAACAAAACCTACGAGTGTGACGAACCTTTCTCACTAAAGGTACACTCCAAACCCCCAAGCATTGTTTGGAGCAGAAAATGGTAGGGGGATAAATTTGGCTTGACACCGGGACGACTCTCTCGGAGCGCGCTGATGCTGAACGGTTCGGCACGCAATAAGGCTGTTGGCACTGTTCTGTCGGCGCTGTTCTGTTTGTTGTGGACTTGATAAGATCAAGGCTTTGTTTGATGTTTATATGCATTTTAAGGGTTATTCGCCATGCGTAGTTGTTTTTCTACAATTGAAACGGGAATATACATAAAAGACTCTCTGGTGAGGACGCAAGATGTTCATCACAGGCATAAACAAAAGATCGACGATTTCACATCTCCGCAGATATAACCAAGAAACATACAGTACCAAGAGGACAGGCTAAACAAAAGTTCTAAACGAGAACTTTATATGCGGATCCAGATGTCTTACTGAGGGAACTGTGGTGCGAAAGATGTCGGTTAACTGAGGAATGAATCTCATATCCACTCTACTTTATACCAAACACAGTGCCACCGTCAGGGACGAACGAGGTAATAGACCGTACCACAGGCAAAAGCAAGCTCTTTAAAATCCCGTGCGCTCAGCAACAGGTTGAAATGAAGCTCCATCCTTGATGCCTAACACCCACCGACAGTACAAACCCGCAGGCTAGGTTTGCGTCCTACAAGTGGCAGATCTTATCTATTCTTGTTTAAGTCGTGCATTGTTCTCCTTGACTCGGTCTGACACAGTTTAATAGAGCCCGACGTGCCTTCAAGGCCTGTTCTGGCCGCTTAACTTAAGAAGTAATCTTCGGAGATCAGAATGTTCCTTAAATATATTACGTCTGGTCCTGGTGTAATTGTGAACACAAAACAGCAATTCACAGGCAATCTTTTAGGTAAAAATGACAAAAGACAGGATTAGACGAAAGTGGCTTTTGCAAAGACTTCTTGAAGGTAAGTAATTTTAGCGGATGAAGGCAAGATATCCACAGCTCAGGTGTTATTGTTACTGCATAAAACACACGCCGATAATAGTCTTACCGTAAATTACAGAAGGAAATGGAAGCGTGTTTGTAGTGTTGCCAGACAGCAGAACGTATACAGGAGTCAAGGCAATGCCTAGGTCTGTTACAGCGTTATGTGTTATTTCAGGCGTGTGTAGAGGCGTAATATGTGGGTGGGCACGTGCACGTATGCACTGATTACGAAGGAGACGGAGTAAAACGAGCGATTCACATGGAATGTACTAAATAAAAACCCACATATTGTATTTTTGCTAAAGTTGTAAAACTTCCTGGATGTGTCAGTCCTGTTTTCATTCGCCCTTTACATACAATATTCAGAAAAAGGTATTAAAACCTTCCATGCGACATTTTTCATATGGTCATAGTTATTACTACAGGACAAATATCTATTGTGAAGCATTTCCATAAAAATCGTGATTTCACACATTAAACAAAGTAAAACAGTAACCAATATGGTGAACTAATAATGACTACGTGAGGTACGAGAGGTTCTCGTTCCCAGGGCACCTCAGCTGTCTCTCGCCTGGAGAGTGGTACACAACAAACGCTGACGTCACACAAAATTACGTAGAGAAGCACAGATAGTTTTATAAACCTTTACAATACATAGAATGATATAGAAAATTACAAACGCAATTAAATGCTAAAATCTTATCCTACCCTTAAAAGGAAAAGGTGGAAATCTCATTGAGCAAAGCGACCATAAAATAGGTAAGATAAAGCCAAGGTCACCTTGGGTTGACCTTCGTTTTGGAATGTTCAAAGCTAAATTACGAAATAGTAAGTACCTCATCCCTATATTGGCATGGATGTTTACATCTAGAACATGTCAACATCAACAAGAACATGAACAACAACAAAACAGTAACATTTTGTCCGCACTTAAACATTGTAGATTGTGACTTATCTAATTAAAGCTAAAAACGGGCACATTTCTAGGTAAAATCGTGGAGTGTGTCGCGTCACTGCCCGGAGTCGTTTCCATGGTAACCAGAGAACCTGATGATGAATGAAAAAGTCCTACTTCGGCTGCATGTTTTATGTACAAAATGATGACGTCACCACCTGATGACGATTCCGTTATCTGCGTATCTGTGAAATACAAGGTCACAACCATTATCAAGGTCACCAATTACATATGTCCATTTAAAGAAAACCAAAATACTATCTGATTTAAAAAAACGCATCATATGTAACCTTGGCCAAACTTTGTTTAATGTTGTAAGAATTCTTGGTACAGTTGCAATTATTTTTAATTGTCAGAATCTAATAACACTTACAATGCTAATTTATTCATTTTCCATTGGCTACATACTAGTAGTTATGACATGCAAAAAACGGTAATTGAAGGAAAGTTGTTTACAGCGCCCCCTACCCGTTTGTTGCAGTACGGCCCTCCCCTTCCCGGGCGACAGTAGCACCGGTTGGGCCCCACACACCTTCCGCCGTACAGACATCTCCGCTTACACACCGCTGGGTGGGGAAGAAAGGAATGAGTGAATGAATGAATGAATGAATGAATGAAGAAGGAAGGAAGGAAGGAAGGAAGGAAGGAAGGAAGGAAGGAAGGAAGGAAGGAAGGAAGGAAGGAAGGAAGGGAGGAAGGAAGGAATGAAGGAAGGAAGCAATAAAACAGAACAGACATCTCCGCTTACACACCGCTGGGAGGGAAAGAAAGGAATGAATGAGTGAATGGATGAATGAATGAATGAATAAAACAGAACAGACATCTCCGCTTACACACCGCTGGGAAGGGAAGAAAGGAATGAGTGAATGGATGGATATCGATGAATGAATACATAGATAGATGAAAGAATAAATACAAAACGGAAGACAATTATCATATGCCGAGAGTTGCACAGATGACAACCTATATATCTAATCTTGTTCATAGACTTGATTCTTTGCACACCATAACAATGGCTATAATATCGCGTTATAAACCCAAGGTAAGAGGTGAAAGGTTGGCTATCAAGTTCTTTTGTTGGTGTTAGCTGACAGAAAAAGACGGAAAAGACAGAAAAATATCCTACTGTCGGGGACTATGGATGCCTCTACATCTACCTTTCTTATTATTATTCCTGGCTTTGAACTTCATTCACGTTAAAATCGGTAGCCTTCAGGAGTCAGGATTTTCACTCTACACAAAATATCAAATGTCACGGTATACCTGTTTGACAGACGGCGCCCTTGAAGCCAGCTGGGCATGCGCAGGCGTTGGGTTTGACGCAGGAGCCGCCATTCCGACATCTGTTCACACAGATAGCTGGAGACAAACGGCACGAATAAGTTCACACGTAGATACTGGTAGTCACATGTCCACTACGTCACGTGCTGTAAGGTACAGGCCATTCTACCCTGAAGTTGTTCTCCAAGAAGAGGTTTTGTAGCCGTAAGAAATCCCGGTCACAACTCTCTGACCAAACCTCTGCTTGGAGAATAACGTACGCTGGAGATACTGTAAATGCAGACAATTTCGCGGTGGTTAAATGTTCGCGAACTTAAAACCACTGCGAACATTTTTCCATGGCAGTAACTGCCAGTAAGAGACTACAGCGCGTGGTGCTACTGTGAAAACTCCTTTCTCCCGCTTCCTCGAAATTAAATACCCGCGAACTTTAATGCATTTACAGTAGCCTAAAATTAAGGAAGTTGGTTCTGTTCTAGAGCAGGATCTTAAGATAAGTGTTTCTCACCTTTCTCGCATCTCCTTCCCGTAAAGCCGGACTTACACGAGCACCTGTTCGCCTTCACACATTTCCCGCCATTCTGACACCGCGGCTCGCAGATACCTGCGGGATAATAATCAACAAATCATCTCCAAAAACCTCCTTGCAGTGCAGGAAAAGGTATAAAGGAAAGAAGGGGACAGATAAATTTTCTCCTCTGCATCCTTATCCAGATCAATAAAAGGTATACTTTTTCCTAAATGCTGTCCGTTTTGGTGGCAAATCATTTGGTATGAGAGCTTCGTGTGCTACACTCATAGCAAGTAATATTGACCTTTTGCTAAGCCCGTAGATGGTTTACACGTGTAGCTTCTGTAATTCTAATATTCTGATAATCTATATTTCATATGCCAACATGATGCAAAACGAAAACAGCACGTACTGAATTGGCAGCGGCTCCCCGTGTATCCCGGTTTACAGTGGCACATGTTTCTGCGCATGCAGTCTCCGCCGTTCTGGCACTTCGGTCTGCATACACCTGCAAAATATGGTATTACATGTATCTTAATCTCACGACAGCTGTCAAACTCACATCAAGGATTTCATAGAAGTTTTTTTGTATGGAAGAAATTTTGATGACAGAATAATGAAAGAAGATATTGATGACAGAATATTTCCAATCGTAAGAAAGCAAGCAAAACATTGAATGGAATAAGGTCGTGTATAGAGGAAAGTCCACCTCTCTCGCATCTCCTCCCAAAGAAGCCCGGCGGACAGGCACACAGTCCGGGCCGGGTGCACACGCCACCGTTACGGCAGGCCGGGGTACAGTCAGCTGAGGAGAGAGTAAGCTATTAACTACTCTAGCCTAGTAATGCAATTGTAAAATATGTAAGTTAAATAAAACAAATATGTCTTGTAACAAAATAAGCAATTTCACAAGGTAGCAGTCATTCAAGCAACCGGATAAGATTTGGAAACGGTCAGACGTTTCAGACAGCATTCACTGCAGTACTGTCTTTCGCCAATGACAATTTGTCCATATTGCGCCATCATCATCTCCTTTGGAATTGGATTCGGATTTCAGTCAAAAAATCAAGTTTGTGTGGCCTAAGGGGCCTTATCATGTTCTCACCTGTCTCACAGGTGAGCCCGACGAAACCAGCCGGACACTTGCAGACGTCAGGAGCGACGCACACGCCGCCGTTCTGGCAGTTGTGACGACACAGCACTGAAAAATACAACAACAACAAAACATCAGGACTACTAACCCTGTTCATACGCAACATATAGATCCTATTTAAATCTTGTTTGGGAATACTGAGTGTTTTGATAACATCTGGTGTATTTGGTGTATTTGGTGTATTTGCAGCCAGTAGGTACCCAATGTGTTGAGTGATGAGGCTGATTAATGTGGTCGAGGCACCTCCTTGGGCACGCGACCCCGTTTTACATCTCTCCCGGAAGAGGATTTCGTGGAAAGCTTCGTGAGGCTACAGTATCCCGTCGTCCTTGGTTGGACTCCCATTTAAGAACTGACCGGACTGCGCGCTGCTTTACTTCCGAGATCGAGGGATAGGGTTTATCCAACGCACCACACGGCCGGAGCAATTCTTTAAAAAGCCGATGAGAGGGATGACAGGCTTTCCACTGTCGGACATAGGACAGTTTCGGACTTAGGATCCCTGTCGGACTTACGGCCCCTGCCAGAATTAGGGTCTCTTTCGATACTACGAGAAAAAAGTAATGGTAGCATGAAGGGACTTACTTGTTTCGCATCGCGGTCCGACGTAACCATAGGGACAGGAGCACACGTTCCTGGCGATGCACTTCCCACCATGGTCGCAAGGAGGCACGCATTCCGCTGAAATTGTGAGATGACTTAATATACTGATATGGTTATGATAGTATGCAATACATTTGCTGAAATAAGGAAAATGTCAATGTAGACATTCTAATAAAGATTTTCATAAAAAATTAGGATCTATCAAATAGGGCGGATATACCCTGTTCACATGTGGGCCCAAGGTATCCCGGCATGCAGCTGCAGATGTTCGGCTTGACGCAGCGCCCCCTGTTCTTGCAGTCGGGTTTGCAGACGGCCTGGCGACACTGGTACCCGGAGTAGCCTTCCCGGCATGCACAGGTGTTCAGCCCCACGCACACCATATTGCGCATGCACGGCCAGTCACACATGGCTGTATACGTAACAAGTACAAAAGGTTAGTATTTACATGTTCACAATGAGAATAACAATATGAGATAACTATATTCTGATTATCAGGTACATTTGTACTACTTATAATTAGCTTGGCACGGAGGGTGAACAAGCTATCACCCAAGAACTGTCAGAAGTATTTATAGGCATATCAACTTAAGATGAGGAGACTTCTTTTAGTAAATTGAAAATGAGAACATCAGATATTCTTGACATGTGCATGTAAGACAATACTGATTATGTTTATAAGTAACAGGATCGTTATGATTTCACCTCATATGTCTCAAAGCTATTCTGGTTAAGTCTTTACCAATAAAATAAAGCATTAAAGACATTCTCGTCCCCAGTGTGTCTTACCGAAGCACTCCTTCCCGTTCCCAGTGTAGCCCTCCGGACACTGCCCACAGATGTAGCCGTCAGGCAGGGGCTCGCATTGCGCGCCGGGAAAACAAGGGTTGGATGCGCATGCGCCGGCTTGAACTACGGGGCTCAGTACTACCGGTAGCCCTAAGGCCAAACAAAAAGGTGAGAAAACATTAGTAACATGTTCTTTGCAAAAACGTCAAACTTGTCTCTGTTGTTAACTTACCTAACAGACATACTGATTATCACTTTAAAAAGAGACTTTCTGAACCCATCTGGCGCATGGTTTTTTTAAAAATGCCGACCGTACAACAAGTTGCTTTCCAAAGAATTTGAAGTAACTTAACACAATATTTTGGAGCCAAATGTAGGTGGTCTAGAAATACAGAACAAGAGTAATTCACGGATAAGATGGAATATCTTACTTATATCCTCACCAACAAATTAAAGATAGGATTATGAAATTAACACATGACTGTCCTATACAAAAAAATAGGGACATTGATGTGCCGCAGTACCTATTCTGTGTTCCTGTACCGGGGTGTACTCGCACGTGACGCCGTCGCCATGGAAACCAGGTGGGCAGCTGCCGCAGGTGTAGCCGGTCTGAGGTGCGCGCTTGTCGTGGCAGGCCACACCTGCGAAGCACGGTCCGCTGGCGCAGCTGTTAATGTCTGGGGAAGAACACAAATATTCTTCGTCACTTCCTGGCACCTATAAACCATTGCTGACGTCCGTTTGGGTCACGTGATATTTGCTTCGGGTAATTTCAACTTGAGGCGTATCAGAGGACTGATCGAAAGCTTGTTGCTAAGTGGTTTATTTTGTGTACAGAGCAAGTGCATTAGATTTTTGTGAAATATTGGTAACTTGTCACTTTTAATGTAATTCAGTAAACCATTAAGGCAAAATTATCACCTTTAAGCTTCACTCGATTTTATCATAACTATTCCCCACAAAATGGTATTTGATTTTTAGTCCTATCAAACTAATGATGACTCAATGTTTTACGATTGGACGACTCAGTTGAAGTTAAGAGAGACTCAAGTTACAAGATGGAGCCCACACTGCCACGTGTTACCTGTACATTGGATACCAGTTCCCATCATGCCTTCCGGGCACTTCCCACAGGAGAACGAGCCGACCAGGTCCACGCACTGCACGCCGGGATAGCAGGGTTTCTCGGCACATTCGTCGATGTCTTCGTCACAACGGTCACCTGACAAAAACAACCAATAACAACGTTCTATAGCAATACATTCGTTCAAAACTGAAAAAAAAACATTCTAACTTTCAGATCGACTACGTACCTGTGTATCCTTTTTCACAGTCACAAGCAAAACCACCCTTAGTGTTTACACAGTCGCCATGGAGACAGGGGTTCGGATTGCAGTGGTCCACGTTGTCTTGGCAACGCTCTCCTTGGTAACCAGGTGGGCACACGCACATGTACATGCCACTTCCGGCGGGGTACTTGATGTCAGTGACGCAACTTCCTCCATTTTCACATTCACAAGGCTTGACATCTACCTATAAGAGAAATGGAAAAATAGTTTGAAGTTTTCGGAATAAAGGGTCGAAACTATGTAACAAAAAAAGGTAATAGAATATTCTTCAAACAGTGTCACTTTGAAAGGTGTAAACACATACCTCCAAATTTTCAATGTCTGATCAGTACATCTTGTTCACGGAGTGACCAAGTCTCGCGAGAGCACGAGACTAGGTCCGAGAATTGTGTGGACAATATCTTATCAACTGTATTCATACGTTAATGATCAACCTCTTCAACGATATGAAACAAAAAGTACTTGAATGGTAAATTAGAGAAATATTTATATAGCAAGGTTCTTCGAAAAACAACCAGAATTGTACTCACTTCCAATGTTTCGATGTCTGTCAGACACCATCATCAGGGTTAGAATGACTGGATCTGATTCTTGTTGCTACGCATAGCCGATGATAGATATCGAAACGTTGGAAGTGAGTACAATCCTGGTTGTGTTCCGAAAAACCTTACTACATGAGTAGTTTGCCAACCTGATGCAACTATTTACGGATGATAGGGAAATATTTGTCTCACCGTTATCTCGAATCTACTGATGGAGTTGCACTCGTCCGTGATGGTGAACTCCACCGGCTGTTTCAGCGCTCTCTCCGGTTTCAGCATCAGCAGGCCGACAGGAGTCAGCATGATCTCGTCGTTTCTCGTGAGAAGTGAGAACAGGATCTGCGACCCTTCGGGGTCAACGGCCTTTAGCTCGTAGACGAAGTCCTCTCCAACGAAAGAGGCGACCTCCACTGGGACTTGTAACACTGGTGGTAGGTTCCCTGTGAGAAATATTACACAAGAGCTAGAACATGGCAATCTAAGAAGCAAGACGCATGAATATAAGTTTTTATTTTTTATTTTCAATGCATTTTAATCTAATAGTTTGGTACAGGAGAGGAAGAAACAACAAGAAGAAACAATGCATGGCAAAAATGTCCCTAGTACAAATCCCTAACGTCTGTTTATCCATGATATCCTTGATGAGCAGTGATGGAAGAAGCGGTGATGAAGGAACAAAGAAAAAAGGTGATAGTGAAAATGCCCCTACCTTCTCTTACAGACCAGTTCTCTGTGCTCTTGTGCGGCAGGCACTGTTCACACTTGTTTCCAGGGCGCGGTTCCCTGCTACCATAGCAACGCCCGTTGATGATACAGGTGTTGTTCTGAAACAATTTAAACGTGTGAACATTCTGATGCATAACAAGATGATCTCAACAGAAAAGATAATTATTGCAACGTCCAAACAATATCTACAAACAACTCTAAAGGCATGTACAAATTAGCGTTTTTCTTATGCCCAAAGCAGCAGAGGTCTTCACTGTTATGTGCAAAGACCGTTACCATAAAATGCAAAAAAAACAATTTAATGGAATATTTAGAATACTTTCAAGTAAATTGCAGTACTAAACTAACACCCCGCCCCTGAGGCGTCGCTAAAAATGCACTAGCGACTTCACACCTTTACCTTAATCTTGCAGAGTCCGGGGATGGACTGATCACAGTCCTGACACACCGAGTCATACGTCACGAACAGGGCGGCCTCGCTAAAGGTTGAGCCATCGTTAGACACCTGCAAAACGTGTGGGGACACATAAGCTATTATTTGAGTTCATCACAAAGTGATACATGTATAAAGGAGCCAGCAAAACAAGTCTGAGCCGCCTTTACAAGTATCCCTCTCTCTGTAGCAGTTGTATTGAATAAGATCATCTATCTTGAGTTAAACTTAAAAAAAAATGTATCTAAGATTCTAGTTTTTCTGCATACATCATTGAAGACAAATTGAATATGCAATATTTTCATACTTCTGAAATACATGTTACAATCTTAGCTATAGGAACATGGATACATTTTTCACTTTAATCGTTAATTCGTGAATTAAAATGCCTCACGTTGGAAGTATGAAACAAAAGGGTTTTGAACCTTTATCTGCCAGCCCGATGTCTCGCTGCGTCCGCCGGAAACAGTTACAGGGGATGCTGGGATTTCACAGGACACAGACCGGAAGTTGACGAAGGTTGCCTTGGTAAAGATGGCGGCCCCACTCAGCCTCCATGATCCTTCAGAATACTGTGGTTTAAAAAAAAAGAATAATTTAATCGCCTGGCAATGTGTTGTTATTAAGATTTTAGATTGCAGGACTTACTTGAAGATATCCTATGCATCACCTTTATTTGAAAATAGTAGGCAATAGTAATTACACCTGGCGACAGTCAGGAAAGTCATATTTAGTAAAAGTATGACAGCCATTCGTTGATAATGGTCAATGATCATGACTTATCGGTCTGAGACCGGTCAGAAAGTTCAGAATGTACAATCAGCAAACTTTCAGCACCAGGGACAGGTCCCACATCGAAAAACTACAAATAATGCACATGGACATCAGACATCAGGTCGGTATGTCACTAAACAAAAAACTCTTTTTACACAACCACAGCTTTATTTTCACCGACGACCGTCTGTCACCTTCTTCAAGGCAATTTTGACAGTTTTTTTTCACATTGTACATTGTACCGCAGCAATATGTGCCACTGTCGGTGAAAATAAAGCGGTGGCTGTGTAAAAAAGTGTCTCTTTATTCGGTGCATATGTACAGTCTAGATTACATATAAATGATAGGGATTTGATTTGTAAGCACTCTCAAAAAAGGTGTCAAAGATAGTTAAAAAAGACACCAGATATAGGAACAGCGCCCCCTACCGTTACTGGCGCCACCAGGCAGCCCATCCCCGGCTGGTTCCGGAAGCCCCTCCCCAGCGCGCCGACCCGCGTGCACGGGGCCATGCGGATGTCGCACAGCCCGTGCTGCTCCAGGCCGAACACCTGCGGAGCCTCGTCTGAAACGGGTAAGAGTTATCAACGCGCGCACGGAGACACACTAGGACAAACAATGTTTTCAAAGCTAGTTTTCAAAAAGAAACGAGATGTAAGAAAAGTGCCGTTCTGCTCCAGGCCGAACACCCGCGGAGCCTCGTCTGAAACGGGTAAGGACCAATTGATGAAAGGTTACAAGTGAAAACACACGCCAAAACAGACAAACATACACAACCGCGCACAAGACTTCGTTTCAAAGTTTGTTCCTTTTACAGATCATTTGCTGTTCGAATGTATATATCATATATCATAGTATATCATATGCCATTCTCTTTTTTTCCCTACATATGTTTAGCATTTCTGTATCTATCCAATGATGGTCATTTTGAAGCTCAGCCATTCATTCAAACAGTTGGTAATATTCAAAAGAATCAGACTAAGTGAAATATGACATTCGTTCGTTGATTGTAGTCAATAGTAATAAAAGGTGGGTCTGTAACCGGCTTAGAGGTTCGGAATGCCCAATTAACAGATGTTCAGCACCAAGGACAGATACCACGATAGAATGTCGAAAAACTCCTTACTTTGAGAGACGCTGCAGTCGTACGACGTGAACCCTGCATCACACAGACAGCCGTCATCCGTGCATGCGCCGTGGCCACTGCAGGAGTTCGGGCAGTTCAGGAACCTCGTGATCTTCCGGTTGGGAACGAGAACGCCCTGTTCGTCTTTTTCCCAGAGTGACACGTCACGCAACGCGGCCTCCTCGCACTGCGCCTCCAGTAGCGGAAGTGCGTCACGAGCCCAGGAAGTGTCGTCAGTCAGCAGAACGTCCTTTATGCAAATTTCGATGATGTTGTTGACCTTGTTGCCAAGGACGTCCCCGCAAACTTCCCCGACGGTTGCGTTCAGAAGGTTCGATATGCAAATTTTTCGAACCTCTCCATCAGTCTTTCCGCTGGTTGTCGGCCATCTTGGAATGACCGGGGAAAGATCGGTCAGAATGAAATCACCTGGAAAGAAGTATGATCCGGACTCAAAGTCAATCTCGTTTCCTTCGAAAGGGAAGAATTCATTTATATCTTGACGCTTGTGGCGTCTTCCTACTGGGTGTGATTGAAGTGGATTGGTGTTTCCCGCTCGCGCATGCCCACTGTGACGATGACGTCTCCTGAAGTCGCGGAGAATGCTGGGAATAGGAACGCCATGTTCGTTCAACGCTGGATTTTTCTCATCGACTTCGGCTGGTACAAGCAAATCCTCCTCTTTCAGAACTGACAAAAAGTCTGTGTTTTTACTTATATGCGTACCACTTGTATGGTTCTTTGTCATGTGATCTTGACTGGAATGAGGTCTCTCATTAAGGGGATGTTCACCTCCTAGAAGGGCATACTGATCAAAATCTGTTCTCTCCCTAGGGGAGGTAGGATTTCTAGGAGATATCTTGTTGCTGTAGTTGGCTGTGAGGTTGGGAGAATTGATCACGGTGGCTTTACGAACGTGGTCCTGTCGGTCGCATTTCTCCTCGGGACAGGTCTGGATGACGGGGTTGCACTTTGACCCGGGGTCAGGCAGCCTGTTGATGAGGCTTAAGATGTCGCCGAACCCGTCCGGCTGGGATGTGTCGTCTGTCGTGTCCGCGCAGGCGCAGAAAGACTGGTGTGGAGGGTAGTCACGTGGTTCCGGCAGCTTGTCGAACATGCTCATGCCGACAGGGAGTCTGAGAAAGATGAAAGAACAGAAAATATTTTACATCTTGCTTTTGCAACTTGATACTATTCATTCTAACTTTGATAAACCATTTTGAACGTTAGAATCCCTACATTATGTCTTTATACTGGGTGCACAGTAAACCGTATCATCAGCAAGAGCGATGATGTTTTTAGTGTAACACTATACATTTTGTACATTTTGATACTTCATACAAGCTTACTACAAACTTAAAGATATCTTGCTAAAACTTCACTTATTCTGTCTAAGTTTCAAGGACTAGAGTCTAGACTGCATCATTCTCCAGGATTGTACATGTATGGCTGGATACTTCAGAGGCAAAAGGACACATTCAAAACCTCGGTGTACATTGAAATCATTCAAAAAGAAGTCCATTTCGTTACTTTAAAAACGTACCTCCATTGCTCAACAAACTCGATGACCTGGCCAAAGTTTTGTGACACTGCCATAAGTCGGCCCTGGCTGTCGTGAAAGTCGTTCTTGTCGTTGCCATCGAACGTGCCGCAGAGCCCGCGCGTGCTGTTGAAGTCCCGGCCGGGCGCCTGCAGCGTGAGCGACATGCCCCAACCCGCGATGTCAGCGCGCACGAAGGCGCCGGACGGGAAGAACACCTGAGGGAACACACATTCCAACATCTACATATATAGATTCTTTTAACCTTTATTTAACCTTGAAAATAACTCTTCAGCCTTGGTCGTTTTCAAGAGTTCAGGGGGAGGAGGTCAGGAATCTTTTTGACATAACATCGTTGTTTACAATGATTCATTGAATTCAGAATCATATTCGGTAAATGAAAAAAAAAAGTCGTCAATATTACACCAGTCCATATTGAACAATTCTAGTCCATACTCACTCGTCGCAACATGTTTCTGACTGTTACGACTGACATTTTGTAAACTCTTAGCTTTGCATCATAGTGTACTTGTATAACAAGCGTTATGTCAAGTGTTGAGATACAACTTTGAGTTACTGCCTCTTCCTACTGATTTGTGAATGGTACGTTTCACTCACAAATTACTTACCACAACTCTCTTCCCATCATACATCTCGGTAATCTCCACGCCTGGCGCGAGCGGAAGTTCGCTTTTCACCCGCACCTGCGCAGTAGTCTCTCCGGGGTTGCCGTCGCACATGTCGACGGAAATGACGTCAGCATTTTCCCGCGCCACGAAACCGCAGTGACAGGCGACAGGTCGGAATGGGCTGCCGCAGTTCCACGCACGCCCGTGAACCTGTGTCGTCATCGGAATACGTGAGTATGACGTAACCAGGATACTCAGGAAGTCAAATCTATCCCATATTCAAATTTACAGCAGCTGTATGCTATGTTATTTATCAGACTGAACCGAGTATTATATAAGCAAACTGTGATATGATGAATGTGTGTGTTTTCGAGTTCTTCTTTGACTTACAGGAAATCAAATTTCTATTACGTCTCAACTTTTCATCTGTATATTTGCGTATCTAATGTCGTAATGCAAGTATATCTATATCAAACAAATTCAGTTGTAATTCTGAATCTGTTACGATCACAGTCGACTAGTCCCACGTTTAGCCCAGTTTTTTTTCATAAACTAAGGGGGAAAAATGAAATGAGGAAAAACAAAGGCTTACCTCGAAATCTCTCGAGGTACTTTTGTACATGATGAAGGTGCCAGCTTTGTAGGAGTCATACATTCTGTAAGGAATAGCAGTTTGTTATTTAGGAAATGTTCCAAGAAAGACATGGTGAGATTTTTTATTTATTAAGGTTAAGATACAAGAAAAAAAAATTAATTAGATGTAGTAATCTGCAAAGTCAATTCAAACGAAATCGATATGTAATACTGCAGGGACAGAATGTGATCACGTGACTGATGACGTACGTGCCGTCCATGGTGATGACGTGTGGGTCCGTGAAGGAGTAGCAGCGCGCCGTGGGGACGTCTTCCACAACTACCTTAAGGAACACAAGGTCACGGGAAGTTAAAAGACGTCTTCCACAAGTAAATAAGGACATAACGGGGAGGTTAATGTTATACAACAATCAATTTTGCACACCAATCACAGATTTTAGTATTCTAGAAATAAAGTTATTGAGTTTGAGATCTTCTTCACAGCCCCATACCTCAATATCTTCCGGGTCATACATCAGCCAGTTCTGGTCTTCACTTTTCACTTCCTGGGTCAGGATGACGCTCTTCCGTTTCCCGTCGGCCACGAAGTCGGTGACAGCGGACATGTGTACCACATGTTTTCC
Organism: Branchiostoma floridae x Branchiostoma belcheri; assembly: GCA_019207045.1. Classification (NCBI taxonomy): domain Eukaryota; kingdom Metazoa; phylum Chordata; class Leptocardii; order Amphioxiformes; family Branchiostomatidae; genus Branchiostoma; species Branchiostoma floridae x Branchiostoma belcheri. The sequence continues at coordinate 2,596,091 of CM033041.1, read as the reverse complement.
GCAGTGATGAGCCGTGCAGGGCTGGGACGGAATCTCTACTGTACACTCGGACAGCGCGATATCGGGCGGCAAAGCTCCATCTGGAAGGGAAACATAATGACACTTAAACAATAAAAACAAGGACAATCAGAAAGCAGTTAGTCTTAAATCTCCATTCTGGATTGTAATTGCTACTTGACGTAAAACTAAGAAACCACGATTTTAGGAGAACCATACTCTTACAAAGTCATATAGCGAAGCTGCACCGAGCAACAAGATGAAATGTTGGACTTCTATTGATGAGTCTTCAAAAGTTAAAAAAAGAGAAATTCAATAGTGACAAATATCAGTATTGACTATTGTATTAAGAAATTGAACACTCAGGTAGTTTCAAGTCAGATAAGATTTGGAAGAAAAAAATACCAAAGAGCAGAAGCTAATCAAGACTGTTACAAGATAGACTTGAAACAGATAACCAGACAAGGTCAGCTTACCCTTGTCTCTGACGTTGAGCGGAATCTTCAGTCTACAAATGTCGGACTGGCACACGACGGGAACGGTGAGTTCAAAGGTCAGCTCATGCGCCTTGCCGTTTTCCTGTATCACTGACTGCAGTGGGTAGATCTAGTGGAATAAACAGGCGGCAGTTTGTACAAAAACACGTATAAACTACACAATCTTTGGTTGAAAAAACTCCCAGGCACATTTGAACCCTACTTCAGTGGTGTATTTTTTTATGTCATATATTCCAAGTGACTGGGCCATTCCGTTCAAAGTTACAAGGACAAAAGTTTCTATTGTCTCCCAGAGATACTGTAAAATGCAAGTGAGAAAAGCCTAGAAGAAAAGAGGCCTTGCTTTGAAATCCAACTATCAATCATGACAAAATTTATCCTACTCTCCAGGTACCTTCATGCCAGCGAAAAAAGGCGCACTCTCCAGCCCGGCCTCCCTGAGTTCTGGGGTGTCAATGTAGTACGCCTGCACCTTACATAGCACCTGCATGGGGAAGAGGAAATAAATTGGCAAGAAAAAAATACCAGGGATATAACAAGAATATTACCTTCGTCGAGACAATGGACGTGAGGACTACCCCTTTCTTGAAATTCAGTTCTACGAAATAGTTACTGCCTCGAACGGTCTATTACCTTTGCCAAGAATATATGAGGCCGTGGAACACTAGAATCCTAATTAGTCAAAGTCTATAAGACTATTTTCTTTCCCCTGATCTTCAAAATCAGTACAATATTGCAAGCTACAAATGGTATGGTGATGTATCGAAATTTCACAATATAAAAAAAAACGTCTTCAAGCAGAGGTTAGGATTGGAGTCTAAGCTCATCTGCTGTCCTACACAAGAAATTGTGGTCATTTCTACCCCCTCAACCACGAAACCTTGGCTAGGTGAAGGTTTTAACTTCTACTCCTTACCGTCTCTCCAACCCTCCACTGTGCACCCCTCCGGAGAAGTGAGTACGGCTGTTGAGTTTTCGCCATGGTAATCTCCACCCTCTCTCCGTTATACCTCTCGCGGAACCACGTCACCTCGTACTCCACGTCACCTGACTCATCCGAGGCCTCTGATTGGTGGGAACAGTTCAGGTACACAGTTCGACCAATCACAGCCGGTCTGATGAAGGGCGTGGCTGTCAAGGTGGGATGCGGCTCTTGAAAATCATATAACGAAGAGTCCAAATTAAGGTAAGATCAACGTTGCGTAATTAGCTGACAAATACTACTAAATGGCCGGTCTGGCCCTCTTGCCCTAACCCGCACACCCCCGCCCCTCAGTGATGCCCAGGTGGGGTAGTCAGAGGGTTACTAACAAGACTGGCAATAAAAATGTATTATTGCCATGACGACGATTGAGGGTACAACAATACAGCTCAAATCAGAAATAGACTGGAACTTCCCTGTCGCACTATCCCTGGCACAATATACTAGCCCACCTGTAACATAAACCTACAGCCAGCAGAAATGTACTATCCCCGGTACAGCACAATGGTCTGCCAGTGACCTAAACCTACAGCTGAGCACTACAGAAGTATTTCCTGTCTGCCTGTGGCGTATGGCTTGAAGAAGCTCTAGAAAAGAAAATGTATCCTTCATAACATAACATAACAACCAAGACAACGTGATCCATTGTTCAGAGTTTCCCTCCAGGAAGCCAGTGTGACCTACATTTCACCATTGCATACCAGAGATACATCTGGAACAGATTGGGGGGGGGGGGGGGGTCTTGCATACCCAGCATACTGCATTCCTGTGGAAAAATTCCTGTGCAATTCCTAGAATTTTTGCACACTGAATGCAATATATACCACTTGACGACTCCCCTGAGGCGTCGTCAAAAAGAAGAAGAAGAAATGAAATAACATGCATGTCATTGTCAACCATTATTAAGTCATGCTACAGTTTAAAATAGCTAAAATAGCCCTTTTGAGTAAAAAAAATGCAATGTGCAGAAAGGTCTTCTGGTGTCAATGGTAAATGTCTACATAGGGCCTATAGACAGAGAGTAAACACAGTACAGGTAGAGGTTATGACTCGCTGCAATGATCAAACGGTCTACTAGAGGGCGATCGTGCACTACTTACTTCTGCAAGGCTCGTACCCGTCTGCCGAGTACATCCCCGGCTGGCACTTGGCGCGCTCACCTGTGGGGAACAGTACACAGTTTCAACAACGTCATGGAAACAAGAAACAACACACGACTCAAAACGTCCCCTCTGAATGATCTGAGGTCAGGGCCCCGACAGTAAGGGCGAGATTCGAACCCGCAACCTGTTGATCCTGGAGGGTGGTTGCCAACAATAGCTCGATAACACTGAGAACCCAGAGTTTGGGAGGCAGCCAGCTGGTACACACACAGACATGTTCTTGGGCACTGCAGCGGCTGGAAGCTGTTAAAGTCCTTTTCTTTTCCATTCTTCAACTTCTACTTTTACATGTTTTTCCGTCCTAAGCAGTCTGCCAGTCAGACAAGCTTCAATTCTGGTTCAAACCAGTCAACTTTCTTGTGTGATACTAAAAAGCTTATAACTGTCTGTGCCACATATTTGACACGTAACATTCCCTTCCTTAAAGTTTAAACCTTCTTTATGGTCTTCAAAGGATAGCAACATTCTGGTCGCCTGACGGCACGCTGTGAGATCTATAAGTTCAATTGAATTGTTTCTGGCGATTATTTACATCAGGCCATCACCATATTGGAATTATACAAGAGCGACCATCAGAGCTAGATTGCCATCTTGGTCACCTATTGTATGTGTCTGATACCAAAGGACTTGGCGTCACAATAATGGACCATTTTCCATTGAGCTCCCAAACCAACATTGACATCGCGTGTTCGCGAAGAATTGGCAGTGCTAGAGAAATATTAGCTACTGGAGACCTGTTTGAGAACAACGGTTTGAAGCGTACGACCTCTTCTAAACATGAGTCTCTTTTGTAGCAAGTCTGGGAAGTAAAGTTGGCAGAACATTTAAAAACGTAATTGCGAGCAGATTCGCGGCGGTCATAGACAAACTGTGGGTGAAAAAAAACTTGGCAAACTTTCACATTTCGCTAATAGGTATACGGGAACACTGCAAACTTCTACTCGCATCGCTCTACATAGTCCTGTTACGTACATTAAGTGAAAAAAAATACGACTTAAGGCAACGTGCGAACGTCACGGCATTGATTCAACAGTTTCAATACGTTTGATATAATCATTTACTATTCTCCAAGTAGAAGTGGGTCGCTGAGATTAGTAGGAGCTGGAATTTTCACCGGCGAGCGAGCCAGTAAAAATCCCGACCACTACTAATCTCCGGGACCTAACCTCTGCTTGGAGAATATTTACTTACAAACTGGAGGTATAAAAAGTAAATCTGAAGTTAATAATGGGCAGCTCATTGTCATCCACGAGGCTTAAGTGAACGTGTCATTGTGTGTGGCGTGGCGCCAACAGCGCTCTTTGAAACGGAATCCCCGAGCTACAAAAACTGCGGAGGGAGTCAGACAGTGTCAATGGTCGTCGCGGTAGGCGGTTAACTACACCGTGTCTTTCATTGTAGACTTCTTTCCGCCTTTCGCGTGTGGATTAGCAATCATTGCAGTATATAGGGCAATTTTGCCTTACGGGAGGTTGGAACGTTTTAACTTCTGTCGAGCTAACGCCCCTTTGACATACCGACCATGCTATACGTACACAACAGAAAGTTGGTAACATCCATTTGTGAACAGTCGGTCCTATCATATCCCTGATGAAATTGTACAACAAAGTTATCGAAGGACATATTTCAAAAAGGAATTTAATGTTCAGTTTTTTTGAGCCAAGATCTGTTACAGTAAAAGCCGTTTAACTGCACACCCAATTTGCCAGCGTTTTTCGTGCAATAATCCCGGTGACGCAACAATGCGAAGTTATCCAGTTGGATTTGAGGATCCCGTGCAATTAATAGAAGTGTGCGGCAATCCGTTGTGCATTGAACTGGCTTTACTGTACAGATATATCGCGGATGGATACATACCCACAGCGCAGTACGCCATCATGCATCCCTGTGCGGGTTGTAAGTGGTACACGAAGTAGTCCCCGCAGTTGCGGACCTTGACGGGCATGCGCAGTAGGCAGCAATCGGGGGTCTGTCCCGGGAAGCCCCACACCACGCAGCCGGTGTACGCCCCTGTCTCCCCAGGGGTAGGGAGGCTCCCGTCCCCCAGGGATAGCCAGATGGGCGCCTGGGTACCGCAGTGGTTCATCTGGAGAGACAAAAGGCTTGAGTCAGATTTTGCAACAATGAAGTAATGACCTGTTTAAACGTGTTAAATACCAGATTCTCATTCAATTACAGAAGTTGTGCTAACGCATCAAATAACATATTCGTTATTATTTTCTAACAATGCAATAGATGAGACTAGTTAGAAATGTCTTCCTCTGGCAACACTTAGATGAATGGATAGTAAAGCCAACTTTAGATTGGGAAAATAATTTGTAAATAGAGCTGATTTCTTTCGTTAAGTTTGCTTGGCATTTGCGTTTCTTTTAGAGCATTTATGGTTATTCATTTTACACTGCTTCATTGGTTATTTCAACTTGGTTATCTATTTTCCACTTCTACTGCCACCCCCCTCCAACCAACATTTTCACTGCTGGTTTTCTAACTTGAGCTACTCCCCACCGACCTGCACACACTGTGTGGGTATCTGCGCGTCCTTGCCGTGCAGCTGTAGCCTGTACCAGCCCGGCTGCAGGTCCCGGTCACAGATCCGCCGGGCCTGGGGAACATCCGCCACCGCCACGCTACGGTACGGGTTGTCAAGCACCACATGGCCGCTAGGGGCGCACTCTGGGATCGCTGGAGGGGTGCACAAGACAAGTGTTTGTTTAGTTCATCTGTGTCCTAAGATCAAAGATCAAATGACTGGCATAGATACAGACATCCACATCGCTTCAATGACATCTAAACACCAAAACAAGACATCTGTGTGTTTGAAGATCACGAGGTGGCCGTTAGGAGTGCAATTATGAAATGCTCGGGAAAAAGTGATATGTTATAAAATCATCTGAAAACCTTAATAAATTTGTTTAAACATAGCAAGTGGCAAAATATATTCCCTAAACGAAGGAGATTGTCGTGCCAACTGCGGCCGCTGGGGGCGCACGTAGTGGCCTCTGCGGTAATGATGCTGGTGTGATATGTAGAAGTGTGATTAACACTGGCTGATGAAAACAGATACAGACACATGTACGTACATCATCAGCTGCCTTTCTAGCTGTTTAACCGTTTGCTTATTTGGCCTGGAGATTTGCAGTTTGAAAGTTGAAGTCCCGGAGATTATTTCAGCTGGATGTCTGTCTGTCTTTGAGTCTGATGAATCCTGAGTTAAGTCTTATGTAATACTGAAACTAACATGAGTCGCGCCAGGCAAGGTCATGTCCTTGAGAGCTCACAATGTCTAAACAAGTAATGATCACACTGTCCAAGATGTCTTTAAGCATCAACAGCGACGTCCTGAAGTCTGTTCGTTTGTTTGGGTTGTGAGGATTGGTCAGGGACAAGGGCGATTAGAGAGCACCACCGCTGAAAGGTACCGTCAGATTATGTAAGACCAGGTACTGATAAATGGACTTAGTGTAAATCAGCAAACGCCAATTCCTCACTATTCTTTGGTGTGAAATGTGATTCTCTAAGCTAGTCACACAGTTTCGAAAAGAAAGAACTAGTAGAAGTGTGTACGGCTAGTACAACATGTCTATATTGTCCCTGTAACTTACATTTCTTTCTTATTCTATTTCGAGAATTCGGGACGTGTATCGACTTTTTCTTAAATGACACAAACCTTAGATCCCCTCCACACACCTAGTACATGTGTCATGTGTGACCAAATCGTTTAGCCATCAACATAACGGCCCAGCCCTCTCTCAAACCCCTTTACCAAACCCCACTTCTACTGCTGAACCGTCCCTGCGCGACGACCAGACCGGAAGCCAGCGCTGTTTGCCGAGTTCTGCCGGCTGCAGTAGAACAGTAGCCGGCCCTAATCTCCAACCAGATCCACGGTGGGTCAAACTTCCCGTAGGCCGTTTGACTCCCTTAGCTTTGATACCATTTAATGGCACCGTAGGGTCTGCTTGGAGATTAGCCGGCCCAGCCGCAGACTGGCGGCACGGAGAGACCGGAACGGCCTGCAGAGGTAAACAAGGCCTGGGTACCATTCTCCTCTGGTAGGCTTTTACTTGGGATGCTTTACCCGGCCCAGTGTGCTAAGGCACCGACCTGCATCTATCAGCCTGTCGACTGATTAGCTGCCGTTTGAGATTTCACCGCTAAGGCTTGTAGCCGGCCTTTGGAGTTACGCCTTCAGCGGAGACTGGCTCCGCCGTAATATGGGATTTCTTTCGTCGGGGCGCGACGAAATCAAACCAACCCGTAGGAACTCCCCCGGCCTGCGCTAATTAACAGCACGGGTCAGATACCCCTACAGCACCGAAGACCATCTCGAGCGCCTCGATGGTATGGTTACCCGGCTAAGGCTTAGGTCACATTGACATAACGGGGCCCGGCCGGTATGTTTGCGGAAACGAAAAATAAAAGTATTTACCCAAGAATATACCCAAATTCTGCTCTTGACTAATTTTTTGTGTGTTTTGTTGCATTTCTTATCATATTTTTCGTTCCCGAAAGCTAACCGGCCGGGTCCCGGGTTGGGAATTGTGACCAAGGCCTAAGGTAAACATCGCTCAGTCCGAACACCTGTAGCGGCTGGAGAGGGCTTCAGCGGGGTCACTTCAGAACTAGGTCAGCCATACTTGACCAAGCCCGGGTAACCTGGTTTCCAGACTGGCACCTACCCGATACACAACACACGGCACCGACATTTGTCTAACAGGAGAGTGGAGAAAGCGCTAAGCGTGATGTGTGCGACCTTACACACTCCGTGTCCCTTGTAAACTACTCTAATCCTCAGAACACCTTTGACCTTAAAAGGCTTACTTTACGACTTATCCCTTCAAGGTTACACCAAGGTCAGTGCACTTTCCTTAAGTTGACAGGAGAAGGAGTGAGGAAAAGCCGGTTATCTGGACAGCAGAGGTCTGGGTGGATAAAGGCGACACTTTCATGATCAGGAAATCACCAAAACACAGCTTGTCGACCCAAAGCCGCATTCCGTCGCCATGGCAACAGATGTCGTCAGCTGTGCCGATGGAATGTTATCAGCTGAAAACATTCCCGCGATGCTCGGGCTACAAACGTGTTCATGTTTCTCTTGGTCTTTGTCGACAAGAGTGGCCAAAAAAACCTTCCTAATGGCGTACTACTTTGACATTTCGTCAGGCGGTTAGGCGTTGACGATCTTTACTCAAAAACATCTACTTGAAAATCTCGCTCAGTTCCAAGCTCTGCGTATCACGTAACAAGTGTTCAGTCTCTAAAAATACGTTGGGTGGAAGATCGTAAAATTTCCCGATAGCCCATTTTGTGTGTGTCAGGTCATTACGATCTTTCCAAAGACATCTACAATGTACTTAAATTATCATTGCTCCTTGCTTCCGCCCTAAAAGCTACCTAGACTCCTAGCCATTCAAATTTCAGGAACACTATGCAGTTCTTGATGTGCAGTTGAGATAAACCAACTTCCCAACATACAACACTTGCCAAAGCGTCGCCTTGAGGAGGAAGAAAACAGCCCGGATTTGGGGAGTCTTGGTGTTCTCTGTGACACTTCAGCAGGGCTGTAGGATCTACACACCGAACAGACAACATTCCTCTTTCTTATCTTTATTAAAGACGCCTGGAGGGGGATCCTGGAGGGTACGATAGGGATGTACGGTAGCTTGGCTTGGAAAGGTGGTTTGGTGTACGTGTCGAAAAAAAAAGCAAAAACTAGGTCAAACTCTTTGTAGACTCGTTGAATCTTAAAAATCTATATCATGTAAGCATCTGTTTTGGTCGAATAACGGTCAGATTCGTCACCCATGAAAGGAGAAATAGTCGAAACTTCCCTCTTGCTGGGTGGCAAACTGTAAATCCATTATGAGATTTTTTTCTCTCGCTTCTTCAATTGCAGCTTTAAGTTCAAAATTCTGACCGTCCCTGTGAGGGTTCCAGTTTGCCATTGATTTCTGATAGCCTAGTCCGGATGCCAGACTGTTTCAAGGCCCTATAAAGTCCACCATCTCGACTCCGGGCCATGAGCTACAGGGGCATGTTGTAGCTATTGGCCTTGGATCCGAGGAGCTGGCCTTAATAGGCATTGGAAACAGTCTGTCATCCAGGCTAGCCAGCCCAGCTGCAAGAAGATCATCACCTAATTCTACCGCCACGTATCAGGTGTTCTACTGGGCGACCTTCCCCCTGACCCGGTCTGACCCGAGCCGATAGAGCGCCGGGTAGGGTGCGAACAGCCGGCGGGTCTGCCCTGCACTCCTCCCCGCCGACTCCAACAGAACCTCACGCCACCATGCATCCCCGACGTGTTATGAGCTACGAGATTTACCGTCCATTAAACAAAGCGACGGGTGACTTGTATCTGTTCCCAGCACCCACTTGACACTCATGTTGACATTGACCTCTGCGACTGACATCGAATGTTTCACGAAGGTCATAGTGGCTGATCTCCCCACTTGCCCTTCGCCTCTGTACTTGACCCGCTATGACCCTGTTTTAAACACCCATTAATCAAGGACACATCCTAGTCATACCATAGCGGGCCCAAGGCCGTACGCATAAACCTTGGGCCTGTCTATTCAAACAGCCTGTACGTACTTTCTATTGTATACTACAGCCGGTATCGATATAGAAACTCGCCTTCAGAATAAGTTTGCTCTCTTGGGAAAGAATAGACCGTTTTTGTCCATCTGCAAGTGTCATTACCTCCTATATACCACCCACTTGTCCTATTTCCTCTGCCCCCCCCCCCCCCCCCCCCCCCCCAAACGCCGCACAGGAATTCGGCCTGCCCTCTCGCCAGTTATCGGGCTCTGATTTCTGTAATGACTGAAACATGTTGGAAGGTGAAGAGTAAAGAACTTCAGACCCGTCACATACCGGGTAGGACGGCGGGAAGTGACATGAATCACAACGAGGTTCACCGGACTGGCGTTCCTGTCATTAGGTACTGCAGGCCGGTAGACTTATGTTTGCTTCTGGTAAGCGGAGAGCTTCCCTAAAGCCCCGTTTACAAATCAAGAATTTAGCTCGGCCGAGTTGTCAGCGAGCTCTAATTTACGAAGAGGTATGACCCTGATTACGACGAAGAAACTCTGCCATTTGTTCGTAGACATCAGGTTCATGCCTCCTCGTAATTTAAAGCTCGCTGACAACTCGGCCGAGCTAAATTCTTGATTTGTAAACGGGGCTAAACGCCATGTTGTTACCATCATCATCTCCAACTGACTCAGAGCGTTATCTAGTGGTCATTTTGGTCAATAAGCCATAAGCACACGTTTAAGGTTTGTTCTTTACTTGATTAAGAATTTGTGAGAACTAATCATTACTAACGATCTCCCCTCGCCTATTTGTTTAGTGCCTACATCTTTATCTGATGTACTTTTATTTTACGAGTACCGGTCCATGTAACCCAACCTGATGATAATCTAGCACTCCTCCTCCTCCTCCTCTTTTCAATTAGTCTACACGTACCCCACAGTGTTAACGACCGGCCCTTGCAGGGCGCTACACACGGGGTAAGACCAGACACGCGACCGGCTGGGGGAGTAAGCTTGAGCGTGCAGTTAGATTACCTGGCTGCTGTAAATACGTAGAGGCCGCTTAATTGCACACCAATTTGCCATGGATTTCGTGCAAATATCCGAACGGTGCAACAAAGCGAAGTTATTAACGGGATTTAGGGATTTCGTACAATTGACAGAAGTGTGCGATTATCCGTTGTGCAATTAACTGGCTTCTACTGTGTAATGTTATTTAAGATATCTAAGAACTTTGATACATTGCAATCAGGTTTGTGGGCAATTAACAAATGAACATTGAGCTCAAAGTCCTGTCTTGTAGTTTAAAGACCTTTTATTCTGTTCTTGTCGTGTTACTACACCTAGCTGAGCTGGGCTATCCTATGGCAATCCATGGCACTGCTAGTCTAGTATATCGATAGTAGACTACGCGGTCAATGCCTACTGTTCTGTCACCAATCAGAACCCTAAGGAGCCTGAAAGAGACTAGCATATGTAAGAGAAGCCTTGAAGACACAAGGACACAATCAGTCAATAAAGCGGAGTCCATGTTCAGACTTGTCTACTAGTACCACACAGACCCGACAGATTGTACGCCCGTCCTTGCTTATTTCCGTTAATAATACCTTCACCACGTTATTGGATCTCAGCTGAAACACGAGCCACCCGTCACTGAGTTTAATCAAACATCTTGTACGGGGCAGACCAGGAATGGTAACGCTAATTGGACAGAATGAGAGCTTAAAATTCCCGACTTCACACGGACGAGTCCGCATCCCGGGCTTCCCCTGTGCAAGGTCTTCCTCCCAGCTGTTGAGTGGAAGATGCGGTATAATCTTGATTGAATCTGAGACACGAGAATGCGCAGCATCTTCTACCACTCTGTAGGATTAACATACTTAATAATTCGTTTGCCATGAGAGCTGTTAGCGACCATAAGAATCTACGTTGATTCAGTTCCGTTGGACACTCACTGTGTGAGTATTTTCTAAGGCTGAAAAATGCACCAGATGATTATTAACGTTGTGTATCGTATGTAAGTTTTTGATTCCATGGATTTTATAACTCTTAGTCAATTATGTCTATTTATTTTTATTCTACTCTGTATGACGCCAACGCAATGCAGATCTGTCTACATTGAGTACTATTTGCTGCAATGTTGATTTCCAATAATCAAACGGTTTGAGTTTTGACTTCCAGGGATGAGATGATAGTCCGATAAACGGGGGGCCAGACGCTCCCGCTATGCCGAGCCAATTGAGGTCAGTGTCTCGTTATCGACCTGTCCAGACCAACTAGTCATGTATCACACACAGTCAAAATAGCGGCAGGCTTGTGGATATCTAGGAGGGGCGAAGATGTGTCCAGATCAACTAGTCTATCACACACAGTCAAAATAGCGGAGTAGAGGCCCGCGGCTATCTAGGACGGGCGAAGATGTATCCACTCAATGTCTGACGATAAGGGAGCTAGTTTGACTGAACATGGACAAAAATGCCTGAATGGCATTCAGGTTGTCATCATCACCGTATTACCAGTCAAGCCGTCCTGTTGGGCATTAGGGTTGCCATGAAAGGCGTGGATAGATCAAGGCAGAAAAGACGGGCGGATGGACAGAACCAGACTACATCAACTACCACCTACATCATGGACTGTAAATCATAAGTGCATTGGGCGTGACGAATGTCTCAAAAGATCAATTACCAAATTACAGTACCGTATAGAGCACCGTCTCCACTGATAGAACTGTGTTATCTAAAGTTATGACGGTTACAGAGAAGCATGCGGTGACTGACCCGGGGGGTAGCCGGACCTAATCTCCGCGCCACGAGCCAAGAGACGAACGGCAGCCTGACGAACCGCGTGTTTGATTTCCTCTGACAAGCGGGAGAGACGGTAGCAACTTGTCAACAGTGAGGGGACTGTGTCAGAACGTTCATTTGATTGGTCTTAAATAGATTCACTTGTAGAAAAGAACTGAAATAACGAAAGCCTTAACAGTTTAGACAAGTCACTTTGATGATATGACAGCAAATATACTGTAAAACGTGATTTATGAAAAATCATTGACATACATGTAATTTGTAGAGCCAAGGATAGATGTAATTGACAAGCTATGATGGGGAATTTTGTCTTGCGCTACGCTGTCCGAGTCATTCATAAAATTCAACGCAGGTGAGAAAATGTCGTTATTTGCGAATATACCTTTCATTTGCAAACGATGGACGAAATGCGGGCTATTTCAATGACACTAATGCGTTCTCTACAGACGAAGACAGATTTCCATTCCAACCCGAATTATACACTTACTGGAAGCACAAGGCTGTCAAGATGTGCTAAGTAGGGACATCTGCCGCAGATGGAACTCATCAGGCAATCATGCAGGTGTGACCTAAGGGGGCTCTCCTCCATCATCCCCTGTCATTCGCTCCCACTTAGTATTTTTCCAGATACCTGTAAGTTTTAGACTCGATGAACTTTTGTTTCTGTAGAGTAATCCCAACATTGGACACAACCTCGAAACCACCCCGTTCTAACGGACGTTTTCGGGCGACCGTAATTTGGGTCGAAATTCTACTCGACAACGATTCGGTTGAAGGTGTTGTGGTCTCTCATTAGAACACTTGTCAAGCATGACACGGAAGTATTCGGCATTTGACTGATGAGACTTGTAGTGTTGGGGGGGGGGGGGGTATTGTGCTCACGAGTAGATTGAGCAATCGAGATACTGCAAAACTCGGCGTTTTCATTAGAGTACCCAGTCTACCAGTATGCCCTAAGAAATAACGTTTTCTATCTGCTGGTCTCGTCAGCACCCTTATCGCGTAAAGAACAGCACACGTGGGACACAGGACGTGCTGAGAGAGGCAAAAGAGTGCGACACAGTCGGACAGTCTGGCAACCAGGTTGTCAGCAAGCGCTTTGAGCCACAGTGCTTGTATGGGTACGTGCCGGCTTCCCTTCACTGCGTCGATAATTGGACATTTAAGAGCTTATCTTCCAAATAAACAGAGGTGTGCAGCGAGTCCCAATCGGCCTGGGAAGGAGACATAAACGGCGGAAAAGCGGAACCATTGAGCGAGCCCGGCCCGACGAGGATCCAACCGCCGGACAGGTTGTTGTCTTTGCTACCGCTGCCATGTTTATTTACATCCAGGGTTAGAATAAACAAGTAGTTTCCCTCAAACAAATAACCGGGGCTGCCCTGGGAGTCAGTCTAACCGGATAGACAAAATACCCGAGGGAATATACAGCTCCCACAACCAGGGATTCCTCGAGAAAACAAACGGTGGAAGATTTGTGTTTAATTGCTCCGGCTCTCATCCTGAGGATTTGCGGTTCCGCACGCACAATGGCGTGCCTAAGTCAGTTATACTTCACAGTAAACATATCACAATAAATAACAAGGTATTCTTCGCCCAGACTTGGCGGCTAAGATATAAGTAGATTAAAACAGTCTTACTCTCCTCTTTGTTCTATCTATGTTATTGCCGACAATCCTTTCATTTGTACCTCCCTATGACCTAGTTCCCACTTCTTCTCATTGCCCACCACTGCCTTATGTTCCGTCCTGTGTAATCGTACAATCTCCAAGCAGATCCTACGGTAGCATAAGATAGTATCAAACGTTGGCAAGGGAGTGTAGTCTATACTAGTGTGTTCTGCGGCATATCAGCCTTCGGTAGCCAATACACACTCCTAGCAAAGCTACACTCCTTTGCCAACTTTTGATACTATCTTATGCTACCGTGGGATCTGCTTGGAGATTATAATCGTCATCCTATTACGATTGGGGGTGGGTGGGTGGGGGTCTATGTAACATTCAACAATGATGATGCTGCCACCTCGCCTACCCTGCTCTAGCGCTAGACACAACTTAGATACTACGCCTTCTAAGCAAGCTTAAACATGACATCAGAAGTGGCCATTACCCCCTCCTCCGTCAGACTACAGTATGACATTACCGCCTCCCACTAACATCAGCACAGAAACGTGACGAGGAAAGAATGTCAAAACAATAAACAGAACAACCCGAAGTGGCTTCCTACATCCGTGCGGTACATCCGCCTGTTCTCTGTCCTATCTACTAATTCCCGAGTCTGGTAAATAAGAATGGCTAATTACGTAACATGTCAGGGACATATCAGGTTAACGTTGTGTTGGATACATGGGTACATAGAGACATAGCAAGGAAAGTCTTGCACTGAGATGTCGGGAATTTCAATTAAGATATACAAACTTCAATGGCAAAGGTTCACGCCGTAGATAAAGACATATGACGTGTTTGACATTTGTGGCGAAGGAAAAAGCAGCTGCGGAGGCGATTATCTTAATGACCGGACTCAGACCTGGTTCTGTGCCAGCGATGGGGCACAGTATAGTTCCAGATTTAAAGGTCTGTCTTGGTTTAGAAGTCTTCATCAGGATCCTTGGGGAAGAGACTCAGTAACACCATCAGATGTGCATCACTATCACTGCTGCTTTGAGAGATTGGACCTGGTTCTGTGCCACCAAGGCAACACTGGCTAGTCCCAATTTGAAGGTCTGTGTTGCGTTGGTGTATATATTTTCATTCGCCAGGATCCTATGAAAAGAACCTTAGTAACACCATAAGATGTGCATCACTATCACCGCTGCGTCGAGAGATTAGACCTGGCTCTGTGCCATCATGTGATACTGGATAGTCACAATTCAAAGGTTTGTGTTGGTACTGATTAATGTCTTAAGCAGGTAAAGGGCACCAGAAACACTATCAAATGTGCATCAGTATCACGAGAGAGTGGACCTGGTCCTGTGCCAGCAATGGAACACTGGATAGTCCAGATTTGAATGTCTTAGCCTGTGTTGATGTAGATGTCTTCATCAGACCGGATCCTAAGAAAAGTGCCTTAGAAACACCATCAAATGTGCATCCCTATCACTGCTGCGTTGAGAGATTGGACCTGGTTCTGTGCCAGCAATAGAACACTGGATAGTCCCAATTTAAAGGTCTTAGGTATTGTAGATGTCGTCGTCAATCCGACTCATCAGGAAGACATGATCCTAGGAAATGAGTCCCAGTAACACCATTGCGCAGTTAGAGACTAGACCTTGCTCTGTGTGATTCAAAAAGCGGAACACTGGATGGTCACAATTTACAAGTCTGTGTTGTTATTGATGTCATGGAAAGGAAAAGCGCCTCAGAAACACCTTCAAGTGACCATCAGTCCCAATTTAGATGCCTGTGTTGCTTCATATTGTATTGATGTCTGGAGCAGGAAAAGCGCCTCAGAAACATCTTCAACTGACCACCAGTCTTATTGCTACCGCGATACACTGACCTAGTCTCGTGCCAGCCTCAATTTTTGTCTGCATGGTTTCATTTTGTATTGGTGTCTTAAACAGGAAAAGAGTCTTAGTAACAACGTTAACTTCAAATGTACATCAGTATAATATCTGGCTTGGATTCGTGCTTGTAATGGGGCACTGGGTCGTCTCAATTTAAGTTAATTAAATCCTTATGTTGATTCATTTATATAGATGGTTTGAATAGGAAAAGAGCCTCAGAAGCACCTTCAAATGGACATCAGTATACGTTTGTCCTAGTAATGGGACACTGGGTCGTCTCACTTTGAATCCTTGTGTTGGTTCGTTTTGTATTGCTGTCTTGAACAGGAAAGGGGCTTTAGCAACACCTTCAAATTCACATCAGTATCACTGCTACCCTGAGAGACCAAGCGTAGTTCCGAACCAGCAGTGGAGCACTGGGTAGTCTCAATTTAAAACATTGTTACAGTTCCTTTTGTATTGATGTCTTGAACATTGAAAGGGGCTTTAGCAACACTGCTACCCTGGCCTGATAGACCAAGCGTAGTTCCGAAGCAACGGAACACTGGGTCGTCTCAATTTGAATCCTTGCGTGATCTTGTGTTGGTTAGTTTTGTACAGATGTCTTCAACAGGAAAAGAGCCTCAGAAACACCTTCAAATGGACATCAGTATAAGTTCAGTTCCGAGGGATCAGGCCTAGTAATGGGACACTGGGTAGTCTCAATTAAAATCATTGTGTTATAGTTTCTTTTGTATTGATGTCTTGAACAGGAAAGGGGCTTTAGCAACACCTTCAAATGTACAGTACATAGGTATCACTGAGACCAAACGTAGTTCCGAACCAGCAACGGAACACTGGGTCGTCTCAATTTGAATCCTTGTGTTGGTTGGTTTTGTATTGCTGTCGTGAACAGGAAAGGAGCGTCAGTAGCACCATCAAATGGACATCAGTATCACTGGTGCCCCCAGAGACCAGACTTGGCCCTGTGCCATCGATGAGAACACTGTGTAGAGTCTGTAGACACACTTTGAAACTCGAGAGAAAGGAAGGTCTGTGCTGGTTGCTTTGTGTTGATGTTTTCACCAGGAAAAAAGACACCATCAAATGTACATCGATGTCTGGAAGCCAGGCTGTTGGTCAGTGGCCCACACAGCCAGTTGCTCGGCTCTAACATAACAGGCTCTAAAGGAAACTTTGGCTGCCCCCACAGGAAAGCCAAGCTGCCCTCGAGCCAAAAAGCTGGCCTGTGTAGACCCTGACAACATTCTTAGTTTGGTATCCAGCCGTATTATAGCTCCCATGCCTCTCCCAGTGTCCTCTTCACAGGGCAGAAGAGACTCGAAGCTATAACATTCAATTACCACTATATGTACATACTTCGAGGGTGGGCCACCGAGAAAGGTTAATACTTAGTCTAATGTTGCAACTCACAACTGTAATTCAGAGCCAGAGGGTACTAGTATGTTGTGTATTGGACTATTGGTCGCTATCCAATCAATTCCCCAATAGGGAAAGTCCGGGCAAAGCCATCAAACGTACATCGGTATTTATGCATTGGTATAGCTGCCAAGTCTTCTTGTCCTGCTCTCGCAATTGACAAAGAAATTTGGCAGCTATAATAGGTTAAAACACCACTACCAGACTACATCGCGCATATCGGTGTAATTGTAGTCCCTGAGTGTACCTACCACAGGGGTACTCTCGAATACTCTCGAAGCAGAGGTTCGGCTCAAGCTGTTTTTGACGTTTTTTAAAGCGTTTTTATCGGGCTTTTTATTTAATAATTTTGTGCTGTTTTTTCGTTATTGGGCGCAACACATAAAGAAAACGGTACAAAATAGAAATCAAAACGCCTAAAAACGTAAAAAAGAGCCGAACCTCTGCTTGGAGAGTACCACACGGGTGGGCTGCGGGAAGGAGGCACTAATGTTACAGGTCTTACAGAGGGCCTGCGAGGTTCCTGTGGGTGAATTCCTGCACGCTTCAGAACCCTGCCGAGCTAACAACAGACTAGTGAGACACGTTACTTTGTAGCCTGTATTCCCCACTCACCATTCATGGTATTTTCTCATCTCGCGAAAAACAGTAGCAATGGGTCAAGATAGCTTAAAATGTGTACGAAGTTAGACAGGAGCAATTGGGTCATGGGGTGGAGTAAACCTCAATTATGTGCAAGTTCTTACTGTTTTGTGAACAATCTCAGTGATTTTGCATGTACCTAGACATTCCGTATTTATATCATAAGCTACAGAAACGCGATCAGCGGCAACAGGGACCTGGGTGTGTTTTGGTGTCTACTGCAGATAAGCGCCAACACGCACGTTCTCGTCTGACCCCTGACCTCTCACGGTCTCTCGCGGTGCTCCAATGACGGGAATGTACAAACAATAAACAGAGCGTTATCTCTGTAGTCCAACTGTCTGATGCTGCGGGATTCTCACATCTGTAATGAACACTGGCGGGTGCATATGTATATGTATATATATTTAGCCGAACGTTCACACCGTATAAGGACGTGGGAACCATACTTACATACACACCGTGTAACACATGTAACTTGTCGGACTCAGGTTGTATGCCTTGAAGAAAAAGAACCTGGGGTAAGAGAGGGGGAGTAGGGAATGAGAGAGAAAGAAACAGAGAGCTCGAGTATGAAAGAAAGACGCAACTTAAGAGAGATGAGAGAGAAAGTCAGAAAGGGGAAAGAATAGAGAAAAGAGAGGAGAGAGAAGGGAGAGAAGGGGGTAGAGAGAATTAGAGGGGAGATAGAGAGAAAGAGGCAGAAGTCACTTCTTTGAACGTCATTTTGCGACTTTCCATGCATCACCTACTCAAATTTCGCACCGTCAAGCACTTGACGGGTGCGTTTTTTAAAAAGAAACACAAAACGCTACAAAGACTCACAAAGAAACAAGGTAATACCGCTTACATCTGCTTGAAGTATAGTTACTGTAGTGCTATGATAATACTACACTGTGGTGTACGTGTTTGGTGTGGTTCTGGCAAGCTTCAGCCATTGACAAGACATATATTTCAACAGGGAATGGAGTCTGTTTGGGTGTGTCGGTCCAGTTTCGGATGTTAGGACATCGACAGGATCTCTTGTTTAACGGTAAGGGAAGGTTAAGTACCAACACGCGTACAGATAACTAACAGGAGAGAGAAGGCTGATTATCGTCACACCGTATTAGGTTAGAAAGGCAGAAGGGTTGGAATCATAAAGACTAATAGGGATATAGAGAGGCGTCGTTGTGCACACTTCGTAAACCTTTGCAAATTGGGAGAATATGTTGAGACCTTGTTTAGGCTTAGGTCACATTTCCAAAGCGGGCCCAGACAGAGCGAAAACTTCGGAATGACATAAAATACATCATAATACACAAAATGTCAAAATAAGATTCATCGGCATGATTTGTGTATATTTATAGGTATACATTTTAATTTTTCTTTTCTTAAAAGATCCCGGCCGGGCCCCGCTTTAGAAATGGGACCTAAGCCTTAGGGAGAACACCAGTTTTGCCAGGCTTAGAACACTCATAGCAATAACAAGATTTCACGGGAGCTTGCTATTCCCCAAAATGTAACCACTTGACCCATTAAAGCAAGACAAGCATGTCCATATTGGCCACCCGTCTACATACACCGCATTTTATCGAGTCTGATAAAAGTTGAGTAGTCTTCGCGGGCAGGCATCTGTATCTGTATCTACATAACCGGTATTAGGTCACACTGTCTGAATTTTATGACTGACATCCTCGCGCGCATTGCTTTACGCCTGTTCTAAAGAAGAAAAAACTGAGGTAACATGTGACCTAATGGCATTCTTCATCAACTAGAAGTGTATGCTTGCCAGAGGATCTGCTCCTCAAGGCATGGTGGCATCCCTTTTTAAACAGGAATGGCAATGAAGATATTATTGAAATGGTGACGATTATCTCTTGCAGTCTAACTGGAAGCCTTGGAAAGATCGGACTGGATGTTTCGTCCTGTGGTTTAGCGGTTTGATGGATTTTTGTCGCCCTCGTGCATTAGCTTTGAGGTCCCAGGGGATGTCATCCATATAATCAAATCAACATGGCCTAGCTACTTGACCCAGAGAGTATCCAATCTGACTCCCTTCACAACCGCACTACTCAATCACCATCTTCCCTTGGGACGTCCTTGAAGCGATAAAGATAGAAACTTCTAACTTTAGACATTGATGAGTAAGAGATTTACAGAGATTAGACATTTCTAAATTTGGATGTTGATATAAACAGACATGGTTGACTTTCAGTTGTACTTAAGAGCTTGTCACCTCCATGAAAAAAATGGGGGTATAGTTTTTGGTGTGTCTGTCTGTCTGTGTGTCTGTGTGATTGTGTTTTGTGGTCACCATAACTCTAGAACCTCTAAATGGATTGTAATGACATTTGATATGTGGGCAGGTGTTGGAAAGACGAAGATGAGAGTCGATTTTGGCCCCCCTTTTGTGTGACCTTGGTACTGCAGCAGTAATTTCTATAGGAATTTATGTCCTGACACACATAAATAGGTTAGAGTCTAACCACTCTTTAATATATGTCGCCTAGTAAAACAAACTAAAGATGAAACTACCCAATGAAAAACTTCAAATCTCTCCATGTTTACTGGGACATACGTCTGATACGGTGTGACCAGCATATTTGGTTACACAGCAGCCTGGAAACAGTCCTGTGTCCTTCCAATTTCTTTTCCCTTAGAGCTCTTTTCGCGCAAGACAGACTGGTAGCCTTTCTTAGGCTGGTAACACAGACCATACAGTTGCTCACAATGTACAGACATTACGTTCTAGTTAAAGTATGTTGACATCATGGTCACACACCGGTCGTCGTCATGCTATGGTATGACGTCACCCCTTGTGTGGTAACTTTTCAAGTAATAAGACAAGAAGTAATTGTTCCAGACATAACAGAGATCTGTACTTTGTCCAGACACAGTTTCATATAACCCTGACCTTCAAAAGGTCACAACACTGAAGCTTTGTCTGCAAAAACGGAGTCATTCCAGGCATTTGGCTACATTCACCAAGGTCAAGATCGATTTCTTAAGAATTAGGAATTTTACTTAAGGCGAGGGCGTTCCAAAATGCCATCATTTGTCTCTTCTAGTTCCTTGCAAGGTGCATAGACATGTTAAATGTCGTCCCCTTATTTTCTTTTGTCCAGCTTTTTAAAAGTTCATCGTCCTATGTGTCGCATGACTTAGGCGTCCTAAGAAAGCAGCATGTCAATGTTCATGAAAGGAGAAGATGCCTTAGAGATGAAATAAGGAATTCAATGTTTTAAGAAGTTGTTTGAAACTTATCCTTATGTCATATGTCACATGCCTTGGGCCCCATACGATGCCAGCAAACCTAGCGTTGATGTGTGGCATGCCTTGTGCATCATACGAGCCTAGCACTTCTTCTTCTTCTTCTTCTTCTTCTTTATACGTGCTTAACCTCATTAGGCTGAGGGCTGCAAGCACGGTACGTAAGACGTACATAGGACTGTAAGTTTTTGATCCATGCACTCACACCGCACCATCGCACGTATGGGGGTTCTTTAACGTGCATGGGGTATGGCTCTCCCCATACACGGGACCTCCATTTAACGTCCTATCCGAGGGACGACTCATTTTTCACTTGAGTAAAGTGAGGAAAGTCGTGTAAAGTGCCTTTCCCAAGGGCACAAGACCGGCACGGCAGGCGGATTCGAACCGGCGACCTCTCGGTCACGGGCCGAATACACTACCACTGTGCTACGCGGCCCCACTTCAGTGCTCATCAAAGGATAAGATGCATTAGAGATGAAATAAGGTAAGATTTAAGAAGTTGTTAAGGAGTGAAACGTAACTTAATGTCATGTGTCACATGCCTCGGGCATCATACGAACCAAGCAAACCTAGCGTTGATCAGACGATAAGATGCCTTAGAGATGAAAGTCTTTCAAGAAGTTGTTTGAAACTTGTCCTTATGTCATGTATCACATACCTTGGGCCCCATATGAAGTCAGCAAATCAGCGTTGATCAAATGTTAAAATGCCTTAGAGATGAAGTTTTAAGAAGTTGTTAAGTAGTGGAATTTAACCTAATACTGTAAATGTTTTTAATTTCGCGAGGATTTAATTTCGCGGTAGCGGGAAAAAAGACTTTTCGCGGTGGATTTAAGTTCGCGGTAACACCATAGACTGCAATCTAATATCATAGTAGAAAAATGTTCGCGGTGGTTTTAAATTTGCGGTGAAGTGGTCACCGCGAAAACAGCGAACATTAATCCACCGCAAACATTTCTGCATTTACAGTACCTTGTGTCACATGCCTTGAGCCTCAAACGATACCAGCACTTCAGTGTTGATCAAAAGATAAAATGCCTTAGAGATGAAATAAGGAAAGTTTTTTTAAGAAGTTGTTTAAGAATGAAACTTAACCATAATGTCATGTATCACATGTCTTGTGCATCATACAAACCCAGCGCTTCAGCGTTGATCAAAGGATAAGATGCCTTAGAGATGAAATAAGGCAGGTTTTCAGAAGTTGTTAAGAAGTGAAACTTATCCTAAATGTCACGTGTCACATGCATTGTGCCTCATACGAACCCAGAACTTCAGCGTTGATCAAAGGACAAGATTCCTTAGAGATGAAATAAGGAAAATCTAAAGAAGTTGTTTGAAACTTGTCCTTATGTCATGTATCACATACCTTGGGCACAATACAAAGTCAGCAACTCAGCGTTGATCAAATGTTAAAATGCCTTAGAGATGAAATTTTAAGAAGTTGTTAAGTAGTGGAATTTAACCTAATACTTTGTGTCACATACCTTGAGCCTCAAACGATACCAGCACTTCAGCGTTGATCAAAGGATAAGATTCCTTAGAGATGAAATAAGGAAAGTTTTTTAAGATGTTGTTTGAACCTTGTCCTAATGTCATGTAGTAGTAAAATATGTATTGGGCCTCATAACAGTACTTTAGCGTTGATCAAAGGATAAGATGCCTTAGAGACGAAATAAGGAAAGTTTTAAGAAGTTGCTTGAAAGCGTACTCTAATCACGTCGGTTAAAAGATTAAAAGAACACCAGGCGCGCACAGACCGTAAAAGAAGCGCGCCTTCCACATTCCACTTTACCCAGCATGCCCCCGGGGGCAGCCGCGTCACCTGCACATCAAAAGGACAGCAGAGCGGTTAACCTTGGAACGACCTTCCCGCTAAGTACCGCTGTGTCCCGCGCGAACTGAGGTTAATTTGTACCTCCGGTGGCGGTCTGGGGACCATGTGTGTCCGGGGAGTGAGGAGTGTGTTGAGAGAAGAGCAGAGGACCAGGGAGCGAAGCCTGGTAACCACTAATCTCCAAGCAGATCCTACGGTAGCATAAGATAGTATCAAAGCTGCCAGAGGAGTGAAGCCGGCCGGCTATACTCCTTGGTCAGCTATTATACTATCTTATGCCACTGGTAAATCTGCCTGGAGACTAGGTAACCACACCATCGTGTAGTAATTGGTTATTGGGTGGGTCGACTACTCTCCTCTCTTCGCAGCCAGGGGCTGAATTGCGAGGCTGGGGCTAAATCGTAAGGGTCTGGAGCGAGCTGGCATTCAGTGCCAAAGTTAACTTGTTTCGGCCCTGGAAATGGTCTGTCATCTAGGCTAATCAGGCTGGTCCCTATAAAGTACCCCTAACCGCCCCATGGAGAATGCCGACCAGGCTACAGGGAACGCTACACCGCAGACCTACTTGCAACTGATGACGGATACTGTAAATGCATTTAAATTCGCGGTGACTTTTCGCGGCGGTTTTAAGTTCGCGGTAGCACCATGCACTATAGTCTCTTACTGTCATGGGAAAATGTTTGCAGTGAAGTGGTCACCGCGAAAACCGCGAACATTAAACCACCACGAACATTTCTGCATTTACAGTATTTCTAGGAGCACATATAAAGTACCAGAACACGCGGGAGGTGACCTGTTAAGTGCCGACGGACCGTAGAGTCTACCCAATCTCAGCCGCAGGATTCGCTAAGCCCGTTTTCTGTGGAAAAGCGATTAGCGTCAGGAGGCGAGGAGACCTTGAAACCGTTTATAGTGTTTTGATGATTGAGACCTCTAGAGGAAAGGTACTTGTAGACATGGTGAAATGCATGGACCTTTTGGAAACTAATCACACTTTTCCGTATAATGGCATTTGAATAAATGACATACCACGCATGGATTTTTTTACAATGTATGTGGCCACAGCCAATAAAGAACAATACGACGACTTACAAGCATAAACTATCCTACATTAGTACTAGAAAATAGTATACTATCGCTAACAGTACAGGAGTTACATTAGAATAATATTTAGCTTGCGACAGTTGACAAAAGAAAACACTTATGTAATGCAGCTCTACTGTGAAAAGCACAGCTATAAGACTAGCGTCTTTTTCACAGACCAGGCCAATAGGGAACATCAAGAAAGAACTTCTAAGAGATATTCCCACTCTGTCGTTGTCCGTGGGGAGGGGGCTGACCTTGACCTCTGTAGAACCGACTATGATAAAAAAGGTCAAGGTTAAGAATCCAGAGAACACAATGATTGACAGACGGCTGTTAACCTGATCCACCCCACCCCCCCAATCCCATCTACATTTCTCATACGGACCCATTTATTTCTGTAACGCTACAGACACCACCCCCCACCCCCCGCACACACACACCCCTACACACACACACATAAACACACCCTCCCCCACCCTACCGTCAGATCAGGTGAGGCCTCTCAAGGCTGATTGAATGAATGGCAACTATGCGAGCTTTGGTGTTGACCTGTTCTCGTGAAAGAAAGAAAGAGAATGAAATCCCTATCCTTTTAACACTAACAGATGGAAACCACTCCAGAGTAGGGGTCTATCCCAGTGTGAATAGATCAAAACCTTATAGTCCGGTTTACACCTCGAAGGGACGATAGTCACCAATCCTTCCGCAAATGTGGGAAATTCCAAAAGATAAACAAATAGAGAAAAAGTAAACATAAACCCAAAAGTCGCTGTGGACATTTGTCATTGACAGTACAATGTTTTATCACACAAATGCCTCCAGATACAGAAAAAAGATGAAGAAAAATAATGGACAGTTTGCATCCTTCAAGCAGTCCGTTCCAAACTTCACATGTTTGCTGTCTCGTCTGATTGAGTCGCCCACAGACACCTGCAATCGCCGCGATATGGTTCAAACAGACGCCGCCATTCATGCACCACATACCTGCGCGATGACTTACAGAACCCACACACCTGTGAGCTTATATAACATGGGGGAAGCTTGAACGTGAGAAGCAGGTACTTTGTGCATTTGCTCTCTCTCCATGTGTGTATACATGATATGTTCCTGTCCACCTGTGCACCATATGTGGCGTTTCTCTCGCACACTTTTCCACCGGTGAGCCGCGCAAAAAGGCTCAAGAGGGCTTCAGCGGGCATCGTGGGACAACGTTACCATGGCAACGTACCAAACGACAACACGGCCAAGGCTGTGGAACACGTGTGACCTCCTTGACCCCGCAGTTGAGGGGCGCCATCTTGGGAAACTGTTACTTTTGTTACTTATGTAGGTCAGATGAATGCAATAAGAAATAGAAAGAAAGAAGAAGTAATTATAGAAATTTAAGAAAAAAATTATGAATATTTGAAAAGAAAGACGATGAGTGTGAGTGTCAGATAAGCGGACAAGGTCAGTGGATCCCAGAATAGAAACGGAAGAACGAACGGGTCAACCGTTGCTATGGAAACGGAAGGAAGTAGCACTCTTTATTTATGCGGTTTCCTCTTTTTGATATAAACAGTTTGACCTTAACTGTTAACCGTTTATTTAGCTGTGTAAGTGTTTTTTCATTTCTTTGAGTCAGTATCAGGACAGGCATTTACGGGAAATCTTAATTCCCTTTCCCTTGTGTGCTACTAAAATACAACAATGTAATGTGAAATGACCAACGTCAGCTATTGCCCCACACGTGCTTACGGAAAGAGGGAGCATAAAACCTAATAATCTAGTCATCGCATGTCGTTCAGTCCATTTGGCCAATTCCTACTGCATTCCCAGCACCATTTCAAGCCTGTTACTGTTAGAGACTACGTCAGTGCCCCGTCCAAAGTCCGGAGAACACCCAGCTAAAAGACACCCCGGGGCAGAGAACTGATACCGTGTCCAGTGGGTGTTTCAAGGTGGATTTGTGCCCACAATACAGGCCTGTTCTTATCGCATGGGTGGTCGGGCAGAACCGCTTTCCACGGCAAACACGACTTATCTCCAAGCAGATGCGGGGAACGGATATTTGCGGTTTTCCGGCAGCCCCGCTATTTTGACACGCAACCTGACGTCACATGTTATGATCTCCCTCTTCCCCAAACTTATGTTTGAAGATGACAGCTGACGTCGACAGCTGACGTCGACAGCTGACAAGGTATACATGTAATCTACATGGAAAGTATCACCGGCAACGTCTTATCAGTGCCATACAGCAATTACATATCATGTTAAGTGTTTTTGTATTGCTACTGTATTCTCATGGCTATCATCTAACTTGAAATGCCATTGCGACGGAAATGGAACGTGCAAAACGGGACCTACCAAAACAAGACAGATATTAGAAAACTGGAAGTAATCAGCAAAGAGAATATAAGAAGACGGCAATATCTAAACCCTTCTTTCTGAGCCCGGTAGCTAAGGACAGGATGTCTGGCTAAGAAGACACTGTCACAGCAGCCCTTACCTCCGGCTAAATAGGTGTAGAGAAGGAATTCGCTACGGATCAGACAAGCTGCTAAAGAGTTACGCGTCCTCAGATAGATCTCATTCAAATATGGACTAGGGGAAGAGTTAAGACCCGGGACACAGAGATCAGAACGTCGGTCGTTGAGCCTGTAAGGTCTACGTCACACTTCCAAACCGGGCATTATTTCCACATTTACTTCGTTTCCACAAACAGTCGTCTGGGCCCCGGTTTGAAAATGTGACGTTTTAAGAGACTGTGACGGACTGCGATGCCTAAGACACTGTCACACCAGCTTAATAGGTGTGGAGAAGGAATTCTTTACGGATAAGACAAGCGGCTGAAGAGTTACGCGTTGTCAAACAGAAGGTGAACTCACTAACATGGACTAGGAAAGAGTTAAGACCCGGAACTGTGTCCTGGGAGAATAGGTCAGGAGGAAGTCATTCAGAAGGCGTTAACGTGAAAAGTTCAGGTGAAAAGGTGAAGAGGGAAGGAGTTTGTTTTCCTCGGGCTCCTTGACTACTCTCTTCCCGCGCCTCAAGGGGGATTAAGACGCCGTAATGATCTTAAGGCGGAACATCAAGGGTCGAAGGTGGAGAGGATTAAAATAATGAGACACTGTGACGGACTGACGGTACCTACCTACCTACTGTAACGGTACTTTACTTTTTCACAGCTTGTCTTCCCAAAGCTTCTCTCAAAGCAAAGGTTACAAAGTTGAAAGCCGGTCTGACAAAAATACGTTAAAAACGCCCAAAATACTAGTAAACCGGGGCCTAGCCAATGCTTGAAGGTATACTTAAGCCTACTTACAAACTGGGGCCCGGCCGGGCAGCTTTCGGGAACGACGAAAAGTATCACATAAAAGGCCCCAAACTAAACAAGACGTAAAGAGAATAGTCGTGGCTTTTATCTATGTATATTTTTACGTGTACATTTTTTTAACGTTTCCACAAACAGCCCGGCCGGGCCCCAGTTTGGAATTTTGACGTTACTCTAAGGACTCAGTATCCCCAAGGAGGTTTTGGGATAGCAGCCATCTATTCAGGCCTTCCCTTTCAACATCTGCTTGGAGCTTGGGTTTTCAACACAACAACATAGCACGTGCATCAGATAACGCACAAAGGTGACTCTTGGAGTGTTTTCCTATGACAGTTTTCCCACCGCCCGTACAACGACCCACAGTCCCGCCGTGTAACGTGATACCCCGGCACGGCGCGGGGGGACGGGGTGGCGGGAACTGTGGGGTCAGGGGTCAAGTGTACGGTACGGCACGGGCCGCACCTGTTGGCATGTTACCGGGCCTACCGCACAGCGGGGCTCGTGGGTACAGACGGGGCATGGTTAACCTGAGGTATAGGTGGTGTTTTGATTGGCATTAGTTTGCTGGTAAAGGTGCGCTCGACAATCGTCGTGCGTTTATTTTTGTCGCGCAGTTTATAACGTAGCCTGATTAAATCTCGCTTACAGCAGCGCACCCAATATCTGGCCGGCCTCAGCGCCGGAATGCTAGTTTGTGTTACACAGACTATTTACAGCGAGACTATGATTGAACCCACCGTCCGACATTGAAATCACTCACACACACAAACACACACTCTTTCTGACTTACACTCGTTCACTCATTTGTTCACTCACTAACTTATTCATTCTTTCATTCACTCCCTCTCTCGTATTAATTTACTCATTCACGAACATCATCATTAATTCACTCTCGACTCACTCACTCACTCAGAAACACATCTTAAATCTATGTGTATAATGTTCCGATATCATAAAGGTAACTTTCGTCAAAGAAAGTTCTAACAGAGATTAGTTTTCTTGTGTTATCATATGGTTCTGCTCATACCTAAGAAAAATGCTCTGTTTTTCTTGCAGTGTTTACTTTGATACAACACCTGCTATACAATATTCCCGCCATTATTCCTACACGTCAGACCCTGAGCGCTCTCAGCCTGTACGGAGTCAACAGAACAAAGCTGTCCGTCCTCACGTGCGGAAGTTCACAATAAAGTTAGTGTTGTCTCCTGACCTCTGACCTCCCAAGTTCCACCGCCAGACGACCGTGACGGGGTAGATTTCCCGCCTTCTCCTGAAGGACATAATTAAGACGACCTGAAACCTTATAATGTGGGAAGACGTCTTGGAGAATGCGGGCACTGTTTTCCCATGCCACACGATATAGCAGGAATTCTTCCCCCTCACTCCTAGGTTAACACCGACCTCCATTTGTTCGAATAGAATAGCTGATAGAAAGGTCACAATGGTGGCATGGAGGGTTTCAGCAAATGTTTCATTTCGGACCGATGTCAGTCGGTGATAACACGATAGAATAATAGAGCTGTTTGGTGATATAACACTACTGTTACACGGGTCAGCTGACAGATCGGACCTGGAAAGAACGGGGTGAAAGTTACAGGATGTAGGCCGCCATCTTGGCCGCCCAAGGTCAGATAAGATCAAGGTAATAGAATGCGAACATTGTTCGGTGACAGACATACCAGCGGATCCCACGGGCCCTATAACCCCGGGGTTTAGAGATCACAGCCACCGGCCGGACTAAATATGTCCAGGACGCCATTTTGATTCGCCAAGGTCAAGCAGAACATCTTATTCCGGAGCAGGCTTCTAATTTTATCCACATAAAGGCCCATCAAAACGTCGTAAAAAGATGCCAATGGCGCTGCCCCGCCCATGTAATCTGTCGTAAGTCATCTGATACGCCTATTAACTGACTGAAAACAGTAATTATGACTTTATTTGGAAAGAAGGGGGAGACGTGGATCGGTGTCCCATATAATAAGACCCTACCGTGTCCAGACGGGGGGAGACCTCAACGGACACTAAACTCTAGTCACCAGGTTTCCTCCTGCCATCATGACCTGACCTCAATTGACCTTTTCTACGTTGAAGGTCTCCATGGGAGAATGAAGTCTGGGTCACCTTCAACAACATCTTCATCTGAGACAAGGTCAGGCGGTGGACGACTTTAAGTCATTGAGAAGCCCTTAAAAAATACGGAGTGTTTGGTCCATCTTATGTCCCACAGATTGTCTTGCGCATCTATAATCGAATGTTCGAAAGTTCGAAAAGAAAAGTATGGTGGATGGAAGTGCCGGAAAAGGATTAATGATCACAGAAGCATCTAGACACTGTTGGACTACATTCAGGTCAGAACTTGTATCCAAAACAGCTGTAAGAACCTGATTTATAGAACCTACATGTAGGTTCTGACTGCTATGTAACACCAGCGTTTGGATGGTCTTACCTTCTGTGGTTTCACGTAAATAACAGAACAAGCAGTTTCTTTCAGTGGCAGCATAAAGAAAAAGGAAATGAGTTCCTTTGTATCTGATAAAAGCTTCCTGCAAACTGGCGACTTATCTTGGAAGATGTAAACAAGTTAAGACGTGTAGGACAGACCCCCTGCCTCTCCTTACAAGATAGATACCACATCTTCCTGCTCAAGGTGACCTTCAGGATGCCATGTCGTCACAGGTCACCTGCCCGTGACCCCGCACCCTGGAACCTTAATCTGTGTGTCAGAGGTCAACAGCGATTGAGGACCAGTCCGGCCACAGATGTGATCTAGTCCGTGTAAAGTTCTCGGGTCAGTTTGAACAACAATAACAAACAGACCTGGACTTAAAGTTTGTATTGTGTTAAGTCTAGCGAAAAGCCTAGCTGTACAGTTTCCGTCGGCATGTTCGTCGAACGACGGTCCTACCACTGCCAACTTCGTGAACATTGTTAGGACAGCAGTGGATATGTCTTCATGCTAGGAAATGTTGTCATAGGTCACTGTCGACTCAAGTGTCATAGCCTGATTAAATCTCGCTTATAGCAGCCCGCCCAACATCCGCCGGCCTCCTAGGGGAGGAGCCAGTTACAGCCCCGGACAGCAGAGTTTGCGTCACGCAGGTGTCATAGCCTCTTTAAAACCTTGCCGGACAACTTGGTAATACACATGTACTCTCTAAGTCAAAGCAGAGGTTGATGTGGAACTATCCCTACATCTGACAGAAAAATAGGCATATGAAAAAAGGTCACAATTTTCTCCATCAACTTCTACTCTGAGAGTACAAATCATACGACGAGTGTGGATGAACACCGTAGCCAAGTCACAACAAGAAACCTGTTCTCACAAAGACTGGGCGCACGTATTTCTGCAGACACAATTCATTGTAGCCGCGTATCGTGGGCCTTTGGTTAGCTACTCAAAGGGTCGAGAGTTCAAGCCTTGTCTGTTAACATGTTATCGCTCACCCATGGCGCACACAACTGGAAAAGACGTTAAACATGGTAAAGTTACGGCATGACCGACTGTTCGTTGTGCTTGTCGCAAAGAGCAGGGGAATTTCTCCGGTACATTGAACTTCTATTCTGCACGTACAAAAATGTAGTACCTGTCGTCTCAGTCACGACCAGTGGAAGATTAGCTGGTCAGTAAGCTGGAGTTGGCAGACGAACATTTACTTTTCACACAGGTCCCAGACAGGGAACGAAATAATTTATTTCTTCTCCTTTGACCTTGGTCAGAAAATAAGAAGAATGTCTGGACTATATGCGTGATACGCAAAATGACATGCTAAGTGCTCAGTAAAAGCCGGCTCCGAGATGTAGTACATGAACCAAATTTATCAACCAAGAATTTCATTAACTTGAGGTGTTCAGAAGTCACCCCCCCCATATAACTGCCACAGTACAGGGTGTGGTTAAAGCCTTAAACATTAAAGTCTCAACCAAGACTTTAGGTGGACTAAAAAAATTTCAGAGGACGTGGCTGATCCTAATGGTACAATCAATTAATCAATCAATCATCAATGGTACACCAGTGGACGAAGATATATTTACACTTCTCTGGCTGACCAAGCCCTCTTATGAACAGTTCTACCTATTTTGGCTAATTTCTACTATTTTTCAGTCTGCCCAGTCGTCTGGTATATACATAGAGAAAACGTCGCCCTAACATGTCTAGCCTGTGAGTTACATACGGAAACGCCCTGTGTCCGTTTGTTTTATTCTCTGTCACGAACTCACAACCCTGCAGAACCAGGGAATATCATCACCCTAGCACACAGGTCACGGTAGAGCAGAACTCTGTCAGCGCGCACCATCCCGCAAAGTACACAGACTGGTCCGACTTTCAGACGACCTCTCCCAGCAGAACCCCACAGAACCATGGAAATATCATCACCCTAAAGGTGCACTCTCACTGCACTTGCGTCAAGCTTGCATCACTGCGGGGTTCGAAAGATACTCAACGAATTTCAGAGATAAAGAACGAATTTTCTTAGTACTTTTGTGTATTTGTCGTCTTCTAAGTCATGCTTTTACGCAATATCTGAATTATAAAAGATCGGAGAAAATAACAGTACAATAATAACAGTGACACAGTGAACTAACCCCGCAGTGACGCAAGCTTGACGTAAGTGCAGTGAGAGTGCACCCTAACACACAGGTCACGGTAGACCAGAACTCTGTCAGCGCGCGCCTCCCTGCAAAGTACACAGGCTGGTCCGACTTTCAGACTCCACAAGTGGCGCGGCTCGAGGAGATTAAACGCGCCTTACAGGAACAAGTGGGGTGAAGTATTAGCAGCGCCGATTATCTCCCCGTCACATTTGGCGAAAATCGATCGGACGACGCGATTCTTCGGCAATAGCCCGAGCCTCGCTTATAATAATAACTTTATTGCACAACAATTGTACAAGGTACAAAGTATGGCTTATACACCAGATGATTATATGTGACAGGGGCGGTTTTTAAAGTGAAAAATACGCGCAACCCTCTGTCGATCTTAGATATGGCCGATCTTCCATCGATACGACCGAAGATCGTGGATAATGTGACAGGGGTATTACGACTGGAGGGTAGTCTCTACCAGACTCCCGCCTGGCCGACTTAGCCTCTACCAGGCTCCACAGGTCGCGGGGAAAATGGTAGAAATTGGCCAAATAAGACGGAAAACACGCCGGAGGAGTACAGTTTGCGACCTAAGCCAGGCCGGCAAACACCCATAGACCAATTAACTCCTACTAGTACTTTTTTTTATTACTAACTTGGCCAAAGTCCCCTTAATCGGCCAGGCAGGAGTCTGGTAGAGACTATGGCCAAATAGCAATAGTGGACTTTGACCAAGTTAGGAATAAAAGCCTAGTAGGAGTTAATTGGCCTAAAGGAGTGAACTTATCGGCCGGCGGATCGACAGCAAAAGACTGAATGAAAACCTATAGCGCCTTACTTGTCCCTATTTGACCAAATTGTTCTCTTTTTTTTTATCCAGCTGACACGTCTGCCTAGAGACTAGTTGGAGAGCGCTTAAGTTCTTTGTGACTGTCAGACAACACCGTTTCAGAAACAGCTGTTTACTTACTCTTACTGATTCAGACACAAACAGTGAATTAAATTCAAGTGGCGTTTTCCTGTTTTCTGTTCTTGAGTGAAGAGGAAGGACCGCTAAGTGGGTGTGGGTGGTGTGGGTAAGGAAAAGGGGATCAACATGTTTGCATTGTGGAAAGGTTGTCGTGTCTTACGCTGTGTAAGCTTTGGTAAGCTTGTGTCTTTGCGGCTATACGCTACATTATTTATTGTTTGATTCCGTAAAGTTTGTGTATTTTCACCATCATTGCAAATTGTGCTGGGATAGCTAAAAAAATATGCAAGGAGATTTTGTTTATAAATGAGCTTTGTATGGGTTGAAAAGGCAAGTAAGCAAGTTTCAGGTAATGGACACATTTAGGTGAGATCAAAAATCTCCCTGTAAAAGTATCGCGAAAGAAATTCTGAACCTGAACAGAATCGAACAACTTCCATCTATTTTCAATAATGTCTTAAGCGGACATTTCCGGCCAACAGGCCATGACAAATGAAGTAGTTGAGAGGGAGCCCGTTAATAGAACACCATCAGGAGGGCCCAGCTTTCAGCACTATACAACATGCAGTGGTCAAGCTTTTGCTGTTCTTCACAGCTATCGGACGGAGTGGGAAAATGGGAGAGGCGAGAACTAGAAATAGCTAAATCTTTCAATGCAAGAAGCGAGGGTGTTTTCTTAGCGCTGACATGAATGGGCGCAGAACGTCACGCGCGACGTTGCGTGACGTCACGGAACGTTCCATCCCACCTGCGCGAGACCGCCGCCGTTTGTGTGACGTCATGTCGCATGTCGAGGCCTGACTGGTTCCAGCGCCGACCCGTGGAGACTTTCAGACTGTCTAGTCGTACACTTCAGTACGCACAATCTATCATTTCATAAGGTATACACACCTAATAGTACTATACTATACATAATCTGAACAAGCCAACGTATAAGATTAGATTACGATTCTTGACTGACTTGACTTTGGTCACGCTACTAATTATGGTGACATAACGTCGGAGACTGTCTGGTGAAGCACTGCTGTAGCTTCATCCATTATTATGTAGGTTATACACGGGGTAGGAACCGTACGTACGTAAAATGCAATGGAAGGAGTTGTACTATGTTGGAAAAGACGGAAGGCAATGTTAGACACGATTATAAGATACATTTGGGCCATAACTCAAGAGAGAAACAGTGGGGTAGGAAAGGGACTTTTACACTGAAAGAATTTGTTTGGGGCAAACAGCAGAAAAGGTGTGAAAAGCAAAAGATGTACCTTGGTCTTCATCGTCACAACCCCAAACCCAATCCACATGTACACACACACACACACACACACACACACACACACACACACACACACACACACACACACACACACACACACATATGCACACACCAAAGACACACCAAAACTTTACAGTAAGTAACAGTAATGTTTGTATCCCAGCCTCGCCACAGGCATGTCGGGGTCATGCCAGGTCAACCCAATCATCTCCAGAAGGAGCCTCATTAACTTCTCAACAAGATTAAAGACATAATAAATAACTCCTTAAAGACGCGCGCGTCTCGTGCGTAATAACGGGTTCCATTCAGACCGGGATAAAGTACACATTGTTGTCGGGCCGACCTGCCGATCCTGCCCGGGTAGGCAAACACGAACGGTCCCATAACTTACGGGCGGCACAAAGCCCGAGCGAATGTGGGGAACCATTTGTTGTGAGACTGTCACAGTGATACGGGATCCGTAGTCTCTAAAAAACTGACGACGCTGGCTGTTCTAGGGAGAATAATTTGGCAGAGGATTTGGCCGGAGGGACTAAACCTACTGTAGACTAAACCTAAGCGTGGACTGACTCCCCTGGTCAATTTCCCGAAGTTCTACGATCCCCGTACCCCCGTAGGGACGCCTGGTGGAGGCTACGATCCCCGCACCCCCGTAGGAAGGCCTGGTGGAGGCTACGATCCCCGCACCCCCGTAGGAAGGCCTGGTGGAGGCTACGATCCCCGCACCCCCGTAGGAAGGACTGGTGGAGGCTAAGGTATCCGCAAGCAGACCGGAACTCGCATGGTTCAAGGCCAGATGTGAAGACCTAATATGGATATTTTAACTCCGAGGCTACATTTGTAACTAGACTCAAACCTACACAATATTGTCCTTAAATCACAAGCTATTTACCACCAAAATATAGTGACCGTAGCGTCCAGGTGAAAAAATACAAAAACCAGTCACGAACCAGGAGGCCAAAATCGACCTTCCCCTTCGAATTGCCCGTTCCTATCCACTTACCTAAACAAACACAGACACACGCGCACGCGCACGCCCACGCCCCCCCCCCCACACACAAAACAATATATCCATTTTTATATAAACACAACTAGCTAGAGGGTGGATAACATGTGACAAAATAAACGAGAGGTTTTACCCGTTAAGGTTAATTGTATCGACAAGCACGTACAGCAAAGTTGAGACATGTGGTAGTTCTAAAACGCACGGTTCAAGGCCATAGCATGACAATGGAACAAACTGT
Source organism: Branchiostoma floridae x Branchiostoma belcheri (assembly GCA_019207045.1). Lineage (NCBI taxonomy): Eukaryota > Metazoa > Chordata > Leptocardii > Amphioxiformes > Branchiostomatidae > Branchiostoma > Branchiostoma floridae x Branchiostoma belcheri. Next base: position 2,560,987 of record CM033041.1, on the reverse strand, counting down.
GCTGGAATGTACCATGCTATCAGCCGTGTGGATAAGTGAACCATAGATGTTGCTCGCACTACAGGGCGAACATAAGGACAATGTTACATAACAAATGAGGCTCGTGTTAATACTATTACTACTCATCAAATTACAAGCCTTGAAAAGGGTCTGGGCACAATTACACAGACAGGCATGTTAAAAAAGATGTGACCCTGGAACAAACTTTGAGCTAAAAACCTTGTGGATAGAGGAAGTCTTGCTCACAGTGGGTCAAATACATAAATCATGGTACCAACTACTAGCTGAAGAGTCTAGTCACTGAGGGAAGATTAAACACTAATCTCCAAGCCGATCTTACGGTGGCATAAGATAGTATCATAAGCTGGGGGGTGGCTAAACTCCGACCCCAGCTTATGGTACTATCTGATGCCACCGTAAGATCTGCTTGGAGATTAATTAACCACGGCATTGGAACAAATACATTGTTTAAGAACGCAAACAATAATTCCATTAAGAAAGTATGACGTAAACATACGGTCTACATTAAGGAATATATACTGTTCTTTAATAAGTTTGAACTGTTTTACCCAAAAAAGTATCGCTGTCGGGTTGTCACGCTCTACACCAGGGGAAAGGACAAAGGAAGAGGGGACCGGCGTTACCGGCAACTTCAAGGCCAACTCCAGACGGGAACGGAAAACAAACTCAAGCCGAGACGTGTGAACTGGTATTTACATCCAGGGTACACTACAGTGTTGGGTATCGTACAGACTGTACGGTGTGTTTATAACCTGTTTGGTTAGAAAAATATCTCCATTGATGACGTTATGTTAAAAAAGGAAGGCATCCGCGTTTTAAAACAACTAAGATTGATTACTATACTACCGTGAATGTATTTCATTATGGAGCGTCAAAGCAAGAAGCACAAAATAGCACGTAAAGATATATGAAAGGTGTATTTAGAAACTTCAGTATTAAGCATTTTCACCTGATGAGTTATCGTTTGTTGTTGAGTGGAACAGGTGCAAATACCACACCTGCATGTGTGACTGAATGTGTGCTTGGTAAAGACAGAACCTAGTTTCTGGTTCGGTCATCCAAGATGGAGGTGATTTGTTTGAAGAATTTCTAAGTAGCATGTCATCGATGATATACAGCAAAATTTAATCCACACACAAAACCACTACTGTAACGTTAACAGTCTATAACAGTGTCTCAGGAAATACAGCACCCCAACTCCCCAAACGCACACCTTGAGTTGAATTTCAGCACATAAACATTTACTGACATTCGGACGCCGGTTATAACACTCTCACACTCACGGTACGCCCTTACCTTCCTGTCCCCGGCACACCGCCCAAACCGCCGACAACACGGCCAGCCAGGCCCCGGTACACCCGCACACAGACCCCGTTATCCTCTTCATCCCACCGGGTCCACACCAGCCGCTCCTTCGGTGTCCGAACGCACCCAGCCCCGCCACCAACACTCGCACGTCCCGCCTCACCGGCCGGCTGGCTGAATTCCAAACCGCAGATTCCGAGCGGTTCTGGCGCGAATCAAATCTTCACTCCTGAAAAAGGTGCGAGTTTCCCTCAGAAGCTACAAAAGTGTCGTCTGCAAACCGAGACTCCGGTTTATCCACCCCGCTGCCCTGCCAAGGTTTCTGAAGGCTCAAGTATTCTGAAGACAGCTCCTAAAACCGGAACGCTGACGACTCAATATCCCAGCTCGCGGAGAAAACTCTTCCCTGAGAAAAATCCTGTCCTTCCGTACAACCGCTGAAGGTCTGTAAAACCGAGAGTCCTGTTCACTACAAAAACCTGCTGCCAGCTTTGCTTTCTGATCACATAGGGCGGGGAAACTTCTCTTCAAGACAGGGCTGGTCTTTCGCGCTCCTTCTCCCTCTTCTTATGACCCAAAAGCGACTTTAAGACAGACTCTCCCTCGTGCTTGGTTCAAGGACGGTAAAAACATGCAGGAGAAACTCTTGTCACGGTTACTTATTTATATGTCTACCTTACCCTGCGTCTTTGAGTAACTGTGCTCTTAAGACCCCTTGTGCCAAAAATAGCGCCTAGCATGACTAGACTGAAGGAAGGAATAGCCGGTCTCAGTCCTGGAGTCTCGAAGTCATATGGAACAGCCCATTGTTGCACAGGGGGATATTGGCTAACATATTTATCATGGATTTCGCATCTCCCCAGTTTTAGCTGGCTGATTGTACAGGTTTTCTACTCTCCCGATGTAACTTTAAGTGACAAACCTGGGATACGTTGTAGCAAAGAAGACGCAAGGAACAACCTCAAGAATGCTGTGTGCATGGTGTACGTAACTTTCCTGTTCAGGTTGTACCCCCCCCCCACACACACACACCATAACTGCAGTTTAACAGTACCTCGACAGGTGGTACACAACAACAGTGTCCGGATAACTCAGTGTCCTCAGTGGAAGAAGGTGTAAACAAAATCTATTACCGATACTTAAAACGGACGGCCATCGTAGAGTTGTAGGGAAACTGCTTACAGCAGCGAAAACAAATAATTTTTCACTAAAGAGCGTCCTTTGACAAATGCTTTTAACCTTTCATAGCTTACATTACATGCTATCATTTTGTGGGAAACTTTCTTGTCACTGATCATAATGACAGTCGTCATCACGAGTCGTTAAATTCAAAATAATTTTGAGTGTTTTTTGTTAACAAAATCTCAACATTCTTTGAAACAATCTCAAGTATCTTTGAAACAATCTCAACATTGTTCGTAATAATCTCGATTAAATGAAACAATCTCGAAATTTTTCATAAAAGTACTCTTGAAATGTTGTTATTCAGCTGATATTGGATAAATTGAACTGATTGATACGATATGCAATATGCAACATATGTCTTTAAAGTGCTTCCTCGTTTTCCATGCAAGCCAATACACAGAGATTTATGATATCAAAATGTGAGGGTATTCCTCTATCTGTGTACATTGAGCGTATGTATTTCATTAGGCTAGCAGATAGACATCTTAGATATGCACCGCCGACAGTGGGCATAGCTATGCAACTTGGGGGCAAATCGTCATGAGGTCATTCACCCCATTGCTATGGACTACGTCATCGCGTGCTATGAACCATGGGAGTCTGACCCGAAACTTTCTTCTCGCCTGTGGACAGTAACGGGCCAGTTCTGTCTTTACGAATTCGTGAGGGCTCACCTGGGTGTCTTGAGACGTGGGAACCAACAGGCTTCGGTTCCTGGTGACTCTAAGAACCTTACAGAGGTCTCAAGACTGGAATTAAGTCGACAATCTCTCGCGGGACACTTCTGAAAATGATCAGGTAAACCCGGAAGTGAGTAACGGTGCGCTTGTTGATTGACATGTGTTGTAGTGGCATGAAAACAACAACAACAGTGAACAGGCCATTTTGGCACATATCTCTATGACGGGGCTTGAGTCTTGTTCCTAGAATGTACCAGTAAACATTTGCCATGTTTCTATACCTTCTATAGTATTGGAAGCGAAATTTCACTTCTTCGTTGGTACCGTTTGGTCTATGAAACGTCAGGCCATGATTGTATTAAAATTGGACATGCCATGGATACACTTGCACGCGCTGTTAGTGGTCTGCTTAATCTCAATGTTTTACAAGAGTATGCACCCGGACCGTACACGATTATATAGCTGACAAGCATATAATCGTCATGAGATATTTACATCTGTGTGTCTCAGTGTGCTACAGGGTACAAGGCGACCACAGATGATCTAAGTCCGTCACACAGCTTACCGTGCCGTGCTGAAAAAAGCGCCAGCTATGGCTTGGGCAGCTCGAGAACTGTGGACGAAAGAGGAGGTAGGTTATATGCCTTCGTGTGATAAAAGCTATGGAAGAGAGACAGGTATCAGCATACAAATGTATACATGTATGGCCATGTAATAACGCCAAGTCAACATTTTAATTTTCTTGAAGATGTGTAGGCGTCTCGAAGTTTTGAATATCAAACAAGTACTTCACTGATCCCAACTCTCTGGTGACCTTAAGACCGGCATCACATGATGTACGTTTTACAGAACAAGTTTGGCAGATCTGCCCAGATCATCCTATTCACATATCTCGAGAAAGTAAGAAATGTGACAAAGTATTATGTCGAAATAAAGAGTATCCGATGTGCGTTCATTTCTTTTAAATGTTATTCAATATCTGGAATGGTCACCATGAAACTGCGAGTTTTATTGACAGCTGGCGCAGGTGTGAACGTCCGGAGCAAGGAGGTAAGGAACGGACTTTAAAATGTTACAGTCATAGATACTAATAAAACCCGGTTCTGAACACTGTTCAGAACCGGGTTTTATTAGTATTAACTGTAACATTTTAAAGTATACCCAAAAGTATACTTTACATTGTGTTACCAATGAAGTCCATAATGATGTATTGTGTGTCTTACAGCAACGGACTCTACTTTTCACGGCAGCCTTGAATGGCCACCATGAAATTGTGTCAGTTTTACTGACAGCTGGTGCAGATGTGAACGCACGGGACAGCAGGGTAAGCAGACGGACTGTTGTTGTTCAGCACATGTTTATGTAATACCGTGCAAGATACTTATAGTATAGTGGTATACGTGCTTGATGCTACTTCACAAGTATATTTTCCACCTTGTTACCAAAGGAGGTAAGGAGACGGGCTGTTGTGTTTCAACACTTGTATTTGTAACATTATGAAATGTCTAATATATATAGGGAGTCCCCCAACCAAGGACGTCCGGATTGCTGTAGCCTCACGAAGCTTTCCACGAAATCGTCTTCAGGGAGGGACGTAAAACGGGGGTCCCGTGCTCGAGGAGGTGCCTCGACTACTTTAAACAGCCTCATTACCCACACTTTGGGTACCTACTGGCTGCAAAATACATCCGATATTATTATTATTATATTATCATTATAACGGACTGTTGTTGTTCAGCACCAGTTTTTGTTACATTATGAAATGTCTAACATGTATATTCCACTGACATCCCAGTACCTTAGTACGGTCTTTAAATGAAGTGGTTATAATAAATGAATGTCCCCACGGTCGCCTCGTCACCACCTCTCAGTGCGACTAAGACATATCTCAAGACCCCCAGCAAAGCGGGCGTTGGCTGCCCTAGCAACACATAGATACAACCTTTGACCCTGAATTTTCCTCATTTCCCCTATTGTTCGATAATTACCCCCTCCCCGCCCAGTGTGATAACAATGCAGGGAGGGTGCCAGTGGACCAGGTGAGGTGATACCTGTCCTCCTGTGGAGTGTGAAATATCAGACTGTCTGGGATTGGTGCTGGATGTGTATTATGATTGACAAAGGATTTCCTGGGTTTAGGAGTATTTCTAATAACTTACACACTGATTGATTCACGGTTTCATCAAATTTGACCACTTTAATTACAAATAGCCCGACAGAATCTTATAAAGATAACCAAATTCAACCAGGGTGTAATCTGACCAATTAAGCTGACCAATAGTTTGATAATTCCCCATGTTCTTTCCTGGATCTGATGCCGGCTTTGTTTGTTTTGATAATCGATTTTTATTCCAAAACAAGGTATTTGATAGAAAACAACGCTCAGATGAAAACTGTTGTACCAATAGTCTGTTTTGATATACTACGGTTACGTCACCTACCACACAAACATTTTTTTAGCAAAGTTCACAAGAGCAAGGACGTTATAGTTGAGAAAACACTCTGTTGATAGAGATAAAGAGATAACGGATTGTATTGTAATCAAAGTCTCAGTGTAAGCACGTCTAATCCTCGTGTGTCAAGGAACAACAGGCAATAACCTGGATAGTTTCAGTCTGGGAGTGTAATTAACTTGTTAAAAAGAGTATCGCACCACTCTAAGTTACACATTTTGCTGCTCCTTTAATACATGCTTAAGCTGTCGCCAGACTGTAATTTCAGGGCCACACAGGCCAGCTGTGACAGCTCCAGAGCCCACATTCGGTTTTTGTTGCCTGTCCCGGGCTGGCCCTGAACAGATGCAGCTTTTTACCTGTTGTGCACTGACATAGTTGAATGTTGACACTATATTTGTATCATTCTATATTTGTTTAAGCTATAAATGGCAGTAAAGCTATAACATGCTGTTATCTACGTCTTACTCTCTAATTTTGAACTTTCGGTCACTCTGTCAATAACCAGCTGCCTAAGAATTCCCTTTATGTACACAATTGTTTTACCAAATTTGTTACATAAGTCACTTGAATCCCTTCATGCCAAATGCCCTCATACGGCCAAGTGTACATGAGCATCTTCCATTTGTTTCAAGGAGAATTTTGTTTCTGATTGCAAACATATCTTTGATAGACAGTTATGTCTTCTGTGTACATATTGTATTTTGAAATCCATGCTTCATAACAATTCTTGTAACATATTCCTTGTTTACACTAAATTACAGCCAATTGTTTGTGTTTTGTTGATATAACCTAAGCCAAACTGTCTGCCACCTATGCCACTTTCAAGCAAAGGTGTGAACACCTGGCTATTGTTTTCCTCAGGTGCTCAGCTACCCTGCTGTCAGTGCCCTAAGTAAACAAGTTAATTGCCCTTATTGTCCACTTGTCCAAACAAAGATATCAAATTTCACCCATGGAGGAGCCAAAACTTGAATATTTGTAATTTTTTTCTATTTCAGAAGGTGCAACCATATGCAATATATTTTGCGGTCATAAAAGACATTTTTAGAAAGTAGACATGTGGTGCTACAACATCCAAGTGGGAATGTACATTGTAAAGTCACTAGGACTTAACAAGACCTTCATGAATATTGCCAATATGCCATTTTTGTCAATATTTTTAACATATTAAAGAATATCCTTGTTATTATTGGATCAGCAAGCATGTACCCCACTGATTGTTATAGAGTACTTATTGATGAATACATACATACCAAATTTACTTCAATTAGATATACCTTAGCGATGCACCAAGAGCCTAAAAGCGATAAAATGCAGCAGTGCTTATTATTCATATAATTTAATATCAATTATATTTATGTGAAACCAATGAAGTCAGACTAAATCTTATGGACATGATACATGGCCAGTAATTGAAGATTTTATAATATTACCACCAGGTAAACATTTATTACACCAGAAAGTTTCCAGGTCAGTTAATTAGCCAAGGTGGGCAAAACCTGTCTTAACAATACTGAGCTAGCTCGTCACTGATTAATCAGTGGAAATATGTTGATGACCTGTCCATGGCAGAATCGCGCCACTACCTTGAACCATCATCAATGCAGAATGAACTGGACGGTTTCACTGACTGGTCTCGCAATAACCACATGTTACATAACCCAGATAAAGGTCAAGTCATCACTTTCTGCTTTATGAAATGTCCACCCCCGCCGCCAGTACTCACCATTAATGGATTACCCCTCGAGGTTGTGCCAATCACGCTTCTGTTGGGGGTGTGGCTTCAGAAAGACTTGAAATGGGAGACGCAGGTCACCAGAATGATAGGGAAAGCTAACGGTCGGCTATTCTTCTTGCGGAAGCTTAAACATTTCAACCTACCCACTCAGGACCTTGTCACCATTTTCACATCGTTTGTGCGACCAGTTCTGGAGTATTGCGCGCCAGTTTGGCATCCGGGCCTCACTTGTGCACAGTTGGACAGGCTTAAAGCAGTGCAGCGGAGAGCTGTTCGGACAATACTTGGCAGGCGCTTCACTAACTACGAACAAGCCAGGATGAACTTAAACATTCCACTGCTGTCGGACCGCAGGCGAGAGCTGTGTTTTAAGTTCGGAACGTACTTGGAAAGACACAGACCGTCATTGCTGCCACCGAAGGGATCGGACTATCACAACAGATCAACCAGAAACTGTGACAAATACCGACATGTGAAATGTAGGACAGACAGACTAAGAAACTCGCCGATCCCCTACGTTGTGCGCCTTTTGAATGCCTAATGACCTTATCTCTAAGGATATCTGTTGTGTATTAAATCTCTAAGGATATCTGTTGTGTCTAAAAGTGTTGATACACGCACTTAATTTGATTTTATTAATGTCAGAATTTTAATTGTTATTTAAATGTTGTTAATTGATATAATTGATGATACAGATGTTTTAATTTTCTAGAATAAGCTCTGGCTGGACAAGAATTATTTTGTATGATATCCGCAATTCAGCCAAACAGGCTGCGAGTGATTTCTTTTACCAATAAACCATTCATCATCATCATCATCATCATCATACTAAAGACCAGGTGATGTGTTTTACAGCATATAACTCCCCTGCACATGGCAGCCTATAAAGGCCACCATGAAACTGTGTCGGTTTTACTGACAGCTGGTGCAGATGTGAACGCACGAGCAGAATCGGTAAGATGAACTGTTGTTGTTTAGCACGTGGCTTTGTATTAAGAAATGTCTAATATGTGTCATCCACAGGGTATACCTAGTAGTGTCTATAAACGAATAAGATAAAATATTATGAATGTCCTCGCGTTCGTCTCGTCGCCTTACTAAAAACCATATGATGTGTTTTACAGGATATAACTCCCCTACAGGATATAACTCCTCTGTACGCGGCAGCCCAAAATGGCCACCACGAAACTGTGTCAGCATTACTGGCAGCTGGTGCAGATGTGAACGCACGGGACAACAGGGTAAGCAGACGGACTGTTGTTGTTCAGCACGTTTATGTAAGATAATGCAAGAATGGATACGTATGGTATGTGGTGTATTTGCTATTTGCTACTGCACCAACACAAGTATATTTTCCACCTTTTTACCAAACTGAAGATCAGTGATGTCTTGTGTGTTTTATGGAGTCCCCTTTTCATGGCATCCTTCAAGGCTTCAATGAAACTCTGACAGCTTTAATGACAGCTGATGCAGATGTGAACGCATGGACAGAATCGGTAGGCAATTGAGCGTTATGGTGCATGGATTGGTTAAATCATCATGAAAGATCTTACAGTTATCTTCCAATGGTAAAATTGTTTCATAAGATTATTTCATTGCAATTAAGGTATTTCGGTTGGCTAAATTGGCATTTTGACCTTCCATTGTTTTCTCATTAATGAATTAAGAAATAATTGAGCCGTAACGAATACTGATAGATGGGCATGAAAAAATTCTAAATCTGATTTTTGGGGGCCAAATTGATGACGTCATCGGGTTTTATTGCCCCTAATATTATTTTTTCTATGACAAAAAACAGCACCTTGGTACATACCACTGCAATGAAACTATGTTTTTCATGTGCATAATGATGAAGGCACAATGATAATAATGATGATATCTACTAACGATCTGTAGTTATTAAGAATTAATTTTTTTAATTAGATGAAAACAAACATTTTCTAATTACTACAGATCATTAGTAGATATCAATTTGCGCAACCGTGAGTTTGTAGCTTTCATCATTATGCAAAGAAAAACGAAGTTTCATTGCAGTGTTATGTACCAAAGAGCTGTATTTTGTCATAGAAAAAGATAATATTAGGGGCAATAAAAAATGATGACGTCATCAATTTGGCCCCCCAAAAAATCAGATTTAGAATTCTTTCATGCCCATCTATCAACATTCCTTACGGCTCCATTCTTTCTTAATTCATTAATACGAAAACAGTGGAAGGTCAAAATGCCAATTTAGCCTACCGAAATAACTTAAGCCCTTGCTATAGTCATATATATACTGAATACTGTCAAATTTGGTTACGGCAAAACACTTCCCTGCACCTGACAGCCTCAAAAGGCCACCGTGAAACTGTGTCAGCTATATTGACAGCTGGTGCAGATGTGAACGCACGGGACTGTTGTTCATAACTGGTATTATTAGTATTAACTGTAACATTGAGTCTACTTTCAATCATGTTACCATAACAAAGTCCATTGATGCATTGTGTGTCTTACAGCAACGGACTCCACTTTTCACGGCAGCCTTGAACGGCCACCAAGATACTGTGTCGGCTTTACTGATAGCTGGTGCAGATGTGAACGCATGGGAAGAATGGGTAGGTAAATAAGCGTTCTGGTGCATGAATTGGTTAAACCATTATGAAAGATATGGCATTTACCTTCCAGATTCTTGCTTTAGTCGATGTTTTTAAGAATGAGTGAACGTACTTAGGTTTGTCTTTTTGACATGTTGAATAGCATTCTGATACGTTTTACAGAAACGGACTCCCCTACACGCGGCAGCCCAGAATGGCCACCAAGAGACTGTGTCAGTTTTACTGACAGCTGGTGCAGATGTGAACGCGCGGGACCACAGGGTAAGGAGATGGGCTGTTCTTGTTTAGCACAAGTTTTTGTAACATTATATATAATGTCTAACATGTGTCACCCACTGACATACATGTACCTAATGTCGTCTTTGAACGAGGTAGAGTTAGAATAAATGAATGTCCTCATGTTCGTCTTGTCATAATACTAAAGACCATGTGATGTGTTTTACAGGATGTAACTCCCCTCCACATGGCAGCCCAGAATGGCCACTATGAAACTGTGCCAGTTTTAGCGACAGATGGTGCAGATGTGAACGCACGGGACTGGCAGGTAAGGAGACGGCTTGTTGTTGTTCAGCACATGTTTCTGCAGTATCCTACATTCATAGTGGTGCACTAGCTTGCTTGCTTGCATTGCCCTAGCATAAGTATACTTTCTATCCTGTTGCCGCAATGAAGACTATCGATATCTATTTTACAGGGAAGGACTCCCCTTTTCATGGCAGCCTTAAATGGCCACCATGAAACTGTGTCAGCTTTACTGACAGCTGGTGCAGATGTGAACGCACGGGCGAAATCGGTGGGTAAATAAGCGTTCTTGTGCATGGGTTGATTAAAACCATCAAGAAAGATCGTACATTTATCTTTCAGTGGTAGACCTTACAGCTTCTTTAGTCCGTGTTTTTGAGAATGAGTGAACGTACTTACGTTTGTCGTCTTAACATCTTGAATACCATCTGATACGTTATACAGCAATGGACTCCTCTACACGCAGCAGCCCAGAATGGCCAACAAAACACTATTTCAGTTTTACTGACAGCTGGTGCAGATGTGAACGCACGGGACAGGAAGGTAAGGAGACGGGCTGTTGTTGTTCAACACATTTTTTGTTACATCATGAAATGTATAACAAGTATCTTCCACTGGCATCCCAGTACCTTAGTAGGGTCTTTAAACAAAGTAGCTACAATAAATGAGTGTCCTCAGTCGCGTTCGTCTCGTCACCATACGAAACACCATATGATGTGTTTTACAGGATGTAACTGCCCTGTACCTGGCAGCCAAGACTGGCCACCATGAAACTGTATCAGTTTTACTGACAGCTGGTGCAGATGTGAACGCACGGACAGAATCGGTATGTAAATGAGTGTTCTGGTGCATGGATTGGTTAAAACTGTCTTGAAAAATCTGACATTTATCTTTCTGTGGTAGACCTTACAGCTTTTTTATTACATGTTTTGGGAAATGAGTAAAGGTCTTTTTTTCTTCTTATCAAACATTTTTAGATAATTATCTGATAATTTTTACAGCAATGGACTCCTTTACACCTTACAGCCCAGAATGGCCAATTTAGTCCATGTTTTTGAGAATGAGTGAGCGTACTTAGGTTCGATTTTTGTCATATAGCACAGGGTAAGGAGATGGACTGTTATTCAGAACCAGTATTGTTGGTATTAACTGTAACATTAAGTCTAATTTCCATCCTGTTACCATAATGGAATCCATTGATGTATTGTGTGCCTTACAGCAACGGACTCCACTTTTCACGGCAGCCTTACAGGGACACCAAGATACTGTGTCGGCTTTCCTGACAGCTGGTGCAGATGTGAACGCATGGGAAGAATCGGTAGGTAAATAAGCGGTCTGGTGCATGGATTGGTTAAACCATTATGAAAGATATGGCATTAACCTTCCAGATTCTTTACTCGATGTTTTTAAGAATGAGTGAACGTACTTAAGTTTGTCTTCTTGACATGTTGAATATCATCTGATACGTTTTACAGAAACGGACTCCCCTACACGCGGCAGCCCAGAATGGCCACCAAGAGACTGTGTCAGTTTTACTGACAGCTGGTGCAGATGTGAACGCGCGGGACCACAGGGTAAGGAGATGGGCTGTTCTTGTTTAGCACAAGTTTTTGTAACATTATATATAATGTCTAACGTGTGTCACCCACTGACATACATGTACCTAATGTCGTCTTTGAACGAGGTAGAGTTAGAATAGGTGAATGTCCTCATGTTCGTCTTGTCATAATACTAAAGACCATGTGATGTGTTTTACAGGATGTAACTCCCCTCCACATGGCAGCCCAGAATGGCCACTATGAAACTGTGTCAGTTTTAGCGACAGATGGTGCAGATGTGAACGCACGGGACTGGCAGGTAAGGAGACGGCTTGTTGTTGTTCAGCACATGTTTCTGCAGTATCCTACATTCATAGTGGTGCACTAGCTTGCTTGCTTGCATTGCCCTAGCATAAGTATACTTTCTATCCTGTTGCCGCAATGAAGACTATCGATATCTATGTTACAGGGAAGGACTCCCCTTTTCATGGCAGCCTTAAATGGCCACCATGAAACTGTGTCAGCTTTACTGACAGCTGGTGCAGATGTGAACGCACGGGCAGAATCGGTAGGTAAATGAGTGTTCTGGTGCATGAATTGGTTAAAACCGTCATGAAAAATCTGACATTTATCTTCCAGTGGCAGATCTTACAGCGTCTTTTGTCCATGTTGTTGAGAATGAGTAAACGTACTTAGGTTCATCTTTGTGTCATATAGATAACCTTCTGATACATTTTACAGCAATGGACTCCTCTACACGTGGCAGCCCAGAATGGCCACCAAGAAACTGTGTCAGTTTTACTGACAGCTGGTGCAGATGCGAACACACGGATCAATGAGGTAAGGAGACGGATCCGGACTGTTGTTGTTCACCACCTGTTTTTGTTACAGTATGAAATGTGTAACATGTATCTTCCACTGGCATCCCAGTACCTTAGTAGCGTCTTTAAACAAAGTAGTCAGATAAATGGATGCCCTCACGTTCGTCTCGGCATCATACTAAAGACCATGCAATGTGTTTTACAGCATGTAACTCCCCTGCACATTGCAGCCCAGAATGGCCACCATGAAACTGTGTCAGCTTTACTGACAGCTGGTGCAGATGTGAACGCGCGGGACAGACAGGTAAGCAGACGGCCTGTTGTTGTTCTGCATATTTTTTCTGCAGTATCGTATTTCATACTTATAGTGGTGCACTTGCTTGCATTGCACCAGCTTAAGTATACTTTCTATCCTGTTACGGCAATGAAGACTGTCGATATCTATTTTTACAGGAAAGGACTCCCCTTTTCATGGCAGCCTTGAATGGCCACCGTGAAACTGTATTGGTTTTACTGACAGCTGATGCAGATGTGAACGCACGGACAAAATTGGTAAATAAACGTTCTGGTGCATGGATTGGTTATAAAAGCATCATGGAAGGTCTGACATTTGTCTTCCATCGGTAAAACTGCTTCGTAAGATTATTTCATTAGAATCAAGACTTGATATTGTCATATATATATATGCTGAATAATGTCTAATGTGTTTACAGCAAAACACTTCCCTGCACATGGCAGCCGAATATGGCCACCATCAAACTGTGTCAGCTTTACTGACAGCTGGTGCAGATGTGAACGCACGGAACAAGGAGGCAAGGAGACGGACTGTTGTTGTTCTGCACATGTTTTTGTAATATCGTATTTCATACTTATCTATTGTTGTGGTTAGTGATGCGTACCTAAAGCCCGGACTTGGAATTGGACCTAAAAATGTTTAGGTCCAAGTCCAAAAAAAACCTAAATGTCCGGACTTGAGAGTCCGGACTTGCAAAAAACTATCTGTCACCTATATTCCCATTTCTTGTTCTAAACCATCTAAAACCTTCCATAGACAGTGAAATTTGCACTGGAAAAAGCCAAAAACATTTGTGTTTACACTGCCTGTATATAAGTTGCAAATATTTTTCACATTGCATTTCAGTTCAATCATTGCTGACATGCAATGTCATATGCACCATCCCCCCTCCCCCTCAAAAAAGAAAACTTTCTAGCGCACAAAATACGCAATGATGGGTTCAGGTCTGGACTTAAAAGTCTGGACGTGAACCTGAACTGCTGGACTTGAATCCGGACCTGAACCTGAATATGAGTTTAGGTACGCACCACTAGTTGTGGTGCAATTGCTGCATTTGCATCAACATAAGTATACTTTCCATCCTGTTACTGCAATGAAGAGTGTCGATATCTATTTTACATGTACAGGAAAGGACTCCCGATTTCATGGCGCTCCAAAATGGCCACCATGAAACGGTGTCAGCTTTAGTGACAGCTAGGGCAGATGTGGGCATACGGGACAGGCAGGTAAGGGGACGGGCTGTTGTTGTTCAGCACATATTTATTACGTATTTATTTATTATAGCGGTGCACTTGCTTGCTTCCATTGCACCAGCACAAGTATACTTTCCATCCTGTTGCCACAAAGAAGACTATCGATATGTTTTTACAGCAATTGAGACCCATTTTCATGGAAACCCAGAATGGCTACCATGAAACTGTGTCAGCTTTACTGACAGCTGGTGCAGTTGTGAACGCACGGACAGAATCGGTAGGTAAATGAGTGTTCTAGTGTTTGAAGCAAAATACTCACCTGTACCTAGTAACTCAGAATAATCACCATGGAGTCGTCAGCTTTTCTGACGGTACACTTGATTGCTGACATTAAAATAATATCAATATCATCTGTCTTGTTTCCATACTGAAGACCATCTAATGTAACTTCCATGTGCCTGGCATCCATGAAAGGACGTCGTTAAACTATATCAGCTTTATGTGCAGACCTTTAATTTTTAATTAACAATTCAATTTAGTAATGGTTTTATCGAGCACATGGTGTGGAAATGACTGTTTTACAGTTCACAAAAAGACTAAATACTTATGTTTCACTCTTTTTTCTTCGTAACAGGAAAACCCCTTCCACAACAGAACATCTCAAAATGATCAGCTTGAGCTTTGATTAATTGAACCAATCTTTTACATGCAGTGGGCTAACGTGTGACACTTCATGATGGTGAAATAATGGGCAAATGGTTCATGAACTAATTATTCTGGAATTCTTGAGATTTCATGAAGTTTTGCGTTTTGTATATGACCCTACATATATGATAACCTGTAGGGAATTATCTTTATTCTGTGCAAAGAACTTCATTATCCAGTATTATACCGACGTGCTGAAACTATTTACGGGAGCAGGATTTCAAGTGTTATCAAATTCGGATTGCAAAAATGCTGTGACAGTCCTATATGTGGTTAGTTGTATACGATAATTGTTATAGGCCTCTGTTGATAAATTGCTTATATGAATACCTTTAATCCTAATACATATAATGATGATATGTGTCTTTGGCAATAGCAAGTGACAGAGGATACAGCTTCACATGCCACCAGTGACGATGACTCTCATGATGGAGACGGGGAAGAGGAATTAAATATTGTGAGTTGTGGACATATTCAGATGTCACGTCATTGAAAATTTCTCTGTTTTAGAAAAAAGTGTTGAAATGATTGTGTGACTTATTTTATCAATGAGCTTTCCATAATTTCGAATGAAAGCAGCGGTCTAATACTTGTGGGTAAGTTGATACAAATAATATGTAGACCTATAGGATATTAAGTGTACATTCTTTCGTGCTTTGCATGTTCTATTTCCTCCAGACATCTGTCTATAGAAAAGTATAAAGCTGACAGTGACATCAATACATCGTGGAAGCCCACATTTTTCACGAACAATCAGCATTAACATACAGTACAATCGTGTATTTGCAGAGAGCGTCCAGGCAACAGAAGGAGTACGACCCGGTTCTCGTCAGGTTCTATGAAGAAAGAGGAATGACCGTAGCTAAGACGAACTGCTCGTTGATACAAGAAGCAGCTGAAGAGAGCAAAAAAACTGTTGCCCAAGTTAAGGTATCAGTTGTCTTGTGAACATTAAGTTAAAAGCATATCTACATATCGATCTCTCTCTCTCTCCCTATATATATATATATATGTGTATGTGTATGTGTGTGTGTGTGTGTGTGTGTGTGTGTGTGTGTGTGTGTGTGTGTGTTTGTGTGTGTGTGTGTGTGTGTGTGTGTGGATTAAATATATATATATTCCGGATGCTGTTCGATTCATTTTCTTGATCCAGAGATCCGTAGTACAGTAGAACAATAGTAAATTGACAAGTGACGTCCTTTCAGAACTTCATCGGGAACTACCGTAAGAGTAAAGGCGGCAGTAAGCGGAGACCGCCGGCAGACGACACGGTGGTGAAGAAGAGGAGGATCACGGGATACCATGAGTACTACAGGCAACAGCTACCAAGGAAAAGGGGTGAGATGAAACATCAAACAGTACTAGTAGTACAGGGTTTGAAACCTCAATCTCATATGATGTGACTTTTGTTGCTAACTTATCTTCCCTACCTTTCGTCCCCAGCGTACCATGATAATGGTACCCAGCATACAAATGAGCTATGAAGAAGTCAACATATTTTGATTTATCGTAGACTGCAAATTTCTGTTACATTTCTCTACCCTCCTTTCCTAGCCTAACATGAGCCAGTTTAATAGAGTATTCAACATTTCTAAATTATGATAGACTGTAAATTGTTTCGTTCATCATAACATTCGATAGGGCACCGTTACATAAACCAGGGTGTTTTCTAAACCACCTTGTTCCTTTTTGCAGACATCCAAGGTTTTTCTCTCGCCGGTGCCAATAAGGAAATCGGCGAAAGCTGGAAGAACCTGACTGACGAAGAAAAGAACCGATACAACAAAGCAGCAGAGGAGAGAAGAGGAAAGGAGACAAAAGTACAAACTTGGACAGAAGTGTCCAAGAAGCTGAAACAGCTCCAAAAACTGGTTTGTGTTCTTGTTTCAATTGATTTGAAGTGGATGATTTTATTATCATTGTCAGACACAGTACCAAAATTTATTTGTAAGTAGTATATTGACAATATGATAAACGACTTTACCTCTTACTGTCTATCATGTATACTACTAGTACTCAAAGATACATTTAACCATACAAATATATTAATATCTACGCCTCACTACACAGATGTAGTCGGAAACATAGAAATAATCTCTGAATGAGATGATTACATTGAACTATGTTGATTTTAGTGCCGTTTTGTGCCACTAACTTAAGTGCATTTTTTCATAATCCCAGTCCGAGGAGCTCGAGGATCTTGGCGTGGAAACTTTGGGTGTTTCTCTCTACAAGGGAGAGATCCGCACCTTTGGCTCCCAGATGGGCAAGGACCTGGCCGCGGACGAGGAAGTCGGTGGCTTCATTGAAAATCAGCTGAAAGCGGCAGAACTTAAGCGAAAAGCAGCACAATGTAAGAAAAACACGCTGTACTCCTGTAAAAGTGGAGAAAATACAAGATACATTTGAGGTGAACTACCGACCCCAGGGTTAACCCTTTGTAATAGCCATTTCTTAGTTGGTCAAACATAGCTGCTATGTCTCTCACAATTGAATCGGTAAGGAAGATATACATACGAAAATGAACACACACACACTAGGATATAAATCTATAGCTATCTACGAATGATGCCTTTCACGTGGATTTCTTTTGTTGTTCGTAAATCATTTGTCAATACTTTTTTCCAGTTTTTCATCACCACCATTCATTTAGCAGCTGAATACAAGTATCATAATTTGATGATTACAATCATCATTCATTTTGATATAAGCTTTTAGCAAATGTTGTCTAAGGTCCGAAATGGATGATTTTACAGGCTTGAACAGAAGCAAACGCCAGAAAAACACCGACAGGGCGACAACAACAGATAGCCAATCTGTGGTCGGGACACCCAAGAAGAGCGCCAATTCAGCCAAACAGAAGATGAAAAGGGGTAAAGGAGCACGGAACAACCAACGACAACATTCTGGACCTACTGTCACTTCGCTATCAACGTCCCCTACTCATGGTTGGTACTTCAAGACTTTTGCCAAAACGTTGTACTTGAAAGTACTCATATGATGACGGCGCCGGCCATCACTTAGATTCAAGCATGTCCAGTGATTTGCCCTAAGCGCTGACTATAATTCAACACTGTTAGCCATCACAGTGCCAAATTCTTAATAGACTTTCCTGTCAACAGAAATATAGTCGAGATTCAAGAGTAACTAAGCATTAAGACGTAACCAGATCATTCGGCTGCTTGATTTGTTGCTACGTAAGAGCGAAACACCATATTTTCATACACTTAGTAGTCGACCAATATAAATTGCTCTTGCAGTTTGGTAATGCAAGATAGACTTGCTGCTTGTTGATGGTGTTTTAAAACCGATGAACATTTATCAATTCCAGTAGAAACAACAGTCACCACAGGGCCACACAGACTTACGCAGAATTCTGCACAAGGAAACCCCAGCACTTCCGTTCCAACACCAATAGCTCAAGGTTTGTACTTCATTTACAAATCTGCTAGGTTTTTGTGGCTCCAAACTGTTTTAGCATAGAGTTAATTATTCTCAGATACGTTTGACTATGGCGTGAAGAACTAAAATCACAGCTGTGTGAAATGGCCATTCCATGGCAAGGTTGCTTCCCTGCATACATTGCGATGTTCAGCTAGTAAAATATGTTTGTCTCAACAGGAGGCCTTCTACTCAGAACAACATCTATCCCTGTGCCACTCAACACAGAATCTCCTGTACATACGGTGCTGCAAACTGCAGAAGCAGCCCAGACAATTCAGCTGTTGCCTCCAGTTCTTGGCAACCTAAACCTACTCTCAAACAGGACAGCATCCACTCCTGCCCAACCAAACACAGGGAACCTTGAACTTCTGGCACTACCCTCCCTTCAGCCCTACCCCCATCTTTAACACGAGGTTGGTACATGTAGTTAGCACGCACGTCAGTAGCTCAATGTCTCTTTGATTAACAGCATTGTTTGCTCCAGCAAAGATAAAACTAGATCAAAGTGCACATCATACTTTCAGTGAGTAAAAATGCAAAATTGTAAACAGTCTTTTTTAAATGCCAGGGTTTTTCAAAGTGAACAGCGTTCGACATTGCGATTTTTAAATCTGTTCTTGTGAATCAACATACCAACGAAAGCCCTCCAATCTTGCATTAACAGGTACAACAACACCACCACAGATTTCAACAGCACCAAGGTTAGGGACTCCTGTACCAACGCAAGCGACTTCTATGGCTCGTCAGGCACCTACTAAATGATATCTTTAAAAATATTTTTACCAGTTGAGTGTCTCTGTTCAACATGTTTTGTTGTGACCTGTACTTAGCCCAGTGAGGCAAAAATGTGCAATGGATGTTTTCATTCAGTCAGTCATTGTAGTATTCATGGAAATCGCACTTTTCTGTTAGAAATCAGAGCATTCACGTGTAGCGCACTGACAAATGACCTCTTTGTTTACTACCTGTGTGACCTCAGACACCTGCCTCTGACGTCACAGGTCGCTAGGATACTATGTCATGGTGAGGTCACCACGTACGTATCAGTAGAAAGTGAAAGAGCTTCTGTCGCGTTTTGGGATTTTTGTACGCAAAATAGGACTTTTCATACGGGCTGACTATAGTGACTCAGTGGCAGAAATGTTGAACTAACTTACTGATGGAACAGGTTCCAGTGGAGAGGGGCTGATTTCCTCTGTGGGACATTTGTGTTCAAGACTCGGTCCGTGAGAGAGAAGTAGTCCAACGAGCCGCCATGTTGGACAACTTTGCAATGGATTTATGGTAACGAATGACATTACTGTGGCTAAAAGAAGACTATTTAAGACTGGAAGCTCAGTTTTGGGAACACTAGGAATGCTTGGGTGTATGAATCTGCAGATTCCAGCATAGAAAATTTGGTGAGTAACATTAGACAGTGTTACATGTATGTGTACAATGTAAGGTAGGGTTCCATGTAAAGTAACGTTTAACTTAGAGGCTTTTAGCAAAGGTAATGTGGAAATAGAGTGATTCCCATGGTCTTTAATGTTCCGATTTGTAACTGGAGTAATCAATATTAAAGCTTTGAAGATACCGAATCAAAAGTAACTTATGTAGATGGTTGATTGTAGAAATAATAGTTTAGCTATTCATGTATTGAAATATACTTTGATCTACAATAAACTAGATGACAATACACTGTCTTTGTGTGCTCCAATAATCTTCGTTTGATGATATATTCAGTTACGACAATGACAGGTTTGTCTTTATATCCCTTCACAAAGTTTGTAAGCTTTTTACCTCTTGCAAAAATTCAATGTACAGATGTTTATTACAAAGCAGAACAGAGAGTCCACATGTCCAAATTGTGCAAACATATCAGCATTTCATTGTTATCTTGCACTCTCCTCTTGAACTAATGGCACATTTCTGTGCATCTAAACCATAAACTGCAACATCCCATTTGTCACCTTTCCTATTAAATCAGA
This sequence comes from Branchiostoma floridae x Branchiostoma belcheri, assembly GCA_019207045.1. Classification (NCBI taxonomy): domain Eukaryota; kingdom Metazoa; phylum Chordata; class Leptocardii; order Amphioxiformes; family Branchiostomatidae; genus Branchiostoma; species Branchiostoma floridae x Branchiostoma belcheri. The sequence goes on along the minus strand of CM033041.1, from coordinate 2,540,520 downwards.
AAATCTGGAATGTTGTAAGCCAATATGGATAATACTACAACCATGTTCACAATCAGACATACATGCATGTACAATGCAATTCAAGTAAAATTTTACCATTATCACATGTTATTCAAGAGAGAGAAATGGACGCAATGGTGCCCCCGCAATGGTGTAGTATATATTGCATTATTTTCAGGTTATTGATAACATACAATCCAGTTTCACATAGCAGCAGCATTCGTTTTTTATCGTTGTCGTTGTCCCCTCCCTCTCGCCCTGTCGTGTGCCTAAGTTGTCCGGTCTGTAGTGAGGTGATAGTTCTCTATGACGCAGCCCACATAGATCTTCAGGCCTGTGTTACTGGCACCAGACTGGTCATCACGTGCACTTTCTGGTACAGACTCTGAAGGGGTTAAGACAAAAAACACAAGTTAGTGGCAGTGATCTTCAGTGCAGTTAAGAATATGAATATATCAGGAGTACTGGGTCTTTAAACTTGATTTACACTTCAAGCACTTGCATCGAATCATCCTGTTGTGCTATAAAAATTAAACTGATGAAATCTAACAGTTTTACATATATGTCTATGAAGGTTAGATATCCAGGTAATAACATACCTGTTGCTCAAGCGACTGGACATGGTTTCGGAAACGGCCAGACGTTCCAGTCAGTGACACTGGAGAAAGTGTTACATATATCTTCTGATAGTGTAACAGCAAATGCCTAATCTCCAAGCAGATCCTGCGATGGCATAAAATAGTACTAAACTGGCCTAGGAGCGTAATCCATGTAACCGCAAAATGCCTACCTCTGTCTCCTGTAATATGGTAGGTCCTGTTGACACAACCCCAATAGACTGCACGTCCAACATTGCTGTGTTTGGCTTTGTCCACTTCCGTGGGCGGGGGTGGCGACTCGTCCTCTGAAATAGAATTGAGTAGCATGTAATTGTTGGGCTAAAATTCGACAGTAATGTAGGGAAACAAAGAAAGACGGCATAGTTCATGTTTCACACCCAAACCTCCATAGAATGAAATAAATCTTACGTTACAATTGACTCGGCTTAGTGGTAACCCTATCCCTGTATTACCTGTACTGGCGGCACAAAGGTCTTTATTTACACACGGAGAGTTTCATGAGAGTCAATAGCCTACAAACGTGGTACAACTCGTACAACAGTCAGCCATGGAGGCTGTGGTTTGTACACAACTTGTAACTTGGTTTTTTGTCTTTCCACTTATTATTCATCGTTGGTCATGTTGACATCTGAGTTATACATACACAGTAGGTTTATGAGTTGTGTTAAGTTAAATGCTGTGGCTATTGCTTATTTCTAACACGAATATACTATTAACACGTACATGTATTAATATGAAAGTTGTCAACAATATTAGCTGACGGTCACCTACTAAACTGAGAAGTCGACGGATTCGCAGTTATAAAAGTCAAGAAGTATGAGCAATGTCTATACTGTACATAAGCATGGAACGTTTACTTACTTGTACTATTTGAAAAAAAAATACTATATGACACACATTGATATTATAAAGCAACCTCTGAAAAATGAGCCATGTATATACATTATACTTATAGTATCAGCGATATTCCAGTGAATGACTTTGTCACAAAGAAACCGGCACGGGTTTGAGATAATGTCAAGTAGAGATGATCTTAACGACAGACGGCAATGATTCTACCACTAAGTATCCATAGTATTAATCTTAACTTAGTCAATCTTACGTGGTCCCGATGTAGTCTGATGCATTAAAAAACTCACCTGTATTGGGTATGGTGCGCAGCCTTTTATAATGTCTATACATGTCCACGACTTGTGCCCCCAGCCGAATGAACCTCAAAAAGCTCATGTTGTCTCCAGCCTTTGCGTTTTACCGAATGCTAGTTCCCCGTGCCGATAAATATATTTGTATATACTGCGCGACTGAGCGTAGGTCACGTGACAGGTGGGCTCTGAAGATCAGGTTCACCACGGAGGGGTATGTGGAATCACAGCGGTGTTGTTGCAGACATTTGCAAGCAGTTTTCAAATACACTGGTTATTGAAAATATTATGAAGAGTCTTAAACTTGTCCTTGATTAACACATCGTAATGTTTGTCATAGAACGGAACCATCTTATACCTAAGAAATAAAACTTCAGTCCCCATTCTCGAGGAAAGTGGCACGAACCAATCCTGACTGAAAGGGGGAAGTCCCTTCAGTACAAACCCAGTCCTCCCAGCATAGCTGTTGTACATTATTCCGAGCCTCAAAACGCAGCTCTTGTACACAACTCCGCGGGCTCAAGCGTGTCGGTAGTGAAAAGACGGATGTTTACACTCTGTCAAAGAAGATTTCGTCGTTTTGCCGGGCAGTTCATTAGCATGCATATGATGTCATCACATACGATATATATATATATATATATATATACATATATAGTTTTCGGATATGTATACGTACTTCTGACACAGGATAGTTTTGGCGAAAGAATCTGCACGGAAATGTTTTGAAATTATGAGATACCGCCTTTGTCATAACTCATGTGAGTCGGGTTATCCAGCTGGGGCTGGTCTAGGCTACAAAGATATATTTTATCCAACTTTTAAATGACATTGAGATAAGACGAAGTTATGATATATTTGTACCAAACAATTACAGGTGAGGGTGCCTGCTTGTACAAAAGCCACCCTCCCAGTATAGGTGTTGTACACATAATGAAGCTATATTGTACACAAGGGTCCAAAGAACAGACACTCAATACACTGCAGGTCATGTTTACAAACTCTCGGGGCAACGGAGTCTCTCAGCACTATTGTTCACTAGGTCGTTATGATGATGTCACGTTAATGTTGATGTTATGCGGTAGGGAAGACCGTTGTTTACGATCGAGGGTCTACTGATCTTATACACGTTTCTGTGACAAAATGTGAAAGATTTACAGCGTCACACTAAAACAAAACACCAAGTCCAGGTAATAGTATTGTCAAGTAAATGCACATTTTGATACAAAAGGCTCCCTTACAATCACATTGGCAGGCAAGACGAAGCATATTGGATGTGGACAACTGCAACTCTCCTACAGTAAGATTTGTATCGACTGTACAACCGGGACTGTGCTTCCATCCAGACCACATAGGAGCGTGAGGAGGGGCGGAACCATTAAGGTCAAAGGTAAGGTTACACCTCGCTGGCGGCCAAATGTCTATCAGGTTGGACATGAGAGGACCATTGGCGAGTTTGTGTAAACACGACTAGCTCATGATAGGGTGGAGAATGTCTGACGAAACAAAGTAGTGCGAGTAAAGGCTCATTATAATTGTTCGACAAGCACGTCAAAGTTGGCGCCTGTGGCAGCTCTCTAGGCCATACTCTCCAAGCAGAAGCTAGGCTCTTGGTGTTTTTTGAACGTTTTAGACGTTTTTATCGGACTTTCTATTTTGTATCGTTATATCTTGCAGTCATAAAAAAAAACGTCAAAAACAGCCGGAGCCTAACCTTTGCTTGGAGAGTATCCAGCATTGATATGAACATGGAGCAAACTGAGCTGGAATGTATCTTTACTATGCTAGCAGCTCTGTGGATAAGCGGAGACTGGTTGCTCACAGTATAGAGAACATAACTTTTCAACAGTAAAGTCGAGGCCAGTGGTAGTTTCAAAACTCATGGTTCAAGGCCATAGCATTAGCACTAAACAACATCAGCTGGAATGTACTGCCTTTGACTACTATACTAGCAGCCTTGTGGATAAGTGAACCCTAGATGTTGCGAACATAATCCTACATAAGGCCAGTGTAAATATTACTGGCTTTGAGTTACCAGTTTCTGGCAAAGGCCTGAAGCCCATCACCTTAGGCCAATCGCACAGGCCACGTTCATTATACTCAGTTGAATACTATTAGATGAACGCATGCCAGTAGCGGGTCAAATCCAGGTACATACTACTTCTATTGGTTTAAGCGATGAGAAGATCTCAAGAACGTTGCAATTGCCTGAAGCATGGAAGCTAAATACAGGGTTTACTAACGCAAATAAATGTTGCACTATCATAAAAATGTCACATTAACGTAGACTATATCTGTGAGCAAATAGTGTTTGAAGTCGTTTTACTGAAAAGCATCGCAATCGGAGGGTACAGGACAGAGGAAGAGGGAACCGGAGTTACCGGCACCATCAAGGCCAACTCCAGACGGGAACGGAAAACAAACTCGAGCCGAGACGTGTGAACTGGTGTTTATATCCAGGGTACGCTATAGTGTTGGGTATCGTACGGAGTGTACGGTGTGTTTATAACCTGTTTGTTTAGAAAAACATCTCTATTGACGACGATATGTTAAAAGAAGAAAAGCCAAAAAGCAGTAACTCAAACAACTGGATATGATTTTGGAAACAGCCAGACTTTTCAAACAACTATGATCAGTTGTTTTTCGTTAGTGACGCTGGGGAAATCTTGTTGGAGAAGATTTCTAATATCCTAGCGCTATGAATTGATATGCAAAAGAGATCTAGTTAAAGAATATCAGCGTCTTCAAACAGCTATGGTTTACTACTGCAGCACATGTATTTCATTATGGAATGTGCTAGCACGAACCAAACAAGAAATCTTTTAAAAAAAGTTGTGCCTTGCCGCGTGTTAGGGATATCGTCAGGAAAAAGTAGGTCAGCACTTCAAGCCCGGCAAGGCAAAATGTTGTGCCTTGGCAAAAACACAATACAATGACTGTTTTTACTGTTTCTGAAAGAGCTAACCAAGAGGAGTAAAATGCTTTTTAGATGAAGCGAATAGCTTGAAGGGTTGCTGAGATATGGCTCCACAAAGTTGCCAAAACCTACCCTCAGATATGGCCGGCTGCGCGATAAACGATGAAAATAAAAAAAATACCTTTTTTGAGGGGTGATGAAAAGGTAAGTAAAGGCTGCAAAGCTTGTTTTATCTTATTTCCCCGTAATATGTACTACATAGAATCACTCCACAGAGTTCTGAACATTCATGGCATTTTATTATGCTTTTACACAGGGTCGATGTATGCAGCACCCACTGGTGTCCTTTCACACAATAATTGTCATCTTACCTTATTCTTTAAGAAATAAGTAAATTTGGGTTTAAAAGTTCACATGTTGGGTTACAGTCAATGGTGTTTTTTGCACCAGTTGAGTCGCATTGTAGAAGATTAAATATCATACTTCATATACTTTTGCAATGTACACAACATTATGGTATCTTATATTACCAACAATGTCACATCTATAGAATATCAGCAATATTAATTGCCTTATAACAAGGTCAACTTGGTCAAGGTGAAAGGTAAGTGTGTGAATATGTCGCATTATTTTCATGTTGAGCCATGATGTTACACTGTATCAACAGTACAACTTTACACTTAGATACATTTATAATAAAATATGGAAGACAGATGTTTGTACTAATAAGAGATAAAATATCAATAGGTAGACATTGTGTAAACACTAAATTTATTAGGACAAGTTCAACATTTTTCAAGGTCAAAGGCTCAGTCTTCAGGATACATACAATCGACACAGATTAATTCTTTGATGTACTTGCAGGTACATGAACTTCTCCTTATTCAATCAATACTATAAATAGTATAATGCAATGTAAACTACTTTTTACAAAAACAACAGGCTTACTTATCATTTTCTGTGGTTACTGGTAGCAACAGTATTCTTTAACAAACTTAATGCTAATAGCACTGGCTGCACAACTTGTCAACATTATGTTTGACCTCTACCATTCAATATCTCCGCTCCGCTCTCCAGTCTTATATCAGCTACATCTGGTACTTGGTGCAATCTACACTCCACCTGAAAAACAAAATCATTTGAGTTTCATGATTAACATGTCTACCATGGTGATAATGTTCTTCCATCTGAGGGGATGACGACCTACTCCAGTACCACGTCTGATGTTCATCTACATCATCATCTTTCTTATGACTTATGACTTCTTTCTTGTGACGAAAGATTCAGAATGATCCAATAATGAAATGAAGAATTCAATAAAGAAAGAAAGGCAAGTTGGGGTAAGGAATAGATTAACTTATTATCATTGATTAAGTAGATAAATACCTGCAACAAGATTTAAGGAGGTAAGTGTCACTGTTTCTGAGCCATCTTCTGTGACTGAACCTCAGTACCAACTGCGACAACCTCGCCCGGTCGGTAGGAACCTGGCTGATAGTAGAGACAAGAGTATAATATTGCAGGTAAGTACATATTTATGATTTTTGCTACACCAGAAAAACCCTTGGCACAATCTGACAAAGAATACACAATCTGGTTGCACAAATTTTTCACGTAACAAAAATGCCATTAGTGTTTTGAAAAATTTGGGCATAAGTTACCCGGCTGACCCATATCAGGGGGCACGGTGCCTCAAGTTCAACAAGTGAAAAAAATACAAAATGGTATTTTAGTCTTGGAAGGAGGCAAGGGATGATTCACACCAACAGTAAGTTGAGTAACGATGACATTGAAAATACAATTGAGATTTTCTTAAAAATTGGGCATAGGTACCTCAAGTTACCATGGTGCCTCAAGTTCAACAAGTGAAAAGAAATACTAGTAGTACACAAAAGGCCAATCAATGATCCATATGTAAAATATGCTAAAGAAAGCAATAAACTAATAAGAAAAAATTACTAAGAAACATTTTACATACATCTAAGTTTCATGACTAAAACATGGATAAAGAAACACTGTATAGAAATTATATTGCTGGGATTGACTTGAGAAAAAATTGTTCAAAAGCACATTTTCTTCAACATGCCCCCCTCCCCCAAACACTACAAATTGTGTCAAGTATTTACCTTGAAATTCTTCATCCATAGCGTCAAAAAAGGTTCTATTTGTGCCGCTTCAGTCACATATCCTCCGTTTCTGAGGGGCACGCGGCCCAAAATTTGGCGCGTTTGGATCGCGCGGCGCCGCCGCCCGGCCAAATCGGGACGATCGTCGGGGAAAACAGCTCGGCGCTTCGCCTTCGTGAATGCTAGAAACTTGCCGATGACATCAAAACAGCCGAAGTGTGGAACCACGATCCGAAGCCCCGGCCTCCCCGCTTACGGCGCGCCGTTTTCACCGGCAAATTTCTGGCGTTTTAAACAATTTTCAAGCAAAAGAAACACATCACAAGAAAGAGAAACTTATATCCTTTATTTTGATGGGTAAATTTGCCTCTAGAACCGGATAGTTTTTGTACCGCGGGTGTGGGAAGATGGTAGTAAATTTACGGATCGCCATACGGCAGAGGGTTTTCGTGGTAGCGTTGAAATACCTAGTCAAACGTTCTTGAGACGTTTCGATGACGTCATTGCCTACTTATATATTCACATGCAATGCATTGGTCTAATTAGGCATTTATTTCATCTTTATGAATAGGTAATGCAAATTATTATGCGAGATAATTCACTTGATTATATATTTACTTCAATGGATTTGAAATATCACCATACGAACGCTTCATTCATTCGATGTAACCAGATGTTAAGAGGCTTTCAGTACCGACCACAACTGTTATCAAATGCGTAAAAGGGAGGTATAAAGAGTGACGGGGATGTACTAAGCCGTAAGTTTGTCCTCGAGAAAGAGAACTGGGAAGGGCCTTTGGAAGGGCCTTTGGAAGGGCTGGGTTAACATTGCTTGAACCATTGAACCAACCAAGAAAATAGTGGCCACAAGGCCATGCCGCTGACGCGGCAAGGCAAAAATGACACTATAAGGTATGTCAATATTGGTACTCAGAAACTTCAGTATGAAGCATTTTCACTTGAGTTATCGTTTGTTGTTACCTGAGTGGAGCAGGTGTAAATACCACACCTGCATGTGTGAATGGATAGAGCTGTGCTTGGGGCAGACAGAACATAGTTTCTGGTTCGGTCATACAAGATACATGACGCTTCGTTTTTCAGAAGTTTTGAATAACATATCATTGATACCATACACCGTAAAATAAAATTCAAGTCACACACAAAACCACTACTGTAACGTTAACAGTGTCTCAGTAAATACAGCAACGGACCCCTACACAAACCATGACTTGAATTTCTTACCACACAAACATTTTACTTTGTCTTCCAAACACCGGTTGTACACTCTCACGGTACGACCTTACCTTCCTGTCCCCGGCACACCGCCCAAACCGCCGCCAACACGGCCAGCCAGGCCCCGGTCCACCCGCACACAGACCCCGTTATCCTCATCCTACCGGGTCCACTCCAGCCGCTCCTTCGGTGTCCAAACGCACCCAGCCCCGCCACCAACACACACACGTCCCGCCTCACCGGCCGGCTGGCTGAATTCCAAACCGCAGATTCCGCGCGGTTCTGGCGCGAATCAAATCTTCACTCCTGAAAAGGCGCGAGTTTCCCTCAGAAGCTACAAAAGTGTCGTCTACAAACCGAGACTCCGGTTTATCCACCCTGTTACATCTACTTTTCGGCGGCTCCAGGAATCGTCCAAAAACCTTACGAAAACTAGATATCCAGGATTCGTACTTCCGGTGCCGTCAATCATGGTGATTGACAGGACAGAAAACATTATTATGCACGCCCATGTTTCCATATATGGGTCGACCTCGTGAGACCTCGACAGACTCAAGTTGCGAGAGATTAAAACCCGGAGGTGACCGCTGCCCTCCCCATGATAGGACGTCATCTGAATGCTACTAACACGTAAATAGAATGTGACGCTACACGAAAAACAACTTCAAACACACAACACATATAAAGTCGTGCGACTGTTATTGTCTATCGTTGTGGACAACGGTTGTCTTTAGACATGCGTTCAGAGTATTACGGGACACCCGCGGTGCAGGATACCATTGCGGTGCGTGCGTGACCCACAGTGACCGCTTGCTCGCAAATCAAAAATGGCGGGAGAATTCCTTATTTTCGTCAGGCGTTCAGGCCGTTTTCTGGATATCCAGGAATGGTCCTCCTGTTCAAGCCGTTTTCTGGATATCCAGGATTCGTCCTGAGCCTGTTCAAGCCGTTTTCTGGATATCCAGGAAGCGTCCTCCTGTTCAAGCCGTTTTCTGGGTATCCAGGATTCGTCCTCCTGTTCAAGCCGCTTCCTGGATATCCAGGATGTGGACCAGGCCTTGTGTGACAAAGGGACGCCATCTGGATGCTATTAACACGTTACCGTGAATGTGTCGCTATACGGAAAACAACAGTAACTTTATCCCATCTTGACTGCCATTTGTTAATTTATTACGCAAAAAGAATTTGGGGCCTGATACGTAAGTAACATGTAAACATCAAAGTATCATTATCAACATTCGTTTAAGTTCTGTAACACCAGGATCAACAGAATAAACTACACGATCTTCTTGCCGGGAGATACAGATATAGCGGCTTTCTGACGAAAACAACATGCCCCCGCCCTCCGCATAGTCTCCTCCCTCTAAAACAGGAAGCTCCACCCCCACGTACACGTTCTAGATACAGTAAACACCGTCGTCTATCCAGGAAACGTCCTGTTTGCGACGATTTCTGGATATCCAGGAATCGTCCTTCTGCTCAGGACGATTCCTGGATATCCAGGATTCGGCATATTACGAAAGTTAGATACTGACGAAATTTGGATACAACACACCCCGCTGCCTTGCCAAGGTTTTCTGGCGGTTCAAGTATTCTGAAGATACCTCCTAAACCGGAACGCTGACGACTCGATATTCCAGCTCCCTGAGAGGACTTCTGTCCGTCCGTAAAACCACTGAATGTGAAATTAAACCGAGAGTCTTGTTCACTATAGAAACCTGCTGCCAGCTTGGCTTTCCAATCACATAAGGCTGTGAGACTTCTCTTCAAAACAGAGCTGGTCTTTCACGCTCCTTCTCACTCTCCTCATGATCCCAAAGCGACTTTTAGATTTTCAGATTTTCCCTCTTGCTTGGTTCAAGGACGTTAAAAACGGGAGAAACTTTTGACAACACCTTTTCTTGTTCGTATGTCTACCTTACCCTGCGTCTTTGAGGATCTGGGCTATGAAGACTCTTCGTGCCAAAAATAGCGCCTGGCACGACTAGACTGCAGGAAGGAATAGCCGGTCTCAGTTCTGAAGTCGTGACGTCACTCGGAACAGTCCATTGTTTCGCAGGGTGGCATAGTGCCTCACATGTTTATCAATGATTTCTAATCTCTATAGCTTCAGTTGGCTGATTGTACACTGCTCTCCTGCGTAACTTCATGTAACAAGCCAAGATATCGTGTAGCATAGAAGTAGGAAGAAATAAACAAAAGGCTGTATTTTAGAGAATGCTTGTCATGAACTCCTGCCTGTAATTTTACAACACATCGCAAGGTGGTAGACAACAACAGTGGCCGAGTAAATCATAGAGCGATCAGTTGCAGAATACTATTGCTATAGTTCAAAGTTCCTTCCAGCACTACATGGTGCATAGGGAGGCACCCATCTCTGTGTCAATCGTTCTTGGGCCACAAAGCTTTGTGCAATCACTACAGCAGGGAGCTAGTCCAGTGGCAGTGGTGAGTGTTTAACTCTCATACCCTTTCCCAAATGCTGAGTACTAATACATGTATAAGCAGAGAAAGCACCATTTTAAAGATCTTGGTATGACTCGGCCGGGGAGCGAACTCACGACCTACCGACTGCAAGGTGAACACTCTGCCCACTTGGCATTGCATTGGTTCGCGACGAAGACGAGCATCCTAAAATTGTTTACGTTTGAAGAAGTTGACCATTTACCTGATTACTGGATAAAGTAAACTGAGTTAACTAGACATGATTGTATGTGAAGAAACAGTGTAAAATTCCGTTGGAATCTTGAGGTGTCCTAATTGGAGAAAGTTACAGAATGTAAGCTATACAGAGGTACAGTTATATCTAATTGTGACAACAAGAAGGACGAGCACTTTACGTTCAAGCGAAAACTGCACAAACGTTTGAAGCAGGTAGTTGATTATTAACCTGGTGAACTGGACTGAGGCACTACTACAGAAATCAAAACCAGTGTTATATAAAGGTAAAAGTATTCTTGGATGACATTCGTATAGACGTAAATGCAATTCAAATGTAAGAGTTTATTCAATGAGTCATTTTGAGCCCATGCATTACATAACGTTAATAATTATCTAAGATAGGCACGACCGACACCAGCCAAACTCTGGCAACAACGGTACAAACCGCCATGAGGTCATTCATCGTGGCTTCTGCATACGTCATCGCGTGGATCATGTGAGGCCAGCTGTTTACTTTCTTCCATTTTTACCTGCGACGATAACGGAACAGTTCTATCTTTACGGCGACGTGGCCGGGGCCACTCCCGGTGTCTTGTGACGTCGGAACTGAAAGGCGTTGGTTCCTGGTAAGTTTAAGAAGCTGACTGAGGTTTCAAAACCGGGAAAAGGTCCAGATAAACCCGGAAGTTACAGATGAGTAACGGTACACCTGGCAGGTGTAGTAGCATCAGACTTTGGGAATTTTAGCGCACTTTTTCTAGCGCACAGGTAAAACAAGTGCTTTTAAAAAGCTGGCATTTTGCCAAGGTTTTCGTGTGTGAACGTTTTTTCTAGTTATTAGAATGTCATATAAATAGAACAGAGTAACTAAACCTGATATTGGCGCATGGAGAGATTCACAAATATGCAAATGACTTTATGTCCAGAAATATGAAAATGAATATGTTTAGTGAAACTTTTTGTCATAGAGTTATTTTCGAGAAAATCAGTTTGTTCTTGTGTAATTCTGTGATATAGATGTTGTATGGGCATTTTATGGAAAGTTAGAACGACATATAAGCAGAGTATCGCACGTCTCACGGTTCGTTCATTCAAACATCCCAACAGTGAAAAAACGCAGAAGTAGAACAGGTGCAAAGGTGAGTTTGAAATGTTCTATACAAAAGTATTGTTAATTAGCATTTTAATGGATGTAAAAATTAGTATTTTAATGGATGTAAAAAAGACCTCCCAGGTATCGAACCCGGGGCATTGGTTTACAATGCGCAAATTTTCCCACAGCGCTAGAGCGAACATGTTGATGAAACTCCCGTTTTAATAGGTATAGAAATGTTCGGCATGGATTGAACAGGTCCGTTCATTCCAACATCACAACGGCGACTACTCTGACCACAAGGCAAGCGGCAAAATGCAAAAATTGTTAAAACATATGAGTCATAAAGTCTCAGTTGCCTATCTATGGCTTTGATAGAATTTGAAATGACGTTTCGACTCTGTTGTTGGTGTTCATAGACGTTTAGAAGCGATTATTGAAAAGTGTCCTGTCTAAAGTTGGAGGCACTGTTAGTGACGCATAATGATCCCACTAGTACTGATGCGTACAGGCATTTTGTGCACCGACAACAGCAGGCCCATGCGGGTCTTATATCTTTAGTGCGGCAGCTGGTGCTGTTATCTACAGGGTCAGCTATGGATGGAAGAGAACGGGGAAGCATGGAGGAGGACGATGATTCTAAGCCAGAGGAGGAGGAATTAGACGTGGTTAAACACGACAAAGAGCAGGTAGACTGAAACATTTTACAAAGTACATGATTTTCAGACTTATCCAAGTAGGGTGAAGTTAGCACGGCAGACAAATGTCAACTATGGACCAAAGTAGGGTGAATGGGAAGGGGGAGAAACCAGAGGTTAGATGCTTCATCACTTTTGTTTTAATAGACGACATGAAATAATGAATAATGAGTTTATGGTTCGTTTATCTGAATTAAGGAGGCAATATTTTAGTTTATCCAAGACGTTCAGGCATCTTTAAAGTTTGTATCCGAAATCATTCGCATTCTTTAGTTCTCTTATTGTATGACCCTAAACTGTATGTACGTTTCAAAACAACTTTGGAAAATTTGATTATGCATTCCTTGTTGCCTAAGGCAGAAATCATGAGATATGATTGGGTATTAATTATGATGTTGAAATCATAGTCCAATGTGCGTTAACTTATTTTCAATGCTATTCAATATTCAGTGGTATTTATGGAAGTTATTTTATTATTTATTATTGTTATTGGGTGGGCCGACTACTCTCCCAGCACAGCCAGGGGCTAAATTGTGAGGAGCTCCTCGCAATTCATGTATGACCATGTATCAAAGTCAGTTCATAAACAGCCTATCTACATTTTTCAATGTGAGTTTTGATGCAGGTTTCCCCATAAGACGTTTTAATGTTATGCGTAGCAAAGTGGACCAATGCAAGCTTCTATCCCAACGGAATGCTGAGAACACTGGTAGATTAATGACAAATATAGCCAATATACAAGATAATCATACCAACACATGTACAGTATCGCCTATATACCAATTTTTCTCACGACACGGGCTTTGGTGCTGTACAAACTGGATTGATGCTCTATACAATGATAATACACGCTTCATGCATTGAAAAACTAGGAATGCGTGTGTCTGAAAATTCTGTGTGTTTATCGCATATATTTTACGCAGAGAAGACCATCAACAGACGGCGTGGCAGCTGGGAAAAGCGGGATCAGAGATGATGAAGGTTTTGTAGGAATGTCGACAAACGACGGTGAGCAACTACACTTACCGGTCACATACGCATGATGAACTTACAAAGGATTTCCTACAACGGATTACTTTAAACGTGCGAGAAGGGAAACCCGACAAATAACTGTGGCAATAAAATCCATTGCTATGGCGACGGTTTTATTGTTTATATGTATTAATTGTTGTTATTGTAGGTGTGTTATATTTGTGTTCTATCCTTTCACCTGGCTGTATGTATGAAGATTGTTTTTAGCGATGGATGTTTGTAGGGCATTGCTGTTAACAAGAAAAGCGATCTCTTGTGACGAGTGACCTATCATAAATGTTTCTCATTGATTACTTTAGTATACAAATAAGGTCCTCATTTGCATGAAAGATATCAGTTACTGTGGCTTAAGTAACTATGCGTGTTAATAATGTAAATTATTAATAACCCCTGATTTGCATTAATAGCCCTTATTTTTGGAAGGCATCTCCGAAGTTATCTAAATGTCACAAATCACGATGATCCATTAACTCCTGGCCGAGTTATTCCCTTTCAAAAGGATGGTGCAATTGCGCACGCGCGGACGAATTGCTGTGAAATTTCGGGAATATTTGCCAATTGGACATATTCTTAACAGTACTAATATTTCACTCTTTTTGAGTTGCAAATGGCATATTCTTTTAGCGTTCTAACGTGAAATACAGTGTATTTATAAACTGTCATCATTAATCATGCAAATTAGCCCCTGATTTGCATGATTAGCATTTAAGCATGCTCTGAAAATAAATCTGAAGCTCTCTACATTCCAAATATCATAAAGATCCGTCAACCCATTCCCGAGTTATTCCCCTCTAAAGGGATGATGCCACTACACATGCCTAGCCTGGGGAAAATTCCCCACATGCCTTCTTGGCAATTCTTGTCAAACAGACGCTATTTATACTATTAGGCTAGCCCCTGAGGCGTCACCAAAAATATCACTCTTTTCATCCAGGGGATAGCAGTGTTCCACTCGAGATACAGCTGCGCGGTCCTGGGATGCAGCAGCTGTACTCCCAGGCCTGCCGCCAGGGGGCGCGACCGGTGCACAACACGCGCGGGCTCGTGGTTGGTCAGTCCGGATCCGGGAAGACTTGTGTCGTCAGGAGGCTGATGGGAGAGAAGGCTGTGGAGAATGAACCGATAACAGACGGCATCGAGATTTCACCGAGCGTGATGACCAAGACTTGGCGGAAGGCAGAAGGTTACGAATACATGACATTTCATTTGGAGCGAAATCACAGTATTTGAATTTGTCAGCAGATGTCATAGACAATTGATATGACATAATCGTTGCATGTTAATAACCCGCCCCGGCATGTATATGGTGTCAAAACGCCTGATCCTTTTCTCAAACCACCAAATAAAACAAACGAGGAACAGGCGGGCCATTAACGTTATCATCATATAGCCCATCCAAACTGATAGGCATTGTTGATCCCGTTTCACTTACAGTGGCACTTTACGGTACAGTCCGGGACTCCATAGTTCGATTCGTACTTTTTAACACCCGGCTGGTCGGAATTCTATGTGTTACGGCGTCATAACTAACATGACATAGGGCCTTCTGATTGGTCCACGTCGCTTGGCTATATGATAATCGTATATAATATATGTTGAATTTAATCGTTTAGCCTCAGCTGTAGCAACCGGTCATACATTTATGAAATGTTACTTACAGAGGAACCAGACGAATTCAAGGAAACCATGGCAGAACGTTTAGCTGAGCAACAAGAACGGAACAAATCAACCTCAAGGACATCGCCCCAAACCCAGGAAGCAGTCGGGCAGCAGAGCGACTGGAAAAACTATAAAGGTATGCAACTTAACATTTATATCAATGTGCATTATATATAGGGAACAAGAATGTTAGCGCAGACGATCATAAGATCTTATACGTACGTATACACATAGCAAAAACGTTGAAGCATTTATAAATATTTTAGTCATGATACATGCTGGTATGGATACTATGGAAAATACACCACTGAAAGAGGTGGCACCGGCCAAAGGGCAACAAAGACCAAAGCTGGAAGACGAAGTGAAAAAATGTCATATTAGGTACATATCTCAATCAGTTATAAATTCATATTAGAGACGTAGACCTGGCATACGCCACACGAGAAAGTGTACTGTGATGTGCTTTCTTGTCTTAGGGCCAAAGGGCCAAAAAGAAATAGCTGATTGAGTTGGTCGTCTCTACAGAGGACCCGTAAAATTTCAAAATAAGGGCTTACGATCATTAAGGTACGTTCATCAGGTAAGGTCAAATAAAACACAAAGTTTCCGTTCTAGGAAGAGAAGAAGGTGTAAGCAGCACCTCGTCACAACAAACACAGGCCATCCCTGGCGAAGCCGAGATGAAAGCCAAACCGTTTGATGCTACGGACCATCAGCAAACACAAGGCATTCAGGATGATATCATAACAAAGGCCAAACAGCGACTGCAGGGTGACGTAGACGAAGAGCAGCTGGGAACAGCCGAATACCCGCGTCTCTCCATCTGGGACTTCGGCGGCCAGGCCACGTATTACGGCTCGCACCAGAGCTTCTTCACCTACCGCGGGATCTACATCATGGTCATGTCTCTGCTACAGAAGCTGTCAGATCCAGTTCCTGATCTGGACTACAAGGCATCAGCGGACAACCTCGTCACTGGAAGAGGTACGTATCGATTTTGTTATTGCAAACATGTGCGATGACAATGACGGTCGAGTTTCTCAGTAACATCTATGTTATGAAGGTCAACTTTAGAGCTTGCGTTACACTGTGAAGATTTGGTTGTTAAGATGGGAACAAATATGGATGTTTGATGACATCAAGATGTGTTGACAAGCTGAAATTGTGAGACAAAAATTATCTGTTAAG
This sequence comes from Branchiostoma floridae x Branchiostoma belcheri, assembly GCA_019207045.1. Taxonomy (NCBI): domain Eukaryota; kingdom Metazoa; phylum Chordata; class Leptocardii; order Amphioxiformes; family Branchiostomatidae; genus Branchiostoma; species Branchiostoma floridae x Branchiostoma belcheri. The sequence continues at coordinate 2,524,151 of CM033041.1, read as the reverse complement.
AAATAATGAGACTTCTTCACATGTTCAGACTACCTAGACCACTGGCTGAACTCAGTCCACACACACACCCTGGTGCACGGGCGGGAGCACACCGGACAGCCGCCGGTCGTCTTGGTTCTCACACACAAGGACATGGTCAACGAGGTATGTAGACGATTTTAGATGTTTTTTCAGTCATAGGTTTACGAATGGTGGTTGGGCCTGTCCTGGAGCTTGCAGTTCATAGCCATATGGCTGAAAGGATCAGCCCTGAGTTGATTCCGCAAATCAATCAATATTGCTTTGTGGTCTTCATTAGATAAATTTCTTCTTCTGATTCCAGTCTCACATTGAGGAGTACAAGAAAGACATACTTGATCACATCAGTGGTACGGCTGCCGGCAAACACGTCTTGCCAAAGATTTTTGTCGTCGACAACTTCGACGAGGACAACAGCGACATTGACGAGCTCCGAGAGTACCTCCGTGAGGTGGCGAAGTCTCAGTGGTACATGGGTCAGGAGGTGCCGATAACCTGGCTTCATTTGAAGTCCAAACTGATGGACAAGAGGAAGGAGGGAAACCCATTCTGCTCTTTCCAAGATGTCGTAGATCTGGCCGGGAGTGATGACGTAGGCATCACGGACGACAGTCATGTTGCCGATATCCTGACCTTCCTGCATGACCTTGGTGACATCATCTTCATCAACGAACCAGTTCTCCGTGATCACGTGGCCCTTCGACCCCAGGTGATGATTGACGTCTTCAAGACCATCATTACCGTACCTAAGTACCAACAAGACAGGGGCATGGGTGGGGAGGTCGCCGAGATGTGGAGGAGGCTGGAGAACGAAGGCATCCTCAGTGACAGGTTGTTGACAATCAGCTGGACCAAAGCAGATCAGAAGATGCAGAAGCCCTTCCTACTTCGGAACAAGTCCTTCCTGAAGCGACTGATGGAGAAGTACCACCTCATCTGCAACGCCACGCCGATCGGTGGGTTTGATAACACAATGCGCGAGCCTGTGAAAGAAGAGATACACTTTGTTCCATCTCTTCTGGCCTCAAAGCCTGACGACAGCACGTTGTACCCTAGACACATGTTGAGATGCCAGTCACCCCTGTATGTCGTATTCGACAACATGTTTCTCCCCAGTGGCATGTTCTACCGTCTACAAGCGATCTGTGTTCGCAGGTTTGGTCTTGAAACGTCCCAAGTTTTTGCCGGCTGTGGCCGCTTTCCTACCGATGATGCAAAGCAACAGTTCGTGGTAACCAAGGTAAAGTACTACCTGAAGGTGGAGCTTCTGTCGTCTGAAGACCAGGCAGTGTTCACACAGGGCCTTCCTGTTAGAAAGTTCCTCAGCAGTTGTCTCTTCGAGATCAAGGAGAAGTGGATTCCCTCCATCCAGTATGAATGGTGCCTTGGGGAGGAGTCAGACGAAGGAACTGGCAAAATAGTATTCCACGTGCTCTCTGACTCCGGGCTTGAAACGGCAACGGTATCCAGTAGGTGAGGGCAATTATGTTTTCATTGCATTATTTATTAACCAAAACGTTTCATTAATTCGTTTGCCTGGTGTTCACTTTCCTTGTTATTTTCTAACAATGTACAAGATGTAAAGTTCCTAACGGATAGTTTTAACCTCAGTATTCCAGAAGACTTTATCGACGTCTGGATGGGTGGCAGTGGTGCCCAGAGGATATCCCGTACAGGTACATTATGTTTGTTTTCTTACTCTGTATGACATATTTGCTTAAGGGAAAGATCTGCGAGCAGACTAATGGAAAAATATTCCTATGCAGAAAACTCAGGTGGCGACGGACCAGTGTTGATAAAGCCCACCCTAAGCCCAGATGACATCAGTCCAGTCCACACAATAGGTCCTGTCCTGGACTGTATGGAGACGTGCTGGGGGCTGAGTCTGGCGGAGTGTGATCGGATCAGGCACAAGCTCACATTCGTCAGCAGGTTCAAAGAGTTGGTTGCTACTGTCAACAAGGCCGGAGGCATGTGCCGTCGTCTGCTGGGCGCGTCTGTGGAGGTTTGCCTGCCAGAGAGAGCACCCATGTTCCTCAGAGAAGAGAGAGGTGATGACTACTTCAAACCCATTTTTTGTGGCTGTATTTTGAAAAACAACTGATTTGATCCCCCTGCTTGATTGACGATGCTCTGACTTGTGAAATAGTTTTTCTGCCAGAGATATTGAAACATTGATGTTTAAGTTTTATTCTGTCTACCTTTATAATAAATTATATCTAGGTAACGAAGTTGTTGTCATGCACGTCGGAGACTACAATGACAAGCTCGTCCAGCCAATGTTGGAAAAGGCAATCCAGTCCTCCAGCATGTACGGTGTAACAGTTTTTGAAGACATCCTCAGACCAAGGGAGGTCATGACTGACAAACTGTTGGATCATCTTCTCAATCGAAACGTCAGAATGGTCGTACCGATCATCACACCACAGGCTCTCCACAGCACGCACTGGTCCGCGCTTGGGTACGAGTTCCCCGTCCAGAACAAGAACCTGGTCTTTCCCGTCCTCGCTTATCCTAGAGAGACCAGGAATCAGTTGCTGGAGGTGCTCGGCAGGCGCTGTGCAAAAATGTTGGATATACCATCAAGAGAAGTACCAATTACAGAGGAACCACTATCCAGTGCCAAAATAAGCCGTACTGCTGTAGAAATTCTGAGAAAGGTAAGTTGATATATGTGGAGTTTTGTCATGATATACCGGTTGGTACATGACATGTAAGTCTAGTTGTTCATCAGACAACTGACACACTAGTATTCTCTCTACAGGCGTCGTCCTCCATCGTGCTGTACACATGCAAGATGGCTGCACGGTTCATGCATTCAATTTTATGACTAATTGGGAAAGGTTAATGATTTATCTTGAACGAAAATCTAAATCCTATATTCGTCTACTCGGTCAGTTTTTGTCATCTTGCAGACTGAGACCCTGCCCATTGATGACGCCTCAACAAACTTTTTGGCAGGTGCCTGTTCGGGGAAAAAGGAAAGCAGGTGTAGGATTAAACGTTCAAATGACCATATCTTCTGATGTTCATACTAGCACGCTAACGCCTTCTATTTTTTTTTGACAAAGATTTAAACAAATACACACAACTAAAGTTCAATTAGCTTGGGGAAGCTTTCGAGACGAACTCTGTCTCTTTGTCAACCCGGGAGTCTCATCTTGGAGTTTCTCTGTCACGTGACATTTGATGGACATTGTCACGTGACAAGACACAGTCATACACAGGTCTCAGGTAGTGGCGCCCCCTGTCCTTGTTCAAAGTGCTCTTCTGTCGACGGATCTGGATGGCCTCCCGCACACCCCTCGCGAACCAGTCCGGATCCTGATCAAGAACTTTCACATTGTCCCAGTCAATCTTGTGCTGTTTCTTGCCAACATGCTCCACCACAGGCGATGACACGCTGCTGGGTCTCTTGTGTTCCTGTAGACGGGCTCGTAGTGGTCTCTCGGACTCCCCCACACGCCTTCTATTTTGTCACGACACGGGCTTTGCTGCTTTACCATGCCCTATTTTACATGTATAAATGCTTCGTCTGAAATTCCGTGTATTTCTGGTTTCACATAGCTGAGGCCATCCAAAGACGACAGCAGTGTTCCGCTCGAAATACAGCTGCGTGGTCCTGCAATGCAGCAGCTGTACTCCCAGGCCTGCCGCCAGGGGGCGCGGCGGTTGCACAGCACGCGCGGGCTCGTGGTTGGTCAGTTCAGATCCGGGAAGACTTGTGTCGTCAGGAGGCTGACGGGAGAGAAGGCTGTGGAGAATGAACCGATCACAGACAGCATCGAGATTTCACCGAGCGTGATGACCAAGACTTGGCGGAAGGCAAGAGGTGCGAGAAAAGATGTTGATGTTTATCCTTTGTTACCAAATTACTGAGTTTGGGCCATTCAGCAAATGTAGTGCAATAGCATATGAGCATCTCCAATTAGGTAGCTTTAAACAGCGTCTACAGTGGGATGTTCAAAGGTTAGGTGTGCCAGGTCGTTAGATGTAATAATATAACCAGCTGCTTCGACACGGCGTGTCTGCGAAGCTGCTGGATATACCGGCTGTATAGATACCGATACATACAGATACATACTCGTGTTTTAAGGTTTTTATGTACTAGTATATTCTTGAAAAAATACATAACGAAAACGTAGAATCCAAATGTAGGACCTCGCACGTTCTTGGAAAACATTGTAAAACAAGCTTCAGCATTACCAATCAAATGACATCATACTTACGCGCATTATTACTACAGAGGAGCCAGACGAATTCAAAGAAACCATCGCGGAACGCTTAGCGGACCAACAGAAACAGAAAAAAGCCATCAGGAGGACATCGCCCAAAACCCAAGAAGCAGTTGACCAAAAGAGTGACTTGAAAAATCCTACAGGTATCCAACATAAGTTTTGAACATCAATGGATATGTTATACAGGAAACAAAAATGCTAACGCAAACTATCCAAAGGGCCATAAACATAACCATTTAGTTATAAAATATACAATGTACATATATATTGACCATAAAAATTATTATCACACTTACTGGTATGTCATCAAAACGAACCCACAAGAAGGAGACATCTCACTGATCTTATCTTGTTAATACTAGACCCTGGAACGAGAAGAGCAGAAGACGCAGAGAAGTCCAGGGAAACGGAACCATTGAAAGTGGAGACACCCACCAAAAGGCAACAAACACCAAAGCTGGAAGATAAAAGTGAGAAACTTTTCGTTCATTATCTACATTTGTCAACGGGTTAGAAATATACATTAAAGACGTACCCTTGGTACACGTTACCCGAGAAACTTGTTTTATCTCCAAGGCTGTACTGTGATGGTTCCCTGGCTTTGGGAGGTATGTCCAGAAAAAGGGTAATTTTACGAAGTTAGTGTGTACGAACTTGTACGAACTTGTACGAAGTTAAAGGTAGATATAGACCGTAATCGGTAAACTTCGGAAGTTTTAAGTGACGTCATCTAACTTTGTACAGGTAGGCAGGGTTGGTTTACGATGTACGATGTACGAACTTAAAAAATCTAACTTAGTACAGAGGGGCAGGGTTGATGTACGATGTACGATGTACGAACTTTAAAAATCCAACTTAGTGCATAGGGGCAGGGTTGATGTACGATGTACGATGTACGAACTTTAAAAATCCAACTTAGTGCATAGGGGCAGGGTTGGTGTACGATGTACGATGTACGAACTTTAAAAATCCAACTTAGTACATAGGGGCAGGGTTGGTGTACGATGTACGATGTACGAACTTAAAAAATCTAACTTAGTACAGAGGGGCAGGTTTGATGTACGATGTACTATGTACGAACTTAAAAATCTAACTTAGTACAGAGGGGCAGGGTTGGTGTACGATGTACGATGTACGAACTTAAAAAATCTAACTTAGTACAGAGGGGCAGGGTTGATGTACGATGTACGATGTACGAACTTTAAAAATCCAACTTAGTGCATAGGGGCAGGGTTGGTGTACGATGTACGATGTACGAACTTAAAAAATCTAACTTAGGACATAGGGGCAGGGTTGGTGTACGATGTACGATGTACGAACTTAAAAATCTTACTTAGTACATAGGGGCAGGGTTGGTGTACGATGTACGATGTACGAACTTAAAAAATCTAACTTAGTACATAGGGGCAGGGTTGGTGTACGATGTACGATGTACGAACTTAAAAAATCTAACTTAGTACATAGGGGCAGGGTTGGTGTACGATGTACGATGTACGAACTTAAAAAATCCAACTTAGTACATAGGGGCAGGGTTGGTGTACGATGTACGATGTACGAACTTAAAAAATCCAACTTAGTACATAGGGGCAGGGTTGGTGTACGATGTACGATGTACGAACTTAAAAAATCAGAGAAAACTGGAGAGAGCAGGACTGCTGACCTTGTAAATTATCAAAATTAATGTTCAACAAAAGATAAATGCAATACATGTTGCATTTTTATTATTTTCAGACAAAACATCGTTATTCTACATGTTTCACATTTACCATGTGCGACAGGTGAAAGTAGAATAGAATGCTGTGTACAGAGTTAGCATAACCCACAGCATAGTCAAAATATCTTAACTTCGTACACCAGGCCCGACCCATATACGAAGATAGCATAACTCACAACAAAGTCAAAACATTTTAACTTCGTACATCGTACTTCGTACATTAGGTCCGCCCCATGTACGAACTTAGCATAACCCACAAAATAGAAAAATCTTAACTTCGAACATCGTACATCGTACATCGTACATTAGGTCCGCCCCATGTACGAACTTAGCATAACCCACAAAATAGAAAAATCTTAACTTCGAACATCGTACATCGCACATTAGGTCCGCCCCATGTACGAACTTAGCGTAGCTACGTCACAGATAATTGTCGACGTTTCCCGAACTTTGCCGACAGCGGTTGTCGGAAGTTGTCGGAAGCTAGAAGTTGTCGGAAATTACGTGTGACGTAGGCTGATCCAAACTTCGTACATTTCACCCATTTCTGGACATGTATGGGCTTTGGGCCAAAAGGAAGTGGCTGATTGAGTTGGTCATCTCAAAGATGTCAAAGATGGCACTTAGGATCGCTCAGGAAAACTATCACATGTTAATGGTAAGATCGATTAAAGCATAACGTTTCCGTTATAGGGAGAGAGAGTGTGAGCAGGACTACGTCACAACGGCAAACACAAGACACTCCGGAAGATGTCAAAATGAAAGCCCCAAAGCCCCTGGATGAAGAAATTCCGGATGATGTCGTTATGAAAGTCAAAGAGCGACTTCAGGGTGACGTAGACGAAGAGCAGCTTGGAACAGCCGAACACCCGCGTCTCTCCATCTGGGACTTCGGCGGCCAGGCCATGTATTACGGCTCGCACCAGTGCTTCTTCACCTACCGCGGGATCTACATCCTGGTAATGTCACTGCTGCAGAAGCTGTCAGACCCAGTTCCTCATCAGGACTACAAGGCATCAGCGGACAACCTCGTCACTGGAAGAGGCATGTGATTTTCCTTCTGTAGACTCAAGTGTTATCTTCACGTAATCGGCCAGGATATCACTTATATTGTGACCATTTAAGTATTTGTTAATTCGAATGAAGCACATATTGCAATTATTCATGTAAATGGAATGGTATGAAAATTTTGAAACACTTTGGAAATCGTGTTATGTTATTGGTATTTTCACAGACTACCTGGACCACTGGCTGAATTCAGTCCGCACACACACCCTGGTGCACGGGCGGGAGCACACAGGACAGCCGCCGGTCGTCTTGGTCCTCACACACAAGAACATGGTCAACGAGGTATGTAGACGATTTTAGATATTTTTTTCGAAAACCAGTCATAGGTCAATGAATCTTGGTTGGGCATGTCCTGGAGCTAGCAGTTCATAGCCATGGCTGAAAGGATCAGCCTTGAGTTGTAATTGAATCCGCAAATTAATCAATATTGCTTTGTGGTCTTTATTAGATAAATTTCTTCTTCTGATTCCAGTCTCACATTGAGGAGTACAAGAAAGACATACTTGATCACATCAGTGGTACGGCTGCCAGGAAACACGTCTTACCAAAGATCTTTGTCATCGACAACTTCGACGAGGACAACAGCGACATTGACGAGCTCCGAGAGTACCTCCGTGAGGTGGCACAGGACCAGTGGTACATGGGGCAGGAGGTACCGATGACCTGGCTGCATCTGAAGTCCAAACTGATGGACAAGAGGAGAGAGGGCGACCCATTCTGCGGTTTCCAAGATGCCGTAGATCTGGCCCGGAGTGATGACGTGGGCATCACGGACGACAATCATGTTCCCTACATCCTGACCTTCCTGCATGACCTTGGTGACATCATCTTCATCAACGAACCCGTCCTCCGTGATCATGTGGCCCTTCGTCCCCAGGTGATGATTGACGTCTTCAAGACCATCATTACCGTTCCGGAGTACCAACAAGACAGGAGCATGGGTGGGGAGGTCGCCGAGATGTGGAGGAGGCTGGAGAACGAAGGCATCCTCAGTGACAGGTTGTTGACAATCATCTGGACCAAAGCAGATCAGAAGATGCAGAAACCCTTCCTACTCCGGAACAAGTCCTTCCTAAAGCGACTGATGGAGAAGTACTACCTCATCTGCAACGCCACGCCGATCGGTGGGTTTGATGACACAATGCGCAAGCCTGTGAAAGAAGATATCTACTTTGTACCATCTCTTCTAGCCTCAAAGCCTGACGACAACACGTTGTACCCTGGGAACATGACTATATACCAGGCACCCCTGTATGTCGTATTCGGCAACATGTTCCTCCCCAGTGGCATGTTCTACCGTCTACAAGCGATCTGTGTGCGCAGGTTTGGTCTTGAAACGTCCCAAGTGTTCGCTGGTTGCGGCCGCTTTCCTACCAATGATGCAAAACAACAGTTCGTGGTAACCAAGGTGAAGCACTACCTGAAGGTGGAGCTTCTGTCGTCTGCAGCTGAAGACCAGGCAGTGTTCACACAGGGCCTTCCCGTTAGAAAGTTCCTCAGCAGCTGTCTTTTCGAGATCAAGGAGAAGTGGATTCCCTCCATCCAGTATGAATGGTGCTTTGGGGATGAGTCAGATAAGGAAATTGGTAAACTGGTATTCCGCCCGCTGTCTGACATCGACCAAGAAACAGCAATGGAGTCCAGTGGGTGAGGTCAAATATAATTCGTTTTTTCTCATTTAATCAAACACTGTCATTTGTTTATCCCATACATAAAAGGGTGCCTGGTGTTCACTTTCCTTGTACTTTGTTAATACTGCACTATCTGTTACTAACTGATATTTCTAATCTTAGTTTTCCAGAAGACTTCATCGATGTCTGGATGGGTGGCAACTGTGATAAGAGAACATCACGTGCAGGTAAATAGCATCTATTGTCGTTTTTTATGTATCTGGTGAACGCTTATAATAAAGGTTTAATATATTCTTACTAATGGAAACACTTTGCGCATGCAGAAAACGCAGGTGGCGCTGGACCAGTGATGGCAGAGCTCAACATGAGCCCAGATGACATCGGGGTAGTCCACACGATCGGCCCAGTCCTGGATTGTATGGAGACGTATGAAGATGAAGACGGGCTGAGTCTGGCGGTTATTGATCGGATCAGGCACGAGCTCACATTCGTCAGCAGGTTCAAAGAGTTGGTTGCTGCCGTCGACAAGGCCGGAGGCATGTGCCGTCGTCTTCTGGGCGCGTCTATGGAGGTTTGCCTACCAGAGAGAGCAGCTATGTTACCCAGAGAAGACAGAGGTAATGGCTCCTTTAAATCCAGTTTCTGTGGATATAGTTAAAGACAACTGATTTATTACCCTTGATTATTTGATGATGCACTGTCTTGTATAGTGGTTCCTTTTTTCAGCCAGAGACTTTAAGATATTAATGTTAAACTTTTATTCTGCTAACCACCATTTTTAGGTAAGGAAATTGCTGTCCTGTACGTCGAAGACTACAAAGACAAGCTCGTCCATCCATTGTTGAAACAGGTAAATCAGTCGTCCAGCAGGTACGGTGTATCAGCTTGTGAATACGTCATCAAAACCGGGGATGTCATCACTAAGAAAATCTTGGATCATCTCCTCAAACGAAACGTCAGAATGGTCGTACCAATCATCACTCCGCGGGCTCTCCACAGCAGGTACTGGTCCACGCTTGGGTACGAGTTCAGCGTACAGAACAAGAACCTGGTCTTTCCGGTCTTCGCTTACCCTGAAGGGACCAGGGAGCGCTTGCTGGAGGTGCTCGGCAGGCGCTGTGCAGGGATGTTGGACATGCCATCTGTAGAAGTACCACTGACTGAAGAACCTCTGTCTAGTACAAAAGTCAGTTTAACTGCTGCAGAAATCATGAGGAAGGTGTGTTGATACAATGCAAAATCCATTATGATCGATTATATGTTCTATGGATAAGTTGTTTGCATTGAATCACTGTTTTGTGGCATTTTGTAAATGATACCAATTTTGTTTCCACAGGCGTCGTCCTCTGTTGTGCTGAAAACTTACGAAATCAAACCAGAAGGCTGCACGCTCGAAGAGGACGGTGTCACTCTCGTGTTTCCAGAAGGATGCGTCAAGACGGAAAGGACAATGTCCTTGGAGGTAACTTTTGGTCTACTTTGTAAGCTCTTAATTTTACCTATGACACTCGGGCTTGGCTGGTCTTGCTGGCTTACGTGCACCTGAGTAACTGTACAAAGTCAATCTTGTAGTATTTGTTGATGTTGCTATGACGTGTAATCTTACAGGTCGAGATGGTGCCCATTGACGAAGCCTTAACAAAAGCTTTCTCAGCTGTGACGCCGGTACTGACCGTGCACCAAGAACAGGAGGAAGATTTCTTACAGCCCGTGAGAGTCACCCTGCCGTGGGTGTGGAAGAAGAGTGACTGTGGAGCGGACAAAACTGTGTTGATGGAGAAAAAGCCACATCTTTCCCAGTGGACGTCGCTAAGGGTGCCATTCCAAGATTCAGATGGCTCAGTCACATTCACAACGAGACACTTCTGCGGGTAAGGCACCATGGGATTACTAGATCAGTTAATTAGATTACTATTCAGGTATCTCACGTATTTTAGGCAATAACATTTGCTGCTTCATTGTCTATATTGTTCATAGACATACTTTTGCTGCATTGCTAGGATTGCCGGGGCCAAGGAAGGTGGAGGTGAAAATTTGACCCCTACTGTTGAGAGGCAAGGGAACCAGGATGAGACAGCCAATCAAGAGACAGAAGACGAAAGTATCACAACAGAATCGGGGACTTTACTTTGCTGTCCTCTGAATTGCTGCCTCAACAGAGGACGTGAGGACGTGGATCAAGAGACAATTGCACTATTATCTATCTCGCGAGAATCAGGTCATCAGGAAGAGGCAGCCTATCAGGAAGCAGAGGAAGAAATCAATTTTAGAGAGTCATATGTTCAATCAACATCCACATCCAGAGTCGCAACTGAGGCATTCCAGACATGTTGGAACAGATATATAGAAAACAAAGTGTACCTCATCATAAACCCAAACCAGGCAACAACAAACAACAACTACATCCACCTCCTGTGTGTTCACAAGGACGACGACTACACAGACTTTTTCCAAGCTGACAACATGCAGAGGCGTCCTCCATTTCAGCAGCGCGTCACCATGGGCAGAAAAGAGAGGATCGATGCCAAGTTTGACGACGAGAAAGAAGTCATTGGAGATCCCCGTGATGTTTCGAAAGGTATAAACTTCTACTTCCCATGGCCACCGGCTGACTGCAACAGGTCGTCCGTCGGACTCGTTCTGAACCCCCAGATCCAATCCGAACCCAAGGACACGTACTCAGGATCTGTCAATTTCACACGTCTTTCGAAATCCGGAGCACCACTACCAGTGACTGAATCCAGGGACCGGATCAGCTTAGCACCAGTGTTCCTTTCTTCTGCGCATGAAGGTAAATGTTAGTGACTCATTTCTTCCCACTGTCATGACTGTATATAATGAACGCTTTTCAACAACAACCAAAAAGATGATAGTTGACATGACAATCAGAGAGATTCGATTTTTCGTCTCAAAGGGAGTAAGTTCATATATTTGATTTATTTACTCTCTCTAAAATTCGATACGGGAGCTAACTGGACTGGTATTAACGAACCCTATACATTAAATTCATCACACTTAAAGAAAAGCAATTGATGAAAGAGGTTTAAATCTTTGGGGTAAAAACAGACAATACACGTAATTCCATTTTCGGATGCAGTGATCTTTTAAGTATTGGCAAAAACAACACTTGAAACTTATAAAATTCCATGATTCATAGTCAACAAGATTGGAGCGTTTATGTGAACAACCAACCTAACTTGTTGTACCTAAACAGCCCCTTTATGTTTCTTGGATAACAGGTGGAAAGAAGACAACCAAAACGCGACATGGTAGCCAGATCAGCGACAGTGACCCTTCCGCGAAACTAATTAAGCAAGGTAATAAGAAAGCCATGATTGTGACATAAGCATGGTACATGTGACCAAAGTCTACAGCTAGTTTCCATTTATAGAAATGAAAATCTCGCAAGTCCCTAATTATAACATTTCAATAACTACAACTAACCCATTTTCATTGTCTAAAATTGTGATTGCAAAATCGCATGAACTAACTCGATGTATCTGTTCTAGTCGACGTGTCAAAGTATTTTGACAAAGTCGTTGATGGTGTCAGTTCCGATTGGGACGACTTGGCCCGAAAGCTGAACTTCACCGAGAACCAGATAAAGGTAATAGCGGAAAAGAGCCCTGACCAAAACAGGAGGTGTAGAGACATGCTGTGGATGTGGAGAAACGGGGGTGGAAAAGATGCAACTGTTCAGGTCCTGAAGAACGCTCTCGTCAAAATCAAACAAAAGCGCCTGGCAGAAAGCATGGAAGGTACGCCCATCGCCAATAGCAGTTGTTACGTACTCAAAAGACAGTTTTCTTCTTTTGTCAATGGCTGATTTGTTTTAATCCATGTCAGAACATGGTTTGGTCTAAATTATTGTCACCATTTTGTCGTTTCAGATTCTTCAGACCCATCGGAATCTTCGGATGACTAGTCTTGTTTGGTTCATTAATAACATTATCACCCAGCAGCTGACTGACCAGCGTCCTTATTGAATGCAAGGAATCATGAAATATTCTACAGCCAAGTGATTTATAAACGCACCAAAAGCCTTTCAAGTTTTGCCTAGGGCAAAATAATGATGATTGATTTCAAATGGTGAGATGTTGAATCTTTCGTCAAGACTAAATTTTGTTAAATGATTTGCAAGTGTAACGAGTAGATGACATTTTCACTTCCGGACAAATGCTGTTATGCAACTTATAACTTTTGTCTATTAAGTAAATACTGAGTATGTTGTACATTTTTTTCCAGAAGGATGGTTCTAAAGAATAGGAAAATGTTGTACAGCCTATTGAAGACATAATCTTTGCTAAAGATTGCTGAAATCGCCAAAAATGTGTTCATTTCCTAATATACTTTGATGACATGTGTACAGCCACATCTGCGATACAATACAAAACAAAAATAACCCCCATCCAACTGTCTTGGATTTCAGCACGTTCAGCACAATGTCTGGCAAGACACTTCAGGAAAAGTTCAGGTAAACCCGGAAGTTACAGGTGTGTAACGGTGAACCTGACAGGTGGGGGGGGGGGTGATTTACAAAAACTTTGTCAATTTATCACATGTTTCTAGAACATAGACAATTCTTGTTGTCATCATGAATTAAGACGTATCGACGCTATGTTTCTATGGTTTTGGTGTGTAGATTTTGGAGTAGTAACTCTATTCTATGTATGTTTACAGACATTTTGTAAATATCACAGGTACTTGTTATACTTGTTGGTACTGCTAGGGGTACGTGTGGTTGTAAGTTTAAAGTTGTCCAAATCTCATGGTCTTAAGACCCGGGAAGGGGCGTCAATGTCTCGTAAGACACACTTTCAGGTAAATCCGAAAGTTACAGGTGTGTAACGGTACACTTGACGTGTGTTGGAGCGCCTGGCATGACAACAAACAGACACAGCACATGTCTATCACACAGCTTGAATCTTGTAGTTAGAATGTACTCGTAAATTTTCACTATGTTTCTATGGTTTTCATAGTATGTGAAGCGATATTTCACTTCCTTATAGGTACCGTTTGGTCTATGAAACATTTTAGAGGTCATGATTGTGTATCGGACATGTCATGGTAACACTTGCACGCGCAGTTAGTAGTCCGTAAGATTTTAAGATGGCCCATTGCTTAGACACTATGAGATATTTACGTCTGTGGGTGTTTGTGCTCCAGGTCAGGCACCCACTGATCAGAATCTAGTCGGTCACGGCATTGTGATTACCAACGAGCAGTGCTGAAAGCAGGGTCAGCTATGGATGACATGGATGACACAGAAGAGGAAAGGAGAAATAAGGAGGTAAGACACCTTCTTACGATGCCATGACAGGAGACATGAGAGGGAGACAGTTATGGATGATGATGATGATGAATGGTTTAAAAGTGTAAATAAATCTCTCTCAGCCTGCTGGCGTCTTTATCATTAGCATTACGGATAGATAAACATTTATTGAAACATTTCGTCAATTTTGTTTGCTGATTCAATATGCTTCGACGCTTCAAATAACAACTCTAGCAGGCGTCCTTATACATGTACATTCTTTCTTGCCTCTCTGGAGAAATAAAGTCATATCAATTATTGTTCATTATTATGTTGATTTGACAGCCTTGACTGTGTGCTAACCTCATATAATAGCACACATGAATCACTGGTGTTAATGCATGATATTTATCGGTGCATTTTACACCAGCCCATTAAAACATTAGCGCCAAGTAAGCTTGGATAAAGATTTTCCCACTTTCGCAAGGCTGTCCTGACTAAATACGTTTTTAACCGTGTTTTCTCCTGTCACCGTAGGAGCTGTGCAAAGCTGCAAAGGAAGGAGACACGCTCAGAGTGAAGCAGCTGTTAGCGGAAGGGGTCAATCCAAATGCTACTGACAATACCTATTGGGTTAGTTAACATGTCCTTTGATATCTGATATGTCTGACAAGGTGGTGGGAATAGGACTGCGCCATAACGAAAAAATATGGGAGAGCCAAACCACTTGTAAAGGTAAAGTTTGGGGACTGCAAGGCCACTGGTCACAGGCACACGAAATGTGGGGAGATGGGTAAAATGTCTTTTCAGTAGAGAGATATAAGAGATCAAGTTGACTGCTTTTGCAACCTTGCACTTGCACATGAGGGTGTAAAGTTCACTGTGGGAATTTCTTTCGTTAAACATTGACCCACCTGGTTCTTTTGGTGCCATTCATCAGTTGATTTTTTCTGTAATTTCGCTGTATCATATTTTCAGGTTGCTGGCCAAACAAAACAAAAGCAGATCAGATACAGCAAATTCCACATTTGTGTCAGTAACTGGAACAGTTATCTATACAACATAACCATCATTCAGTTAACTTCAGACCACATAAGAAGTTACTGAAGTACATGTCTTTTACAGAAAAACACTCCCCTTCACCTGACAGTCCTGAAAGGCCACCATGAAACTGTATCAGTTTTACTGGCAGCTGGTGCAGACGTGAACGTACGGAGCAATTGGGTAGGTAGAGTGTTGTGATACAAAATGCATGGGATGGCTCACTCTCGTGTTTGCGAGTCGACTCGGATTACAATCAGCTGGAGTCGATTTTCTGACACACAGGGCCACGAAGTGACTTTGAAATCCTAGATATGCCGGCGGTGTGGTGGCCGTAGTATTGCCTCGCTTTGAATCATGACCAACTTGCACAACAAGGTGCAAAAACAGATACCGAAAAGAAATTGTCATTAAGAGTAAGAAACAAATTCTTAGTTTTGCGCCAAATGCCTTCACTAATTATCATCTGACTCCTTACCTGAACATTGCATAACTCCATGGATTTCGGCGCAACAAAACGTAACTTGACATCCACCCCCCACAGCAACCTACGAGCATGGTTTCGAAGTTCCTCAAGTCGATTCCGATAAACGCCCCGACCAATCGAATGGGGACATCCCTCGCGAATGTGGACACTCCTCTAGAAAAGACTTTCAAGGGGACGCTCCTCTTGGAAAGGGGATGTGCCTCCCTTTATTAGGGGACGCTAGTCCTAGCTCCTGAAATGGTATGTTTACCGGGGAAAGGGGACGTCCCTAGGACGCCCCTGCCGACCCGTGGAATCGGCCGTTTAGTTCTAGTATTGCTTTCTAGTTAATCTAAATCACAACATCCGAAACTTTAACCCCGCCAGCGCTCTTGACAAACCTCACAGCTCGCAGGATACGTATAGTTTTTTATTACTTGAAAAATTGAGGCATGTTGGAAATAAAGCCGCGCCCGCGCGGCAGACCATTACTTCTCTTCAGTGTTTTAATGGCGGCGTATAGCACATCCGGCAAGCACAACATCGAGTTTTAGCCTACATATCCGCGTGCTTGTCGAGTTTTAAGGCCTCCCTCTCTAACACACGTACATGGGAGAAGTTTCTAACACAATGTTCCACGGGTCGGCAGAGGCGTCCGAGGGACGTCCCCTTTTCCCGGTAACCATACCATTTCAGGAGGAGCGTCTCCTGATAAAGGGAGGCACATCCCCTTTCGACGAGGAGCGTCCCCTTGAAAGTCTTTTCTATAATCTAGAGGAGTGTCCTCATTCGCGAGGGATGTCCCCATTCGATTGGTCGGGGTGGATGAAGGGGTAGCTGAGTACCCTAAATATCTTTCAACAAAGACTGGGTTTGCACACCCGTTTTCGGAGTCAACTTGGATTAGACTCCGTCTGAACCGTTTCAGCGGAAACGACTCAAGACTGTGTAAACCAAAGTTCAGGTACCCTTTTTTTCCGGAATCGAGTAACTTCGAAACCATGCTCATAGTGGGTGGTTGCGCTGCTCAACTTGGCGTAGATGTGACTTTTTTTTTTCTTACTCTTAATGACAAAAGTTTTCGGTAACTGTTAAAAACTTTTGGTGGTGATTCAAAGCGGTCACACCGCCGGCGCAGCGGTTCCAAGTCACTTCGCGGGCCCGCGTGGAAACAGATCGCTCCAGAGTCGGACTCCGGCGGAGTGTACTCCCAAGCCGACTCAAAAACGCGTGGCTGTGTAAACCCAGGCATAATTTCTGTTCCATCCTATTGGCATATTCACAGCTGGTTCAGATGTGAGCGCGCGGGACGAGAGGGTAGGTTGATTGACTGTTGTAACACAAGAAATATCCTGTGCATCTTAATTATAAAATCTATATCCTACACAGCAGTAGGTTTCGAAACTGCGATTCGAATGTCGCCAACATAATTTGCTGTTATACGTAAGACCATCTAATGCATTTTACAGAAAAGTACCCCCCTGCACTTGGCAACCGGGAAAGGCCACCATGAAACTGTAACATCTCTAGTGAAAGGTGGTGCAGATGTGAACGCATCGGGACAGCTGGTAGGTAGATTGGCTGCTGTCACACAAGAAATTTCTGTTCATATTGTTACATTTGACATTTATGTGCTATATAGCAATCGACTATGTAACCAACATAAGTGCATTTTTGTCTTCTTTTTGCCATATTGAAGATAAGCCAATGTGTTTAACAGGAAAGGACCCCCTTGCAGCTGGCATCTACAAACGGCCACCACGAAATTGTACAAACTTTACTTAGAGCGGGTGCAGATGTGAACGCAGGGACTTATGCGGTAGGTATATTGACTGTTGATCTTCAATAAGAATTTATGCACCATCGTGCAACATTCATATTCATCTTCAAAATACATTTAGCAGTAGGTTATGTGTCTGCTGTTTAAAATGATATCAACATTGAGTAAACTTTCCCTTCCATCCCTTGTCCTACTAAAGATCATCTAATGTGTTTTGCAGCAAGATACTCCCTTGTTCCTGGCAGCCTGGAGAGGCCACCATGAGACTGTGTCAGCTTTGCTGGCAGCTGGTGCAGATGTGAATGTACAGGACAATGCAGGCCCAGGTTCCTTGGTAGGTAGATTTACTACAGTTGTTCATCAACGCATCTTCTCGTATCATCACGTGCGATTTAGTGTTTAGTCCTATTTTCATACCATCCTGCTGTCATATTATAGACAATCAAACGTGTTTTACAGCAAATAACCCCCTTGCACCGGGCAGCTGAGAATGGCCACCATGATACTGTATCAGCTTTACTGACAGCTGGTGCAGAAGTGAACGCCCGGGACAATGAGTTCACGGTACGTGATACAACAATATTTCTATGCATCGTGTAAGAATGGACCCTTCCAGCCGAACGCCAAAAGCCCCGCCCCTTGTTCGATGTCGGGTTCTATTTCAAAACCTCGGTCAAAAACGGCGCGAGTTGCAAAAACATGGCCGCCGCCGCTATTAGGCTGAGGATACTGACTGACTTCGGTTTAGCTTTTAGGGCATTAAAATCCTCTCAGAACGGGTGACAGAAAAATGCTATACATTCTTTGTGGAAGGCTTCATCCACTGGGTACAGTCATTTTAGGAGGGACGTATATAGTTGCGGT
Source organism: Branchiostoma floridae x Branchiostoma belcheri (assembly GCA_019207045.1). Taxonomy (NCBI): domain Eukaryota; kingdom Metazoa; phylum Chordata; class Leptocardii; order Amphioxiformes; family Branchiostomatidae; genus Branchiostoma; species Branchiostoma floridae x Branchiostoma belcheri. The sequence continues at coordinate 2,506,080 of CM033041.1, read as the reverse complement.
AAGGGCGATATAATTTCAGTCAAAGCGCAAGCGGGAGGCGCTCCATAATATTACCTTGTTAGTGGGCAGGAGTGCCCAGTTTCTGACATGCGGTCGATGCAGGTGTAAAGCTGGGTACGTATATATGTGACAGGTTGTCTACCGCGTTTGTTGCATACATGGCATGTGCATACATGCTCAGGAGAAAAACCAAATTAAGAAGAAAGTAGCTCGGTCACTCGCGGAGAGGGAGCTTGTACCACGTGTCAAATATAAGACACCACTACAAAGTCCGCTAGTGCGGAGTCCCGTCTCTTCTACGAACATTGCTTTACATGCGCATCCTGTCCAGGAAGAAAGTAATGCTATGTAGCGCCTACCCTTCCCAAAACAACAATACTCGGTCGGTATAGTCATAAAAAAAAAAAGGCATAGCATTTTTCTTTGCCCATTCCTGTCCCACTAGGGCTGTTTTTGACCGAGTATTCGAAATAGAATAGGGGATTCTATTTGTTCGATATGGCGTTCGGCTGGAAGGGTCCATTGTCATGTCAAGAAATGTCTCCAAAATAAGTGTAATTCTGTCCTTCTGTTGTCATTATAAAGTCTTCTGATGACTGTTTTACAGCAAAACACGCCCCTGCACTTGGCAGCCCCGAATGGCCACCATGACACTGTATCAGCCTTACTCAGAGCTGGTGCAGATGCGAACGCCCGGGAAAGATGGGTAGGTGTACTGACTGCTGTGACACAATAAATATTTCTGTGAATCTTAATTGTAAAATCTACGTTCCTATTCTACATAGCTGTTACTGAGGTTTAATGTCGCCGACGTAAGTTGCTGTTATACGTGACACTATCTAATGCGTTCCACAGGAACGGACTCCCCTACATGAAGCAGCCCGGAAAGGCCACAATGAAACTGTATCAGCTTTACTGACAGCTGGTGCAGATGTGAACGCATCGAGCCAGAAGGTAGGTAGATTGACCGCCGTACATGTGATTTTCATTGTGATGCCGCCTGAGAAACATTTCTAAGTATTTTGAGATTTCACATTCATAGTAGGAGGTACGATGACTACCGCTTAAATTGCTATGAACGGAAGTACACTTTTCTCAATCTTGTTGCCATTTCATGTGATGATCTGTTTTACAGCAAATGACTCCCCTGCACGAGGCAGCTGGGAATTGCTTATGGAATGGTCACCATGAAACTGTTTCAGCTTTGCTGACAGCTGGTGCAGATGTGAACGCACGGGACGATTGCGTACGTACTACGGTTGACTGTTGTTATACAACAAATATTTCTGTATCGTCCGAGGATTTGACATTCATCTTCTACGTGGCAGGTTAGGTGACGTTAGAATGTCAACAACGAAGGTGTACTTTTGTCATCACGTTTTTATCCTGTTGTCATAATGAAGACCATCTGATGTGTTTTACAGCAAAGAACACCATTGCACAATGCAGCTCAAAATAGCAGCTATGAAATCGTGTCAGTTTTACTGGCAGCTGGTGCAGTTGTGAACACGTGGGACTATGAGGTAGGTAGATAAGCTGTGGTAAAACAAAAAGTATTTTTGTGCATTTTCTAAAAGTTCTTATATTCGTCGGACTTGATATGTTTGGTGACTGTCGCTAGAAATGATAGCAACAAAGGTGTACTTTGTTATGCTGTTGTCAAACTGGAGACCATCTGATGTGTTTTACAGAAAAGTACCCCCTTGCACGAGGCAGCTAAGATAGGCGAAATAAAAACTGTATCAGCTTTACTAGCAGCTGGTGCATATGTGAACGCGAGGGGCAGTGATGAGGTAAGTTGATCGACTGGTGTTGTTGTACAAGAAATGTTTCTGTGTCGTCTTTTAAAAGTTTGCTTTCCTATGTTATGTAGCAGTACGTGTGGTGACTACAGTTAGAACTGTTATCTGCGTAATGTTCTTTTGTTCTTCTTTAGTTATTCTAAAGACTTGCTGATGTGTTTTACAGCAAATAACTCCTCTGCACTGGGCATCTATGAGAGGTCACCATGAGACTGTATTAGCTTTACTGGCAGCTGGTGCAGATTTGAACGCACGGCACTATGAGGTAGGTAGATTGACTGTTGTAAGAAATGTTTCTGTGGTATCTTGGAAGATTTGAAATTTATCTTCTACATACTGGTAGCTTTTGATAAATACTGTCGAGAATGTCGCCCACATAAGTTAATTTTTGTCTGTCACGTTGCCATATTGTACTGACGACCACCTGTGCTTTACAGCAAAGGACGCCCCTGCACGAGGCAGCTGACAAAGGGCACCATGAAAGTGTATCAGCTTTGCTGACAGCTGGTGCAGATGTTAACGCACAGGACGAGGAGGTAGACCGTTATAATACAACAAGACTTCTGTGTATCTGCAATGTTTGAAATAGCAGTAGGTTTAGTGACTGCCTGTCGAAATGTTATCAACATAATTGTTCTTAAATTGTTCTTCCATTCTAAAGACTGATGTTTTACAGCAAAGGACGCCCCTGCACATGGCAGCTGAGAACTGCACATGGCAATCATGAAACTGTATCCGCTTTACTGGACGCTGGAGCAGATGTGAACGCACGGGACAACAGGGTAGGTAGTTTGACCGTACTTGTAAAACTTGCATTCCTATTCCATATAGCAGTAGATTGAGGCACTACTGCACAATGTCACCGATTGTCACCAGCATACGTCGTTGTTATATGTAAATTTGGAATTTGTCAGCATTGCTTCATTGCATGAAGTATTTGTACCTTCAAATAACGCAGAGCTGTAGGACAAACATGTTTTGTTCCATCTTCTAAGATTTGACGTTCATTAACATTGACTTAGTGATTCAAAATATGCTTCGTATCGATTGTTAAAATCAATTTTGTGTTCACCGTCTACATAGCAGGGAAGTTGCTGACTATCGTTAAAGATGTCACCAATGCACTGTACCTATTTCTATGATTTTCTTCGTATTGTGATATTGAAAACCCGACTATATTCTATAGCAAACAACGCCCCTCAACCTTGCAGTCGAAAATGACAATGATGAAGCTGTATCAGTTTTACTGGCAGATGGTGCAGATGTGGACGTAAGGGGAAACATATACCAGGTGTGTATATTGGATGTCGTAAAATGTGATATATTTATGTGTCATAAAGTATGATTTTACACTGAATTTCTACACTTAAATTGTAGCATTTATTAGTAACGTCCATTACTAAATAATTTGTAGAATACTGACTGAGGATGTCCCAGTAGCTTAATTAGTAGCAGCCTCACAGTTGATCTCTTGGTTCTCTTTAGTTGCTAACTCAGAGTAGGGATAGGTATTGTTACAGAAAATTCAGGTCCAGGTCCGGTTCAGGTCCAGAGGATCAGGACCAGGTCCGAACATTAAACTGGACCTGATTCAGTATGTGAAAACTTGTGAATGGACGATACTCAAAACAATGGTCCATTTCGCTACAAGGAAATCTGTTTTGTGAGGTAATCGACTCCCACTGGCGTTCTAAAATCCTACAAGGCTAACTACCACTGTACGATTGACTGTAAAACATGGTAGAAATGACTATAGATTCTACTCTACTTCGCTCGTGTTATTTTCCTCGACCAGTAAGCCCCAAAACGTGTGAATGCCTGATTATATTGTCTGTTCATTTTCCAATCTGATCCATCGAATTTTTTCAGGTCCGGTACTTGAAAAACCCATCCCTAACTGGGAGTATATGGGGTTTCCTGTTTGGCCACAGGAAGTATAAATGAATTACAATGTTCCATGCCTGTCCATGTCCCAACAGGAACAGACCCCTCTCCATGATGCAGCCTTACTGGGCCTTACCAAGTGTGCGAAATTACTGCTGCAGCATGGGGCTGATACAAGCATAAAAAACTGGGTAAGTCGATCCGTTGGCTTCTCTACATAACCCACCACCAGTAAAGCAGCATGCTAGGTTTGCTTATTTCAGTTGCAAGTAGTCGCATGAGGCCAGAAGAAATAAGAAGAAACTGGTATAGAAATGAACAGACAAATCACCATAATGTTAGTATTTATATTCATAACAGCACAACAAGTCCTGCAAATCACACAGGCTTTTGCTTATTTTCCTATTGCTTAATATAGGTGATTATTCGAGAAGAAAATAAGACAAGAGGCTTAGAAGCGCCAATTAAACAACTCGAGGGTAAGTTACAACACGTAGTGGTCATGTACGCACAATGTAAATTGGAATCAGGAAACTATTACTTTAAAAGTGTTCAAGAAGAACAATGACAATAAGATAGAGGTATACCGGCTACTCTTTTCATTCAGGAAAAAGAAGCTTAAGTGTTCAATCCAAAGAAGAAAAGTCTATGTAGACTTTTACGCTCACTACAAAATAAGGAACTGCATTTCTGCATTTCTCGAATTAGATTTATCTTGTTGTGACACTCATACGGTTTGCTTTAAAATTGCAGAGGACACTTCTGTTCTGTTGGTCAACGATGGTATGTCCCACGGAGGTACATCTACCATCAACCGTCAAGTGGCACTCTTCCTTCTAGAGCATGGTGCGACAGTTCATTGTACAGCTCTGCAAGCATCTGAAAACGACAAGAGGTGTGCCGTGGAGGATGATGTGCATTTGCTCTTGCCCTTTAAAGAACCAGGTGACGCAAGAACGCCTTGTTTAGAATGGTTGAACTTTGACCACAAGTCTCGTTACCCAAATATACCACAGGATCTGAAGTGCATTGTGGGCCATGCAGGTGTCACAAGTAGAGCAGCAAAGAGAGTCAAGGGGGGTCATTGTCAACACGCAAAGCTGGTCCTTTTCAACCACGACATGCCAGAAGACACAGAGTACTACATGGGAGCTCAGAAAGCGATGGCGGCGGGGAAGAAGGTGGGAGACATCCTCGAGGATACCAAAAATGCAGATGCCGTGTTCTCTCTGGGAAGAAGAATCTACGACCACTACGAGACGAAGTACGGGTCACTTGGAGACAGCAAACCAAAAGTACACTTGGCGTTCCTTCCAAGACCGTCTCCACTATTTGAAGCCATCTCTGCAAGACCAGGAGGGGGAGAAAAAGTTGTGCTGACTATCGGAAGAGTGACCGAAGTGGAGAAGCTGAAAGGCCATGATCTGGCAGCGCGTTCCATAGGGGAGGTCGCTGAAAAGATCCCAAACGTCAAACTGCGTGTTCGCTGCTGCCGTGTGGAACCCAGGAGGACATCGCTCAGGACGTGCAGCAGGCACACCTGGTCCTGATGCCGTCCCGTGCCGAGCCGTTCGGACTGATCGGCCTGGAGGCCATCGCAGCGGGCATCCCTGTACTCATCTCTGACAAGTCAGGACTGGCGGACATGATCACGGACTTGATTAAAGAGAAGAAGTGTCATCCAGACATGAGGTACAGGATCGTTGCAACCAGTGTGAGGGAGTCCGACCAGGGTGAAGATGCAAGAGAGTGGGCGAAGAAGATTACAGACACCTTGGAATACTCTGAAGCAGAATTCGAGAAAGCAGCAGAGTTCAAGAAGCAGCTCCTGGAGTCCAAGTACTGGGAAGAGTCGCACCAGAACCTGCTGCGGGTCTGTGGATTGATTGACTGACCTTAGATTGCGTGAAGCTTAAGATTCAGTGTTGCCGATTCTGATGCCTGATTAGTAACTTTGTGTGTATGTTCCAAAGTATAGTTCTTGGAGGTCTAGATATCATGTTTATGTATTGGAGGAAGGGCATTCACACTGTTTGACCATAATCTAAATAAAGACTTGCAGATTGATGTTTTACTGCAGTCGAGGATCTTTACAATGAAGAAGATCTCTAGTAAATGTAATTTGGCTACATACATCTGTGTCAAGTGGAAAGTTGTTTGAGTATGTACATAAGTTTGAGTCTGTACATAAGTTTGAGTCTGTACATAAGTTTGAGTATGTATATAAGTTTGAGTCTGTACATAAGTTTGAGTCTGTACATAAGTTTGAGTCTGTACATAAGTTTGAGTCTGTACATAAGTTTGAGTATGTATATAAGTTTGAGTCTGTACATAAGTTTGAGTCTGTACATAAGTTTGAGTATGTACATAAGTTTGAGTCTGTACATAAGTTTGAGTATGTATATAAGTTTGAGTATGTACATAAGTTTGAGTCTGTACATAAGTTTGAGTATGTATATAAGTTTGAGTATGTATATAAGTTTGAGTATGTATATAAGTTTGAGTATGTACATAAGTTTGAGTATGTATATAAGTTTGAGTATGTACATAAGTTTGAGTATGTATATAAGTTTGAGTATGTACATAACTTTGAGTATGTACTTAAGTTGTGTAAGGTATCATGGCTGACATAGATACAGACATGTACTTATAAATCACTTATGGCCAAATTAAATTTACAAGACTGTAGAAAATATAGAAATAATTACACACTTTTCCAGTTTGTAACGATAGGAAGGTTTGTAAGAGGATGCTGTTACATTTTTATTGATTCTGATTTGTAAATTTGCTCCGAGCGTTATAGTTTGGATTTGTTAGATGTTTGTTAGTAGATAGAGTAAAGTTTTGATAATATCTTAGGGCGGTCAATACTCAATGACATGTAACAGGCCCTTTATCATCATAGCGTTCCGTGCCAGTACTGCAGCCAGGCCATGGCCTTCTCGTTAGCTTCTAGTAGGTCCTGGTTGGAGATGCTGGGGCCTAATACACAGTCCTTCGTAATGTGTCCCATGGTTGGGTTGGGTGGCCACAACGACACTCAGCTGAGTTCACCCGTCCCCATTTCAGTAGGTTGTCTCTGGTCCTACCTACTCCGGACCTTGCTCTGTTCAGGTCCACCCACTCCCTTCTGGGTAGATGGGTGCCATGAGGAAGGGACTCACAAGGACTCACAGGCCCTTACTAAGTTCAGAACAGCTTTCATCCATCTGATGAAAACATGACCATTGTGCTTCAGACATCAGCCACTGCAGATATGTAATTAACGATGAAAGGCTTCGAGCCGTTTTACAAGCTGTTAGAAACGTGATGGTTTATAAAGAATAATGGCGAAGTTGTCGTTTATTACATTGTATTATCATATAGCCAGATGGAGTTGGCCAATCAGAGGCCCCCATTTCCCATGGGTTATCAGGCCGTAACCTCAAAAGTGGTCGGTTATTCTAATAACCGACCACATTTTGGACCGCACCATTATACAGGGGACAGTCATGAATTTTTTTTGTACTGTTGTTTGTGTGTACCCCATGCATAACTGTCAAAAATATTATGATTGATTGGTTATGTTAATTAGGGCTCCACATGGGGAATATAGGGATACTTGAAAAGGAATTATGCTGATTTTACACATTTTCATTATGGCTTTCTAACGTGATTAAGCCGGTACCTTCCTAAATCACTTCATATATAGTACTTTGTCGTGCCCAAGTGAAAAGGCTCTGCATGGGGGGTACCAGGACTCCACTTAATACATGTAGTTTGTATTGCAAATAAGCCACATGTTGATGCTGATATGCTATCTCACAAACAGATGATTAGTTAAAATTATTAGTTAAATGATGATGATGAAATAGTTTAATGTTTGTACTATATATAGACACTATTGTACAATACATATATTGCAAATGTATTTTTATGTAATGTATTAAAGTGTTTATTTGTTATAAAGGAATTTGTGTGAAATAACTGTCAGTTGGATAGGCTATATGATAATAACGTTAATGCCCCGCCTTATCCTCGGTGTATATGGTGAGATAATCCCTGGTCAGGTGCGATAACCACCTCATAAACCACCTCGTTCGCTACGCTCACTCGGTGGTTTATTCGGTGGTTATCGCACCTGACCAGGGATTATCTCACCATATACACCTCGGGGCGGGGCATTAACCCTTTATTAATTGTTTCACTTCTTTATATCTTTAAGCTTTACAGAAGACGTACACCTGCAATTTAAGATTGTCTGGGAAGTTTTCTTTCTAAACATTTCACTAATTAGCTAATATCTCACTAATTCACATACATTTTCACACCGTTATCATAAAAAGAAAGACACTATTTGGAAGCCGTCCACATCCACAATACATCCCTCTAACATCGTCATCTTTGCAAACAAAAATACAATTTTCCTAACCATATACCGGTCATAACATCACTTATGACTACATATTAAGTGGCAACTTGCCCGCCCATCGAAATGTCACAAACAGGAAGTTGCGTTTACGATCTCTTGAAGCCTTGCTGCTAATCATATAAGTCTATGCATATAAAAGTCCTTCCTGGAACGTGACGTTTACACCAGACAATTACTACAACATAATCGCAAGAGCAGGAAGACCACGTAACACAAACGGCCAAGGTGTGTCCACACTATGGACCAGAACAAATATCCTCGCACCTTGACGACTGACAACGTTTACGATCAAGCCGAACCAGTGAACCGAGCAATACATGCTGCAATGGTAGAAGACCAACAACAGCGTACAACCGGGTCTCAATACGAGGTAGCGGAGCCAGTTAGGCTGTCCCCGCGGGACCTCAACGCTGGACCGCCGGCGCCCGAGAGCGGGTGTCCCCCGGACCGACAGGAGGGCGTGTACGAAGAAGCTGTGAGAGTCGTGCTACAGCCGGGAGAAAGTGTAAGGCTGGGTCATGTTGGTCATGGGGACAACAGTCCGGCCCAGAGGAGCGCCCTGCAACCCCCAGGTCAGTTTTAGATCTTTCAGGATGGATACACGTTAACGGCGATCGCGCTGCGCTCTCACTGCGACCTAAATAACCTGCGTAAGCTTTGATTTTATACTAGTTATATCATACAGCATGTAAAAGTGTGACTGAGAGGACAACAAAACACACAAAGTGTAAGAAAATTGTTTGTTTTCTATACAATTCGTTGAGAGATCTGTCGCAGAAAGAGCGCGTCGAGAGCGCCGTCCTAGTGGAGATGGAGATATAAGGTCTACGTCACATTTCCTACCTGGGGTATGCCAGGGCAGCTTTCATGAACGAAAAGTATGATATAAAAGACACCAAACTACACAAGATGTAAAGAAAATAGTCGTGGCCACTGGGCATTATTTGTGTATATTCTTACGTAAGCATCTCAGACTATTTCTCGTTTCCACAAACAGCCCGGCCGGGCCCCGGTTTGGAAATGTGACGTAAGCCTTGGCAGTTTTATGTATTCTGAACGGATGCGCTTTTAAAACGTTAAAACTGCAAAGAAATATGCAAGCACTGTTGGGAACAGTCAATACCTAAAACATGAAAGGTATGTTGTGATCAACACAGATATGTTCTATTCGATTCATTTCGTTTTATCTTCACATCCAGAACATTAAAAAAAACACTTATGAGACGTAAATCAACCCATTCTGATGAGAAAGCAATTGCAAGAACAAGAATTGATATTTCTACGATCTAAAACTACGATCCGAAATGGATCATATTTAGTCACTTGACGGTGTTTTGTAAACACTGATGACGTCGCCAGTGTTTGCCTCTCTCAGGTTACGTCGTTGCCATGACAGCAGACATATTACTTGCATTTATGTATCATCATTTTGAAAAACTGGATCCTATAAAAGTAAATGTTATTTCATGTCTACAGCTTTTGAGAATAGCTTCATGTGCACATGATAAAACATTTTTGCTTGACACAAGTTTATTCTTAAACTATTCTTTTGTAAATCGATGGCTGATAATTCTTTTCTCAACCACAGATGGCAACAAATATTTCGTATGTTGCCGGAACGTGTCTTCATCGAGGCTGATTTGTATAACCACAGCAACGGTTGCCTTGATAACGCTCGTCGTCATGGGAACGACGCTGGTCAGCAAAGGGGCCATGGTCATGGCGGGCCTTTACAACTCACAACAGGTGGGTAAAGTCTTATCTTTGTTGTCTATTGTTGCCTTCAAAGGTAACAGGAAAAGTATCAAAGTTATATTACTGATAAATCTTTCATATCTAAAACCTTCATACTAAACTTAAATAACCCCATTTCTTCCATTCATAGAAAACGCCTTCGAGGGGGACCTCGACAGTTGTGACCATCTTACCGACTGAACGTGACACAACGCTGACAAGTGAGCTCGCAAGGAAAACCTTCCTCCGAGCACGCGCCCCTCTACCCCGTACAACAGCCATGCCTGAAGAGGAAACGCCGCCCCTGCTCCTGGCGGAATGGACCCCTGCAGGTATTAACAATAGACCGGTGTGACAGCGATCTCGCCCCCCCGTGATCTCGCCCCCCCGGGGCGAAATCACTAGCGATCTCGCCCCCCCGGGGCGAAATCACTAGCGATCTCGCCCTCCCCGGCTGGTGATCTCGGCCCCCTACCTCGCCCCCCTTTAGCGATTTCGCCCCCCCCCCCCAAAAATGGGTTTACATGACATTTTAGAACTTGATTGGTATAAATCACAAAATGCAGTTTGAGAATGATATAAGTACACGAGTTTGATACATAACTCCATTCATAGTATCAATATTAACGTAATTACATAGTAATAAGATAGTTGAACTTGTTTCAGACAAGGAGGGTTGGGTCCCTTGTATTCCCATTATTGCGTATACCTGAGTTTTGACATTAGATGTATTTCATTGTATTCACCTGTCCTCAAGCAACCTATATATCTCCAATATGAAGTCTCTACCATGAAGTGACCACAAAAGAACTATGTAATGTCTTTATTAATTATGCAAATATTAGGTATTAATTAGAATAACGCACATGTTGGTATATGCACCTGGCCAAGGGATATCTTCACCTCCAACATGACTGTTTTTTCTAGTATTTAGGAACTGATGCAATTACACATGTTTCTTAAGACTGGTACTTTACCAGTGTTTGTGTAGCATTTAGCAACAGCTATATCAACTTGCGCGTAGATGGTGTTTATAATGAGAAACTATTATTCACGTGTGTTTTTGTTAGTGCTTTGGAAATGTTTCCAGCACAAGAAAGAAAACACTGTGACAAATTGAAAACATATAGCTGACGTATTCCGTACCATAGACGGTGTTGATTTATACGTTCGCAGTAGCACTGTTTTTATGCCACCTCAGCTGCAAAAAAAAAATAAATTGTCTTTTTCATTTCAACGTCATGTTTGCACCGAACAATATAGTATCGACTTTCGAGGTATGATATCTTACGGTACGGTAATAAGGTGCCATATAGGTACCAGGTAGCACACCATATACGTTACTCCCCAGGTGCAGTATAGTACCAGGTAGCGCACCTGTAATACTAGTATGTAGTAACCAGCTGCTCTTGGGGGGGGGGGGGGGCGAAAACGCTAAAGGGGGGCGAAAACGCTAGTGATCTCGCCCCCCGGGGGGGCGAGATCGCTGGGGGGGCGAGATCGCTGTCACACCGGTCCTGTCGAACACCATTTCGAACCCCCTGTTCCATTTCGAACACCTAGTGGAACAGAGGTGTTCGATATAGAACCATGATCGAGCATTGGAAGGGGCTTCGGATCGGCCGATTCCGTACAGAATCTAACGAATCATTTAATAGCGGTCAAATTGTAATAAATTTCGTGATAGCGGAAGGTACGAACTTAAATTCATTGCTGTGTAACTCAAAGACAATCATGAAATGGTATTAGACAAGAATTTACCAGAGACCACTTCTTCTAATCAGACAGGAGCTATTGGAGTTGGGTCCTTGTAATTTGCATACAATAAAACCCTGCAATTCGTTTTAACACTTTTTGGTGTCTAACCAATTGCATACCACATATGTGACGCCTTGGTAGGAATAAGACACAACGTTCGAAGTGAGAAAAGGGTAGGAGTCCTTTCCGACTTGAGTGGATCAAACCTAAACGTAATGTACAGTCTGGTGTCCGGGTTGACATCTTGAAAAGCTGATAGTCACCTGTTATGTCAATCCTTCCACAAATGTAGTAAATCTCGTTAAATAAATAAAAGACATTTATAGACACCCGTTGCTCCCAATCTTCTTACTTAACATCGTCGCGTTGTTCCTATTCCATGCTTTGCAGCAGGCCTAGGTCGCGCGGAAGGGATGGTAATACTGCTCGGCGAGAAAGGCTCGGGGCCCGGGCAGTTTGAGAACCCGCGAGGGGTGGCCGTGTCTGCTGAAAACGAGATATTCGTGGCCGACAGGTTCAACCGCCGAGTTCAAGTGCACGACATCACGGGCACGTTCCGCCGGCAGTTCCCAACCGTCACGCCAGGTGGCTACTTGGTGGCTCCGGAAGACGTTTCCATCGACGGGGAAGGCAACCTGTGGATAGTGGGGAAGTGCGGCACCAACAGCGTTGTGGTGCAGTACAGCAGAGATGGCCTGCCGCTGAAAAAGATTCCCGTGCGCACCGTGTCGTTCTCGCAAGGCATCGCCGTGAATCGCAAGAACGGACGCGTACTGGTGACGGACGGACAGTTCGGTGAGGTGTTGATTTTCTTCCTCCATGAAATATTCGTAAATTTCAGTAGTGTTTGTCTGTCTGTCCGTCTGTCTATTACTGAACAACATGACTGAAGAACGTGGATTGACTGGTTTCATACTCTTGTTCTTAGTACAATGCTACACACCACTGTTGGCAGTGTTGCCTACTTCAGGATCAATGTTGGTGACCAATCACGTCAGAACGTAAACTCGCGAGAGTTAAAGTCATGTGATCTTATCAACACGTGATCTTGCGGTAACGTGACATCAGCAATTGGTCAAACATGCCAGGCAGGCGACTGGTCGTTGAATTGAAAAAAATTTGATCCGTATAACTTAGTCAAGGAAGAAAGTTTAGCACTGGTTACTACCAACAGTGATGAGCTTTCATTGTGATAAATTGTTTGTTGCAAAACAGATGAGCTTTCATGTTAATAAATTGTTCGTTGCAGGTGAAGTGTTGATGTTCGGACCCGACGGTTGTCTGGAGCGCACGTTGGGGCGGCAGGAGGGGATGGAACACCCCTGGTACGTTACCACCAACGCGGAGGGGGACATCCTTGTGTCAGACTACGACACCAACAACGTCTACGTCTACGACCAGTCGGGAGGGTTCCTGGACAAGTTCGGAGGACACTTCCTCCACCCTGAGGGCCTGTGCACGGACAGGGACGGGAACGTCATCGTGGCGGACTCGGGGAACCGGCGGGTGGAGGTGCTGACCAGCCGGGGAGACCATGTCCGGTACGTCGGTGCGGGTCTCGGGAAGCCGTCCGGCGTGGCTGTGGGGCCCACCGGGCAGATAGTGGTCACGTACGGGCTGCAGAACATGGTGGCCATCTTCACACATGGTTAGTTATAAACGAGAAACTCTGGGACCCGGGTGGATTGAACTGGATGGAAAGATCAAAGAAAAACGACCTTACAAAAATCCTTAAAGATCCAGAAACAACCTACCGGCTTATAAAATGAAAATGGACTGTACCGGGCGATGGTGGTGACGTACGGACTAAAGAACATCGTGGCAATCCTCACACATTTTCTACGTCACAATATCAAACCGGGGCCCGACCGGGCAGCTTTCAGGAACGAAAAGTATGATGTAAACAACACCAAGCTACACAAGACGTAAAGAGAATAGCCGTAGGCATATTATCATTTTTACGTATACATGTTTATTTTCCGGCCCCGGTTTGGAAATGTGACGTTAGCCTTATTAGGACAGAAAGGGGGGACTAGCAGGGTCGTGTAATGAAAAGAGCAGCCTGAAATATCTAGGAATGAATGGATTCAATGAAGAACAGAGAAAACACACTACCTTTACCGGATTTTAAAATGGACTAATACTGTGTCATCATGACGACTGGAATTGAGTTTTAGTCTTAATGTAACATTGTGATCTTATTATGTAAAGGTAGTAACTTATCTGTACATGTATGTCTATGTACAAATGTATGCATCTCACAAATGTATCTCACAAATGTATATACATTTGTATACAGGGACACATGAATGATAGGTCATGTGGTAAAAGAATCAAATCAAAAATCCGACAGATCCTCTCATGATCAGTCTCACGAACACACTCCACTGGCAGAACATTGTTTACACAACCATGAGCTCATGAGAGGCATGACTTCCTGTCACCTATGATCCACTGCTCACTGAGTCAGGTGTTCTATCTGCATAACGTGACGTCACGGCAGCAGTGGATTGTTCATTCGTTCAGTCGAAAATTTGGGTGATTCCAATTTCCGTGTTGGATTTTACAGTTTAATTTAAACTGAGTTCAAGAATGGCGATACTTGGAACGGGCTTCATCAGGAGTCAAACCAGACATAAAATGTATTTGCTCCTGACATATATTCATATGATTTATTGGTACTTTACAGGGCTTAAACCCTCTGAAAATGGCTGTAGATCCCATTAACCCCCTAACTTAATTGTTAACCCTAAGTCAGCACGCGCACACTAACCGTTACCACATTCAGCAAAACTTCTGCCGAAGCATTTATTTAGCGCAACACGTGACAGTGTGGTTGGGCACATCAGTGACAGCGGCCTGTAGGTTTGATGACTACTATTTTCATGGCTTTTCAACCTATTTTAGTCATTGGCTTTGCCTAAAAGTTAGTGGCTAGCGATAGCAACAAATGGCATCTCTATCCCTTACATGATTTATGTATATGCTATTTAAGAAACTTTATTTTGGTTTTCTAACAATTAGTAATGTGTAATTTGCATCCTTGTATCTTTGATCTAAGTGATGTTAATGTCTATTGTCTAGGGGTTTCCCCAAGGCAGTCGATACTAGTATGTTTTCTATGGTTAACCAAACACTCCACCCAAAAACGTCTGATGAAAATTGACTTAGCATAGAATGGATATTCTTGACTTATATATACCATTATATATTGACCTCATGTACAATGTAGTCAAGTGCCCATATTATGATGATGCCCATATTATTCCTTTCATTTACAATGTAGTGCATTTGTAGAAATAATGCATTGTACATATCTTAATTAGTCAATCAACTAAACTTTACTATGCCCAACATTGTAAATATAGTACAAATATAGTTCTAACTAACTTATGCTATTATTTGTCTTATTACCCCTACCCTGCTCTAAATATAGTGAAACGTGTTTTATTATTATGTGTGTTTAAGGCTTAGGGTCCCATGCATGTAGCCACGCACTGCAAGAGGCACTTTCTCTCTGACAGCACTTGACCGCACAACTCAGAACCTCCGCCCTGGTGCGCAGCTATCGAACATTGCCTGATAATTTCTTCACTCACAAACAAACGTTCACCAATCAAACGGGAAAGATGCAGCCTGTATCCCAAGGTACTTAAACCTAATCGGAAGTAGAATTACCCATTATGAGATGTCCTAGCTCTCAGCTGTCCGGAGAACGATTGGCGTCACACCGTGAGAACGTTGTTTTTCGTCCATGTTAGAACAGCTCGAGGCTGTCCCGTCCCGGCCATTATTTGCCTAACTTAAGGCCCTTAAGCAGGCCTTTAACTATAGCTACTGTGTTCTGATTCTTGGACAATAGTACATGATCAAAACGCGAAGGGAAAAAGCAATGCACACGACTGTTTCTTCATTCTTTCCTTTTTTCCGAAAGAGGCTCCTGGCTTGACGGTGCGGCATATAAACTAACGCTCTATTGCAAGAAGCTGGAACGGATGCGGTATAAACGTCAGCCCAGGTATCCCGTCAGTGTTTGGAGGAGGAGCGCCCTCTGGCGTCTTGAAGGTGAAGGACTGCAGCAGGGTCGAGAAGAACAGGAAAAGCTCCATCCTGGCCAGCTGCTCGCCAAGACACACGCGGCGGCCTGGAAATAAAGAATGCCCAGTTTTAGGATCAGGCATAAATGAAAAAAGAATAGAAAGTATGTAACAATCACTGTGGTGACATACGTGTAAGTAATTAACATAAGCGGCATGATAATTACCTCCTGAAAAGGGCATGAAAGACTCGGGCTTGGTGATGACGTTCCCTTCCGCGTCAAGAAACCTTTCGGGGTCAAACTTTTCCGGGTCAGGCCAATAGGCGGGATCCATGTGGATGAAGTACAGGTTCATCATCACCTGGGGCAACCAAGGGGACAATGAGGCCACAAACACATTTTCTAAAAATAAAGCTTCGTTTGTAAGGATGAACTTGAGGCAGATTCACATTGACCTGACTAGAGGTGACTTGATCACCTGTATCTACCAGGGAATGAAGGAATTATTTCTGCAACGGTACAGAAAGGTTGTGAAGCCCTATAGTACACAGATTTTTTTTAGCTAAAATCCACTCAACGTAAAATGAGAATAAGCCAAATATAGAAAAGGTCAGATATAAAAAAATGCCTGTTGACGAAAGAACATGTAAATACTGTACAGTGATAGAAGTGGAAGGTGGACATCATCTGTCAATGAAATAAATTATCCCTAGAAATCTACAAAATTGTTCAAAACTTTTCACATATTAACGACCAACAAAAACAATCTTCTTACTTAAGTTGTCCTACAAGTTTATCTGTAAAAATATTGGACAATTCATCTCCCACTGCATAATGAAAAGAAGTAGAATCCTCCAGATAGCTGAAGTGCACATAGATTTAGAATAGACATCAGTTGCCTTTTATTGTGTCCATATATTTCATTTTCATTCTTTGTTAAAGTATACCACTGCATATTGTATACCACTCTCTTACTTTGAATATAGCCTTTGGGCGGGATCTTGCAATTAAGTCACCTATATGCAACTATAAGTAAGTAAGTATATGCAACTCATCATACCTGAGTTCCCTTAGGAATGTCATAACCCTGCACTTTGACCTCCTGCGTGGTGGCGTGACTTTGCAAGAGGAACAATCGTGCGGATCCTCATGGTCTCCATCAGGCAGGCGTTCACGTAGGGCAGCTGGGAACGGTGGGACAGGGCGGGCAGACTCGCGCCAACAACGGTGTCAAGCTCCTCGTGTATCTGTGTGGACAAGCATCACCGATTACAATTGAAGAAGAGTGCGGATCCGCATGACCTCCAGCAGGCAGGCACTCACGTAGGGCAGCTGGGAACGGTGGGACAGGGCGGGCAGACTCGCGCCAACAACGGCATCAAGCTCCCCATGTACCTGTGTGGACAAGCATCACCGATTACAATTGAAGAAGAGTGCGGGTCCTCATGGTCTCCTGCAGGCAGGTGTTCACGTAGGGCAGCTGGGAGCGTTGGGACAGGGCGGGCAGACTCGCACCTACAACGGCATCAAGCTCCTCATGGACCTATTAAGATGAAATTGCATCAAAGTACCTTATGCATGCAAGAAAATTAAGAAGATCTAGGATCTTCTTAATGTTCTTTGCTATCTTTGCTCAGTCCTCCAGAACTGACAGAACCACACACTGAAACAGATAATTGTGAAGAACATATATATAGTATTACCTTATTTTGGACGTCGGGGTTCAAGGTCATGTAGAGCAGACTCCAGAGCAGAGTGTTGGCGGTTGTGTCAGTTCCTCCGAGGAAGAGATCCTGCGCCATGTACATGACATTCTCCTCCGTCAGACCGTCCACCTTTTCCTGCTGTTCCAGCTCCAGTAGACAGAAGTCGAGGAAGTCTCGCGGGTTCTCGCGATCCAGGTGTTCGCGATGGCGAGATATCTCCTCTCTCATTACATTTTTGACCTTGGAGCTAGCTTCCAACGCTTTGATGATAGGTCTATTCACTGTGGCATATAAATGAGAATGATTATACAGAACTGAATTGTTTTCTGTGACAAACTAACGCCAACTTTGACGCTCCACTGCAGTACCACAACTTGTTGCCAGGAGGCCCATTATCAAACTTGACCTTCAGTTTCCCAACCCCTACATAACTACCAAATATCATGCAAAACGATCCACAGTGTCTCGAGTTATCAGTTATCAGCGTCTCGAGTTATCGAGTTATCGCGCACACACTCGCACCGCTGCAGTGCCGACGAAAAGTGCCAGGTGAACCGTTTTCAAACAATACCTCCGTTCCTGCAGCCGCTAGTCAGATACCAAATATCATGAAATTCCATCCACAGCTGCTCGAGCTATATGCAATTGACCTACATATTGGGACACAAAAAATTTTCTACCCAAAATATAACCTTCTTGGCGAAGGTAAATATATTTTGCAAAGGATCAATTCCACCTACCGACGGGAACAAACCGTAGCAAGGGGAAAACGGCGGTGATGTGCCCTGCTCCGAGTTCAATTGATATCGTGGCAATCGCTGTAGTGAGCTCCCGGAACGTTTCATCCTCGTAGTCGTACCGCTTCCCGAACGCCATGGAGCAGATGATGTTTGCAACCGCCACTGCGACATCATGAGCGACGTCAAAGGGCTGTCCGTTGTTTTCTGCAATCTGAACAGAATTCGTTTGTCGGCAAAATAGAGCTTATCCAGATGGAAATGGTCTTATAAGGTGTTGGTGACCTTGTACTATGTACAGAAGGGAAAATGTGATTGATAATCAAACTTATCGACGTATTGATCATTGAAATGCATCCAGTACTATGACAAAATAACTGGACAACAGATGTCAGGATACTACAATGTTCATCCGTTGTTTTCAGCTTACCCTGTTTCTGAGACAGCTCGCTTCCTCTCGGATGTTGTCCTCGATGCTGCCACGGCCGACCCTCATGCCCAGGTTCTTCAGGACGGTGGTGGCAAACTTCTTCTTCTGCCTGAACCCGGGACCCCAACGTCCGGAAATAATGTCTACGGTAGCAAAGACCATGTCTTTAACATGTAATTCTATAAATATACATACGTGTCACACCTTCATCGATGTAACTGTTATACCGCTGAGAGGACACTGCAATTTAGTGAAACAGAATAGAGCACACGGAGGTACATGTAGTCAGACACATCGTACGATTTTCAGCCAGGCCACGATATCGATAGAACCCAAAACAAGCGCTATCCGTCACTAGCTATAGACAGTTTACAACGGGTCCTCTACTGAAATGTCCCACTTTTCTGTTATGATGTAGACCTGTCGTATTAAACACTTTTCAGGGCTCGAAATACTTCTTTCTGCATACCTGCACTGGTGCAGGTAACATTGAAATTTGCATGCACCAGACAAATTTACCTGCACAAATTTACTGAATTCAGGAAGTATGGATCATACTAAAATTGTTGAACTATTGCTATTTTTTTCTTTCATACTTAATAGGTGGTAATAGTGAATGCAGCTAATAGCAATCCACATACATCTACATCACAATCATATAACATGTATATATAAAACCCAGTACATGTGGACCAGTGCAGGTTAGGTGCAGGTAGATACCAGAAATACCTGCACAATTTTATCTGCACTAACCTGCATATGCAGGTGGTATTTCGAGCCCTGCTTTTGTAATGCAGAAAGATACAAAGTAAACAGAAGTTTACCTTTTCCGAAGCCAAATATGGCATCAAACAGGTAGTAAAATGGCGACCTGGACGCAAACAGCTCGGACCTGTCCACGAGCGCGTCCTTGACGGCAGTGTAGCTGTTCAGAACCACCACATCTTTCATCCCCATCCTGACGGTGAAGACGTCCCCGTACTGCCGCCTCCAAGCCGTCAGCTTGAGGAGAGGTGCTCGGCCCAAGGCGAGGAGGTGCCCGAGAACAGGCACACGTCCTGCCGGGTAGGGAGGTAGGTTTCGGGAACGATTGAAGACGACACATGCCAGGAAAAAAGTCGAACAGAGGACAAGAAAAGTCTGCACAGTCAGCCCAGAAATCTGCAAAATCTCCTGGACGGACTCAGCTATCCACTGGACAGCACCGGTCATTTTCTCACCTTGACGGACAAAAATCCTTGGTGGAGGCTAGAGGCTTGGGGACGCCGTCCATGGTCGAAAAGCCACACACTGTTTGCTATTGTTATGATTGTTGACGATGTGTGTCGGCACCCTTTCGCATACGATAACCCGTTTTCAAGGTCTCAGTTCAGTCCTTCTAACTCCTGGAATAGTCTCGGGCCCCTGAGAAAGCAAGGCCGCAGAGAGAACAGAGGCAGGGGTAGGGAGATGTGGGTTGGTGAGGGCACGATGGCGTTCACCTTGGGGGTTGTGTTTGGCCCCCTGCCAAGGTCGCTAGACACCCAACACTGACTCGTACCAACAGGGAGTATCAGGTTTCCAATGAAGCGTGTTTTGCCTAAGTCTGTAGCATTTATTTACTCTGCAATCAGAGGTTTAGGCTCCGACTGTTTTCTTGGTCATTTTTATCGGGCTTTCTAGTTTACCGTGTTCTTGACGTTAGATCGGCATGGTTGTCGGAAGTCAATAAACATGACAAAATAGAAAGCCCGACAAAACCGACTAAAAAAGAAGCCGCAGCCTAACCTCTGCTTGGAGAGTACTGTATTACGCCTGTGTCGGTAGAAACACTTTACTACCCGTGTTTGGAGGAGACACCATATTACACCTGTGTTTGATATACATGTACTTGATACGACTGTTGTTGACATAAGCTTTAGAATTTAGTCTGCAGATCATTAGAGGCAAATCATTGCTGTTACACATTTGTTACATTATGATGTTGTTCCATCTAACTATACTTTCTTGTTTTGGTGTAGTTTAACCACCATTAGTTTGTTTACTCCAGAAGTTTAGTTTGCCGTAGGGGGAAGAGTGTAAAAAGCCAAAATGGCATACACCCCCTACGTCAGTAGAATAGCCCTTTGACCCAGAGATCAGAGAGGAACCAGTTGAACTGGTAACGGGAGGGGGCCATACTTCGACAGGGGTCCAAACTTCGTCAGGTTTTAAAAATCATTGTTGCGGAGAAATGCATAGATGCCTGCACATTAGAAGTACAACTAGCTGTTGACCAAACCTTGTTGTATATAACTACAAAGACGGGGTATGTGTCGAAGTTAGCAAGTCCCACAGATAACGATTGAAAAACTTGCACAAGTATGACGCCTTCCGTGCAAGTTGACGAAGTATGGCCCCCTCCCGTTAGACATGGCCACATGGCTTTCTAGAATATAGTGGCTTGAGTCTTCCTTATTGGACAAACCTTGGGGTGAGGGACAGGGGAGGACAAACGTATATTCACAGTTTATAAGACCAGTTATGATATCTCTGCTAATGACTTATCTTAAGGCTGGTTGTAAGAAGAATTTCTGTGTGTTACACTTACAGCACATTAAACCAACATGAAATGGGGCCTTCTAATTTGCCGAAAAATGCAGGAAATAGCATTTCAGAGGGTCATGATTTAAAAATTTCCCGGGGAACATACCCCGGGACCCCCCTAGGATGCGTTACAATTGCGCCTTCAGCGCTCCATGTTCTGAAAATTTTGTCAGCAATAGTTCAGTCCCCCCATAAGAAATTTGCTGCCGCCGCTTCTGTGGTGGGAACATTGCCCCATGGAAGCGAATGTGATTGATTGAGGCAGCGGACAGTCTCCCTGTTATTCCTGGGTTCGCTTAAAAGGCTGGGCTGTCTACCAGGCCAGGCTACCTGGCCTGTCTACCTGGCCTGGCTATCACGTCAGGCTACTCAGATCCCCCCATTCATAGCCCCATCATATGGCATTCAGCCAAAATAGCTGATTGACAGGCATAGTAATTGCTAATCTTTAACCCTGCAAGTGACCTGAGGTTGGCCTGTCCACCACTGGCTGGGCCCTTCGGGAATGTGTCTGGTAGGCCTTCCTTGCAGCATGTCAGGAACACTTTAAAGTACTGTACCTGAGTACTGTGTTGAGTAAATGCTTTAGGGTTTAGACCTAGAAAACAGAGGTCCTGGGTTCAAATCCTTTGACATGTCACAAAATCTGTGCTGTACAGTACTTTCCCCACTCCAAATTGTACATGGGGGTTGGAAAGATTATTGGCAGTGGAATGAGAGGATTGGGCTCTGTCCTGGACACAAAAAATTGTACATTGGATAACAATCCACAGCCTCAAAAAGGCTATGTGAGTTTGTGACTACCGAGATTGTGTATGTCAACTAGCATAGAGAACAAGGAGGTACATGTAATTATACCCCCCCCCCCCCTTGGTCAGTACAAGTTTAGCTTTACAGTGATTTATGCTCTTCCTTCTTGTTGCACGAGCTGAGATGGTTTCTGTTCTAGAAGATAGATATTCAATAAAGAAACAAATTTCTGTTGCTGGCAAGCCCATTCTTACACACACACACACACATAACGTTACATACATGTACACACCCACATTCACACACCCACAAACATACACAAACAGTCAGTACTGGTACTTGTGTTCCTGACGCTGCAAGGAAGGCCTCCCAGACACATTCCCGAAGGGCCCAGCCAGTGGTGGACAGGACAACCTCAGGTCACTTGCAGTGTCGGGAGATTAGCAATTACTATGCCTGTCAATCAGCTGAATGCCATATGATGGGGCTATGAATGGGGGGATCTGAGTAGCCTGACGTGATAGCCAGGCCAGGTAGACAGGCCAGGTAGCCTGGCCTGGTAGACAGCCCAGCCTTTTAAGCGAACCCGTTATTCCTCTGCGTTCTGGGCACCTTTTCCTTCTCACAATGCCACTTGTCAGACATTTTCAACCATTGGATACACTAATCTAGCGTTGTACGAATAGGAATGAACGTCAATGTTACTGTTATGCTTTGTAACCCCTCCTGAATTTACCGTTAAGCGTTACCGGGCCTCCTGAATTCACCGTTAAGCGTTACCAAGCCTCCCGAATTCACCGTTAAGCGTTACCAAGACCACCCCATGCAGACCCTCTCTGATTGGTCTACATCGCCTAGCTAAATGACAATCAGACCATAGTAAAGGTTGTGTGTGTGTGTGTGTTAAGGCTAGCCAGGCTATGTAAGACAGTTCAAATGGCATACCATTGAAAAACAAAGGACAATAACATTACAGACACCTTATCATTGCTTCTAACAGGTCACTTTTTGACAAATATTTCAACAGTACTGATGACAATAGAGAATAACTTATCATAAAGGATACCTCCAGGATATAAGCTGCCTATGCCTATGAGGATAAGGTTCTACCATAACATATAATACTGTCTATTAACTATAGGCAGTGGTCTAGCCAAGCTGATACAATGATTGCTTTTTCAATCGATTATAACATAATTTAGCTTGCACATTTAACGATAATATACGAAATTACATAATTATTGTATTAGTTCTACACAATACAGAGATTATAATATATTAGCAAATAAAGATATGCAAATAATTAACTCCATTCTTGTTCTTTTAAAAGCCTGCCATCAAAGTAACCTTTCTAATTGACCCACATTCTATATTATACTCTGTAATTCACCTCCATGATTGAAAGCATTTCCCTGTCATTCCTAGGTGCCAAATATGAAAAACAAAAGTCAGCAAGGTTGGGGTTCAACATTTTACCATATGGTGGATCATTTCTTTTTAACTTTTGAAACATCCAAAACTAGTAAAAATCAACGTTATGATAACAGTTACGAAAATGCCTTTTGACCTTGAAATTCAAGATGGCGGAAGGTTACCGGTAGTGGTCTACTGTTTCCTACACAGAACTGCACTGAGCCCATGGAATTGCCACCATCTGAGCTTGTCATAGCCACATTGCACAGACTACTATATACATGTACAGTGTTAGTTCTACTGTTTCTACAACAGTATCGTATCAGGACAAATCTTAGATAAATAAAAACTAAAGGCCTACATGGATTGGCCTGTGACCATTATCATTACGAGAACCAACATCTAAACTGTTACTGTTACCAGCCAGGTTTCCTAAATTGGAACCTTGGTTCATGTATTGCCAACAGAAACCCAACAGAATTAATTTTGCATTTTTGGTCAATCCTTGGAAAAGAGAACTGTACTACATTTTTTTTTTATATATACTCTAAATGCTGTAATACATTTATTGATACAAAGTTATTTCTACTAAATGGTACCAAATATATCAGGTACAAAACTACAAAAGCAACAGTATTACCGGTATTCTGCTTCTCTTGCATTTGACAATACTGGTGATTTTCCCAAATCACACATGGGACTTGCACATAGCCGAACACCTCAAATTTTGACAAATTCACTGATCTATTAGCTGATTTCAGCATATACCAATCTCCATTGCCTCTAAAACAATTATCTTTTTTCATCATACAACATAGAAGACATTAAAGTAATACACATTTCTCACGTTTACCGTTCTATACAATACTGAAGTTTAGTTGACTACTCCACTCCTCTTTTGATGCATGTCTTGACCTCAGCTCTCCGAGGATGAACTAAACTGAACTGGACGTTCTCTCCTTCACATAAGCTCTAGACCTAAAGCACTTGACTGTGATTTGCGAGCCTGGATTTGCTCATGCCTTCATCATTTTCTGCATCTTCGATTCTTCTGTGTCACTACATCAAGCATTGGGCTTGATGGTTCAATTCTTTCTGCAAAGAGAATTTGCAGCCCACAGAACACGTTCTGATGTTCTTCTTCCACCACTGTGAAAAGCTGACGAAATGCCTCCACTTTCCAATCAACTCCAACCTGTGGAAAAAGGAACAACAGAGCAATGAGCACTGACCTGAAGAAAAAATGTCACATTTCAGCAAGTTCGTATGTGTGGGACAAACATAACCATTCTGATCTATTCTATTTTGGGACTTGCAAGTACCATTGGGGTCTTGAAACCACCCTTGGTAGATGTAAATCTAGAACATAGTTGTACTGTTACAGTAGTAGTATCCAGTGTTTGATTATACTGCTGCTGGAATCCCTGACACAGGGGTAGGTAGCAGTCGGCTAGTCTTCACACCGCACTTCCATGTGGCTCTGTCCAGTGGGCTCAACCTAGTTAGACTGCACACCTTGATGTCCCTCCTAACACATTCCATCCAGGATTTCCGGCATAAATCATGTGTTTATTTATTTGTTTGATAATTTGTTTGTTCAATGTGTAAAAACTCACCTGGTGTAAAGCATGTATATGGACCTAATACTGCTGCCTATTGTGGAAGCCGGGGGTCCCCATGGGGGTTTGTGAGAACCCCCCCTGGGTTGCTGACGGCCAGCATGAATAATCATGTGTTTATTTATTTGATGGCTAATTTCTATATTGTGTAAAAACTCACCTGGTGTAAAGCACGGATATAAACCTAATACTGCTGCCTATTGTGGAAGCCGGGGGTCCCCATGGGGGTTTGAGAGAACCCGCCTGGGTTGCTGACGGCCGGCATGAAGCCCATGAGCATGGGGATGGAGTACTGGTCGATGGTGCTGTACTGCTGCATGGGGTTCCCTGTCTGGTCGTGTCCCAGGGCCTGGCTGGTGGTCGGGATGTGTACTGTCTCCATGTTGGTCAGGGTCTGGGGGGACACAAACAAAGGGATGAGTTACAGGAAATGTACTATCTTTGTTATTAAAGTTAGTGCTTTGTACAAAACCAAAGAGTTAAATATGTGTAAATATTTTAGCTGATGTTTCAGTGACAAATAACGGTAATTAAAACATTGGAAGTAACCCCTGCATGGATGACCTGTAATGCTGGCTGGTCCATCTCTTGTCAGCTGTCCACGGTATGAACCTGCGATAACCAGTTTAGGCAGGCTGTGGCCCTGCATGGCTTCATGAAGCAATGACGGAGGGGGCTATATTAGGGAGGAGGGGGTTATGGTAAGAACACAAAGTACCTGTAACGCTGGCTGGTCCATGTCCTGTCCCCTGTCCACAGAGCTGACACGAGGCCCAGGTTTAGGCAGGCTGTGCCCCTGGATCTGTGACAACTAAGTTGTTTACTAAGCGAGGAGGGAGGGGGTTATGGTAGGGAGTAGGGGTTATGGTAGGGATACAAAGTACCTGTAACGCTGGCTGGTCCATGTCCTGTCCCCTGTCCACAGTGCTGACACGAGGTCCAGGTTTGGGGAGGCTGCGCCCATGTATCTGTGACAACTAAGGGAGAGGGGAGGGGGTTATGGTAGGGACACAAAGTACCTGTAACGCTGGCTGGTCCATGTCCTGTCCCCTGTCCACAGAGCTGACACGAGGCCCAGGTTTGGGCAATGTGCGTCCCTGGATCTGTGACAACTAAGGGATGAGGGAGGGGGTTATGGTAGGGAGGAGGGGGTCATGGTAGGGAGGAGGGGGTTATAGTAGGGAGAGGGGAGGTTATAGTAGGGAATTCCAAATACCTGTAATGGTGCTAATACAAGGCCCTGGTTTGGCAGGCTGCAGCCCTGGATCTGTGACAGCTAAATTGTTTACTAAGCAAGGAGGGAGGGGGTTATGGTAGGGAGGAGGGGGTTATGGTAGGGAGGAGGGGGGTACAGTAGAGACTCCCCGTACCTGTAATGCTGGCTGGTCCATGTCCTGCCCCCTGTCCACAGTGCTGACACGAGGACCAGGTTTGGGGAGGCTGCGCCCCTGGATCTGTGACAACTCAGGGTTACAGTAAAGAGGAGGGGAAGGTTACAGTAGGAACTCCCCTTACCTGTAATGCTGGCTGATCCATGTCCTGTCCCCTGTCCACAGAACTGACGCGAGGCCCGGGTTTGGGGAGGCTGCGAGCCTGGATCTGTGACAACTAAGGGTGGAGGGAGGGGGTTATGGTAGAGAGGGGGTTATGGTAAGGACACAAAGTACCTGTAACGCAGGCTGGTCCATTTCCTGTCCCCTGTCCACAGAGCTGACACGAGGACCAGGTTTGGGGAGGCTGCGCCCCTGGATCTGTGACAACTAAGTTGTTTACTAAGCAGGGAGGGAGTTTATAGTGGGGAGGGGGTTATAGTAAGGGGGGGGAGAGGTTACAGTAGGAACTCCCCTTACCTGTAATGCTGGCTGGTCCATGTCCTGCCCCCTGTCCACAGAGCTGACACGAGGCCCAGGTTTGGGGAGGCTGCGCCCCTGGATCTGTGACAACTGCACGTTACGATCCATGGTCATGCTCATGGTGTGGGAGGGCAGGACATACTCCTGACGACTCGTCATCTGCGGGACATGAGAGAGCAAAAAAAATCTTAAAATAAATCACAACTGCAGTTTTCACAGGATGTTTACAGTTGTCACATGGCGTGTGTAGAGCGCACACATCTCTTTTTGGTTGAGAACATGTTAACAATACCAGTGACAAGACAGCAAATGAAAAAATTGTTTCTCAAAGTGTAATGGATGTACTAAAAGCATACATTTACAATTCTGTGTTTTTAGGATTTTGCAATCTTTTTACAGCTATACTGACCACATAAAATGTCAAAACAAAATGACATGTACCAAGTTTTAAAAAGATTATGAGAACTTATCCATCTTTTAATCACAAACCTTAGCATAAATTGAAAGAAATTTACTCTCATCTTTGCTTAATATTGTTGAATTTCTAGTGAGGGTCTGCATGGGGGGGTCTTGGTAACGCTTAACGGTGAATTCAGGAGGCCCGGTAACGGTTAACGGTAAATTCAGGAGGCCCGGTAACGCTTAACGGTAAATTCAGAAGGAGTTACAAAACATACCACCGTTGAAAGTAACATTGACGTGCATTCCTATTCATACAACGCTAGAGTAGTTATATCAATGGGGGAAAATTATCCGACTAATGACAAAGCAAAAGCTGCCCAGAACCCGGAGGAATGACAGGGACAATGTCCATGACATCTGTAAATTGACGGAGGCAGAGTTCCCGGCCCGCCACAGAGACGGCGGCAGCAAATTTCTTATTGGGGGGATTGAACTATTGAACTACATGGAACGCCGAAGGCGCGACCCATCCCAGGGGGTCCGGGGGTATGCTCCCCCGGGAAAATTTTAAAATCAAGACCCTCTTAAATGCTGTTTCCTGCATTTTCGGCAAATTCTGCCGACTGACTAAGGTAGGTTGATTTTGACATTTTCATCAACTTACACAATGATTATAGCTTTGGCCTCCACCCCCGACATATTTTACCATTTCGAGCTCAGAAGGCACGAGACGTTGCAATATAAGTCCGGGAAAATTAAGATCTGGACCGTCTGAGACGCCATTTACTGCATTTTGAAGGACACATTTTGCTGTAAGACGAAGCTAAATTAAATGACATTTTATTAGAGAGAAAAGTTTTTTGTGCCTACCCACGCCCCTAACATATTTTCACCATGTCATCGTGAGCGCCAAAGGCCCAGAGAAACCTAATTTTTCTGCATTCTAGGAGTACTTTTTGCCCGAAACTAAGCTAAGTTTACACTGAAATCTGTATGAGTGATAAAGTTTTTGAGGGCGACGCTTCCGCAACATATTTTACCCTGTCCAGAGCCGACGTCCGGGAGGCTCGGAGAAAATTTTGAAATCTGGACCCTTTGAAACGCCATTTCCTGCATTTTCCGGGGTTCTATCTGGCATTTGACTTCGTGTGTATAACGGGTTACGAAGAATTTCTTGGTAACGCTTAACGGTGAATTCGGGATGACAAATAACGGTTAACGTTGAATTAAAACGAGAAATAACGCTTCACGAAGAATATACCGATAACGGTTAACGTTGAATTAGAGAGGGTCGGTAACGATTAACGGTGAATTAAAATGGCTCGTAACGCTTAACGGAAAAAGGCATGCAGACCCTCTCTAGTACTTCTTTTGGTGGAATATAGTGGCATCCCTGGTCAATGAGAATTTTATGCTTGTCAGGGGATCTGCTCCCTAGTGTAAGGGCGTCTAGTGCATCCAATTTCTTGTTGTAGTATAGAAAAGCCTGTCCAAATGATGCCTGGATGCAGGCCTGGCTAAAACTTTTGTAAAAGCCTGTAACTATTTTGGAATCCTGACCTGAAGCTGCTCCTGACTGGTCATCTGCAGTGGCGCCCGTTCCCGCTCCACGTAGCCCTGGTCCCGCATGACCTCCGTACGCAGCGCCTCGTTACGGAGCACACTCAGGTCGATGCTCTGTGGCGCGGCCATCTGCAGGAGTTCCCGCCGGGGCGTGACGCTGTCCGGGCTCGCCGTGAAGGCAGAACTCTCCACCTGGGGTTAAAAGTGTAACACAGTACAATTCTTAGAGATACACATGTATGATGTAAAACTAGACAAATATCTGGTTGTGAAAGCTATCAGGATTGGCCCTGAAGGCAGAGCTCTCCACCAGGCCACAAAATGTGAGTGATGAAACAGGGTTAACACTAAATAACAGTATAACACTAGACAGTTCCTAGAGATACACAATCATGTACATGTATGACTAAAAAATATCTGGCTGTGAAAGATATCCGAGCTCACAGTGAAGGCTGAGCTCTCAACCTGGACTCAACAATGTGAGTGATGAAACAGGGTTAACAGTATAACACTATACAGTTCCTAGAGATACACATGTATGATGTTCAAGTAGACAAATATCTGGTTGTGAAAGCTATCTGGGCTGGACGTGAAGGCAGAGCTTTCAACCTGGAGAATGTGAACAACGAAATGGGATTTAGACAAGGGACGGGTACCGGTACAGAAAATTCAGCTCCAGGTACGACCCAGGTCCAGAGGATCAGGTCCAGGTCCAGAAGTAAGCAGGTGAGACTTTTACTAGTTGTGTAAAAGAAAATAATTATTCCAATATCCTAACAGACATTCTACCAACCAGACTGATGGAATTATTTTCCAGGTATTTGTATGACTTATTGATCATTAAAAGAGACAACAAACAAACAAACAACCAGACTGTCTGCACAAAGCATTGATCAAAATTGACCCTTGTCCTGCTTAGCCCGTATATGTACAGGATGGACATATTGACCCCTTATCATGCTGAGCTGTATTTTTATGGGTATGGGGGTTTCTCTCCTGTAAAACTTGCATACCACTAGCACTGCAAAGCCCATTGAATGGGGGAGTAAATCTGCAGCAGCAGTACAGAACATGTCAAGTTTCACTGATCTGATGAAGCCATTATCCCTAGGAGGTTAAATTGCCCCCCAAATTGCCAGCAGGACAAGGGTTATTAACACAAAAAAAATTTCTGTGAACAACTTCACAATATGATACAATGCAAGAGTATGAATCCATCCAAACCCACCTGTATGAGCTCCTGCTGTCCCTGACTGGCTGAGACCGCTTCCTTCACCTCCTGCCGCGCTGCCTTGTCCTTGTTCGACACCCGACTTCGTCGGCCGATGGAAACCCGACTCCGCATGCTCGAAACCGTGGACAGCGTCGCTAGGGCCTCGCCCTCGGGTTCCAGAATGGTCGCCATGGTTACGGGGCAGCCGTCGTGTCCGGGGGTCTGGATGATGCCGCGGAGGTGCTTCTCAACATGGCGGTCGAGGCGCTGCTTCTTGTCGATGGAGTAGGAGCAGAGGTGGCACTTGTAGCGCTTGTTCTGTAGGGTGCCCTCACCCGTGTCTGGCTGCTGTAAGGGTTTATAACAGTGTGATGTTGGTACAGTTTTACAGAAGGTAATGTGTTGCAAGGTTACTGTAGTTAACAGTTAAGTAGGAGCAGAGGTGGCACTTGTAGCGCTTGTTCTGCAGGGTGCCCTCACCCGTGTCTGGCTGCTGTAAGGGTTTATAACAGTGTATTTACTACAGTACAGCTGCTGTAAGGGTTTATAACAGTGTATTTACTACAGTAAAGGTTTATAACAGTGTATTTACTACAGTAGGAGTAGAGGTGGCACTTGCAGCGCTTGTTCTGTAGGGTGCCCTCACCCGTGTCTGGCTGCTGTAAGGGTTTATAACAGTGTGATGTTGGTACAGTGTTACAGAGTTGGTACAGTGCCACAGTTAAATAAGAGCAGAGGTGGCACTTGTAGCACTTGTTCTGTAGGGTTCCCTCACCCGTGTCTGGCTGCTGTAAGGGTTTATAACAGTGTATTTACTACAGTAGGAGCAGAGGTGGCACTTGTAGCACTTGTTCTGTAGGGTGCCCTCACCTGTGTCTGGCTGCTGTAAGGGTTTATAACAGTGTATTTACTACAGTAGGAGCAGAGGTGGCACTTGTAGCGCTTGTTCTGCAGGGTGCCCTCACCCGCGTCTGGCTGCTGTAAGGGTTTATAACAGTGTATTTACTACATGTACAGTAGGAGCAGAGGTGGCACTTGTAGCGCTTGTTCTGTAGGGTACCCTCACCCGTGTCTGGCTGCTGTAAGGGTTTATAACAGTGTATTTACTACAGTAGGAGCAGAGGTGGCACTTGTAGCGCTTGTTCTGTAGGGTACCCTCACCCGTGTCTGGCTGCTGTAAGGGTTTATAA
Source organism: Branchiostoma floridae x Branchiostoma belcheri (assembly GCA_019207045.1). Taxonomy (NCBI): domain Eukaryota; kingdom Metazoa; phylum Chordata; class Leptocardii; order Amphioxiformes; family Branchiostomatidae; genus Branchiostoma; species Branchiostoma floridae x Branchiostoma belcheri. Next base: position 2,475,011 of record CM033041.1, on the reverse strand, counting down.
CAGTGTATTTACTACAGTACTGTAAGGGTTTATAACAGTGTATTTACTACAGTAGGAGCAGAGGTGGCACTTGTAGCACTTGTTCTGTAGGTGCCCTCACCCATGTCTGGCTGCTGTAAGGGTTTATAACAGTGTGATGTTGGTACAGTGTTACAGAGTTGGTACAGTGCCACAGTTAAATAAGAGCAGAGGTGGCACTTGTAGCACTTGTTCTGTAGGTGCCCTCACCCATGTCTGGCTGCTGTAAGGGTTTATGACAGTGTATTTACTACAGTAGGAGCAGAGGTGGCACTTGTAGCGCTTGTTCTGTAGGGTGCCCTCACCCATATCTGGCTGCTGTAAGGGTTTATGACAGTGTATTTACTACAGTAGGAGCAGAGGTGGCACTTGTAGCGCTTGTTCTGTAAGGTGCCCTCACCCGTGTCTGGCTGCTGTAAGGGTTTATAACAGTGTGATGTTGGTACAGTGTTACAGAGTTGGTACAGTGCCACAGTTAAATAAGAGCAGAGGTGGCACTTGTAGCGCTTGTTCTGTAGGGTGCCTTCACCCGTGTCTGGCTGCAGCAAGGGTTTATAACGTAATGATTGTATTCACTAAAGTTTTCCACACCAATGTATACAACAACTTACCTGAACAGGATCAGCCTCAGTCTGTTCCCCTTCAGTAGCCCCCCTGTTGGTGACCCAGGGGTGCTTTTTTCTGTATGTGTAGCTGGAAGTTTCCCTTCTGCGTGGCTATCCCTCCTTTTATCTTTCACTCACTCACTCACTCTCTCATTCCTTATGTCTATAACAACTAACCTGTACAGGATCAGCTCCAGCCTGTTCCCCCTCTGTCGCCGCACTGTTCGTGACCCAGGGATGTTTTTTCTGCATGTGTGCCTGGAAGTTTCCCTTCTGTGTGGCTATCCCTCCTTTTATCTCTCTCTCTCTTTCATTCCTTATGTCTATAACAACTAACCTGTACAGGATCAGCTCCAGCCTGTTCCCCTCCGTTGCTGCACTGTTAGTGACCCAGGGGTGTTTTTTCTGCATGTGAGCCTGGAAGTTTCCCTTCTGTGTAGCTACCTCTTCTCTCTCTCTCTCTCTCTCTCTTTCTCTTACTCTTTCATTCCTTATGTCTATAACAACTAACCTGTACAGGATCAGCTCCAGCCTGTTCCCCCTCTGTTGCTGCACTGTTAGTGACCCAGGGGTGTTTTTTCTGCATGTGAGCCTGGAAGTTTCCCTTCTGTGTAGCTACCTCTTCTCTCTCTCTCTCTCTCTCTCTTTCTCTTACTCTTTCATTCCTTATGTCTATAACAACTAACCTGTACAGGATCAGCTCCAGCCTGTTCCCCCTCTGTTGCTGCACTGTTGGTGACCCAGGGATGTTTTTTCTGCATGTGTGCCTGGAAGTTTCCCTTCTGCGTGGCTGTGTACAGACAGTACTGGCACTTGAAGGGCCTCTCGCCGGTATGCTGTAACATGTGCTGCTGCAGGCATCTCTTGAAGGGGGTGGAGTAGCTGCAGTGCTCACACTTAAACGGCTTGTCCTCCTGGGGTAAGATGAAAGAAAAAAGCAATAGGGAAATGAGAATAAAATTTTGTGTCAAAGCCGCTTCATAAAACTCTGACATAAAATGAGCAAAAAGCTGGTATCTAAAAAAAACAAACAGCACCTAATGATTTGTCTTCCAGCAAGAAGATGGTGGGAAAACGTTACAAAAATGTACTACAACCATTGAAACCTACAAGGTGGCTATGTGCACTGCAATTATCGAAAATGATATTAAGCAATCCTACATGAATGGATTACAAGGTTAAGGGTTCAAATCCCAGCCTTGTTTTCTGAAATCCACCACATATCTGATTGCAGCTGCAGGGTGTCCAGACCACTGCAACAGCAGAAAAAAGTTGACAACTACTACTACTACTACTACTACTACCAACCATATACCTTGTAAACTGTTACTATTACATGTATATTATAGCTCATTCATTATGACTTAAGCCATTTCTAAAGGCAATGTTATGTCTACCTTATGAGTTTTCATGTGCAGATACAGCCCTGTCGGGTACTTGAAGCAGGAGTCGCACAGCTGGCACTGGTAGGGTTTGTCGGAGCGATGAATTTTCATGTTAACATAAATTCCTGTAAGGTACCTCACCACTATCATAACAACATTACCTTATGAGTCTTCATGTGCAGATACAACCCTGTTGGGTACTTGAAGCAGGAGTCGCACAGCTGGCACTGGTAGGGTTTGTCGGAGCGATGAATTTTCATGTTAACATAAATTCCTGTAAGGTACCTCACCACTATCATAACAACATTACCTTATGAGTCTTCATGTGCAGATACAGCCCTGTCGGGTACTTGAAGCAGGAGTCGCACAGCTGGCACTGGTAGGGTTTGTCGGAGCGATGAATTTTCATGTTAACATAAATTCCTGTAAGGTACCTCACCACTATAATTATAACTGTTACATTACCTTATGAGTCTTCATGTGAAGATAGAGTCCTGTTGGGTACTTGAAGCAGGAGTCGCACAGCTGGCACTGGTAGGGTTTGCGAGAGCTTTGTTGGCCCGAGTGCGAGTTTTTATGTTAACATAGAGTCTTCACAATTATAACTTCACCTTATGAGTCTTCATGTGCAGATACAGTCCTGTCGGGTACTTGAAGCAGGAGTCGCACAGCTGGCACTGGTAGGGTTTGTCGGAGCTTTGTTGGCGCGAGTGCGAGTTATGAGTTTTCATGTTAACAAAGAGTCCTGTAGGATAATTCACTATAATTATAACATTACCTTATGAGTTTTCATGTGCAGATACAGCCCTGTTGGGTACTTGAAGCAGGAATCGCACAGCTGGCACTGGTAGGGTTTGTCAGAGCGATGTTTGCGGGAGTGCGAACGCAGACTGCTCTTGGTGGAACAGCGGAATCCGCACTGCTCGCACATGTAGGGTTTCTCCTTGGTGTGCGTGCGCACATGGATCTTCAGCTTGTCCGAACGCTCGCAGGCATAACTACAGTAGGGACAGGTGAATGGCTTCTCACCTGGCAGAAGGAACACAGCAAGGGTTAAGTCAGTATCCTGAAATCTGTGTGTCACATCTGATGTAACCTTAGCTGGGAGAAAGATTGCTGGCCGTCAGACAATTTTCTGACTTAGCCAAAGGTAAACCATTTCTCACCTGGGGAAGGAACAAGACTTTAAAGACAGTTCAATGTCTACAACTGGATATTAAGATTTGTAGATTACTTCCAGATATTTCAAACGACATCCAGCACTCTTAATCTTATACAGCATCACTAAAATCAACTGGCAGAACCCAGGTTAGGTGTGCATGTGCTAGTATTGAATTGTTCTGCAGTTTCAGGCTTTTAAAACCCATGTGGTAGTATGATATTCCACCAAACTTGACGAAACAGAATTCCTTTGTAACAAATTAGACCATGCTTTTGAGTATTGCCCATTCACAGGTTTTCATAAACAATTAGGGCCAGGTTCAGGTCCAGAAAGGGACATGATCCTCTGGACCTGGAGCATACTTGTACCTAGATTTCCCACTCCTAGTTCAAACCAACCTGTGTGCGATATCTGATGTATCTTGAGCTGGTTGGCCCACTTGCAGGTGTAAGGCAGTGTATGACAGCTAAGAAAGACTCTTGCAGTGACAAGAAATGTTTCTAACATTTCTCTATTTCTATACATTACTGAGCAAAGTCCACCCAGTAGTTATGATGTCTTAGACTTTTCCTTGAAGACGCCCCTAACCTGTGTGAGACATCTGATGGATCTTAAGCTGGTTGGCCTACTTGCAGGTATAAGGCAGTGTATGACAGCTAAGAAAGACTCTAACATTTCTCTATTTCTATACATTACTGGGGAAGCCCCGTTAACCCAGTAATCATGATGTCTTAGCCTTTTTCTTGAAGATGCCCCTCACCTGTGTGCGACATCTGATGGATCTTGAGCTGGTTGGCCCACTTGCAGGTGTATCCGCACTCGGAGCACAGGTAGCGCCGCTCGTCCTCATGAACACGCTGGTGCACATGAAGCTGGCTCACCTCCTTAGCCGAGTAGTTACACTTGTCGCATCTGGGGGAATGGAACATGAACATCTTAACAACTTAGGCAAGGAGTTACACTTGTCAGACCTGGTGGAACAGAACATGAACATCTTAACTTAGCTGAGTAGTTACACTTGTCACACCTGGAGGAACAAAAAGTCAAGACATTAACAACTTAGCCGAGTAGTTACACTTGTCACACCTGGAGGAACAAGTCAAGACGTTAACAACTTAGCCGAGTAGTTGCACTTGTCACACCTGAAGTTGCGTGACATCAACATTTTATAATCATGATAATGATATTATAAGACTTTCTTAGTCCTATCAGACTTTCTTCGTTCAGAATTGGTGAAAAAATTCCAATTTGAAACCCCTGTCCGTAAGCCTAACACCCTGTTTATTAATACAACAGTCTTAGACTAATGAAACTTAGTTTTGGTTACAACACACAAAAGGACTTGTCACACTGCAACCAACAGTAGATATTGATTGCGAGGGATATGTCTGTGTGCTTCGATGTAAACATGTTGTAAAATCATATTGCAAAATGAATCTCAATACTTGCTGAGAGTTTTTTCATCATTCAAAAAAACTTGAACATAAACTTCCTCATTTTTACAATTGCAGCATTGATGGCGATGTTAGCATACTAGCACTGCCACTAGTACCATCTTTGAGTCTGAAGATTAGATTAAGCCTTAATCAGGACTTAAACCATTCCAGGGATGAAGAGGATAATTTGTAATTAAGTCAAAGTACGTACTTGTAAGGAGTCGCAGAAAAGTGCACCCTCCGCATGTGTCTTGCCAGGAGACAGCGTTTGGCTTAAGTTTAAGCTTAAGACTTAAACCACAGCAGGTACGTACTTGCAAGGAGTTTAGTCTGGGAGACTTAAGATTGACCCTAAGAACTTAAACCATAGCAGGTACGTACTTGTAAGGAATTGCAGTGGAGTGCACCCTGCGCATGTGCCTGGCCAGGAGACAGCGTTTGGTCTGGGAGACTTAAGATGGAGCCTAAGACTTAACTCAAGCCTGAAACCATAGCAGGTACGTACTTGTAAGGAGTTGCAGTGGAGTGCACCCTCTGCATATGCCTGGCCAGGAGACAGCGTTTGGTCTGGGAGACTTAAGATGGATCCTAAGACTTAACTCAAGCCTGAAACCATAGCAGGTACGTACTTGTAAGGAGTTGCAGTAGAGTGTACCCTGAGCATGTGCCTGGCCAGAAGACACCGTTTGGTCTGGGAGACTTAAGATGGAGCCTAAGACTTAACTCAAGCCTCAAACCATAGCAGGTACGTACTTGTAAGGAGTTGCAGTAGAGTGTACCCTGAGCATGTGCCTGGCCAGAAGACACCATTTGGTCTGTGAGACTTAAGATGGAGCCTAAGACTTAGACCATAGCAGGTACGTACTTGTTAGGAGTTTTGTCTGGGAAACTAAAGATTGAGCCTAAGACTTAAACCACAGCAGGTACATACTTGTAAGGAGTTGCAGTGGAGTGTAGCCTGCGCATGTGCCTGGCCAGAAGACAGCGTTTGGTCTGTGAGACTTAAAGATTGATCCTAAGGACTTAAAACTTAAACCATAGCAGGTACATACTTGTAAGGAGTTGCTGTAGAGTGCACCCTGCGCATGTGCCTGGCCAGGAGACAGCGTTTGGTCTGGGAGAAGTCGCACAGCTGACACTGGAACACCTTCTCAGGTTTGGGCTGGCGATGCTCCGCGTTCTGGTGCTTCTTAAGGAGCAGCTGGTGGCCGCAGGTGAAGTCACACTGGTCACAGCTGGGGGACAAAATAAACATAAAAATAGTTTAATAATAATAACTAGGTGGCAATGTTTTACATTATCATGGTGCTTTTTCAGGAGCAGCTGGTGGCAGCAGGTGAAGTCACACTGGTCACAACTGGGAGTGGAAATAGTCATAATTTTTTTATCAAAGGAAACCCAAGAAAGAAAAATGTCTTATTGGTGAATGCTATTCCAATACAGTTACACCTCTAAGTTCTGACAACCCTACATGTACATTCCAATACCCCTATACTATGGTCAGACACCCCTATTTTTCTGTCTTGTATTTCCTTTGATGAAGCCTTTATCAAAGAAAATACAACAAAATCCTGTCTTATTGGTGTAAGCTAGTCTAATACTGCATTGTTGTATCTTGAAACAAATTTTGACACACTTCTTGTGTCTTATGCATTTTGTTGCAGCTGATCCTACCTGACCTCCCCTGACCCTATTCAACCTTACCTGATGTCATCCCCATCAGCGTGCAGGTCTATGATGTGTTTCTGCAGGTTTTTCTCCCCTGACCTCTCCTGACCCTAACTAACCTCCTCTGACCTCCCCTGACCCTACCTGACCTCCCCTTGACCCTACCTGACCTCCCCTGACCTTACCTGATGTCGTCCCCGTCAGCATGCAGGTCTAAGATGTGTTTCTGCAGGTAGTTCTCGCTGGATGTTGAGAAGGGGCACCTGTCACACTTGTGAGTCTTGTGCACCTTCTTGTGTTCCTTCAGCTGGTCGTAGGTGTCAAACTCCTCACTACACTTCAGGCACACCTGGAACAAGTATTGTCATATTTAGGGGTTAGCTTTGATTCATGCTTCTAAAGAGTTCCACAGCTAGCTTATCCATTGGGAACAGAGATTCTCTATTATTATAAGAATTATAATACCTTATAGTCTTGTGTTTGTCTGTTTTGTGTATCCACAGCCCATAACAACTGTTTCAAGAAATGATACCTTACCTTGCGTTCATCTATGTTTGTTTCCACTGTCTGTAGTGACTGTTATAAGATAAATCATATATACTATTTGTCTGTGTCTTGTTTCCAGTGTCCACAGCGACTGTTTCAAGCAGTGATACCTATCTTAAAGCATTGCATTAATCATTGTTTGTTTCCATGGTCTGTAGTGATTGTTGTAACATTAATGATAAATACCTTAATCTTGTGTCTATCAGTGTTGTGTTTCTACAGTCCGTAACGACTGTTTAAAAAAAGGATACCTTAGTAACTGTACCTTAAGCAATGATACATACCTTAGCCTTGTGTTCGTCCGTGTTGTGTTTCCAGAGCCCGTAGCGACTGTTGGCCACGAAGTTGCAGCCCTCGTTCGAACACTTGAGGTCCTCTGGGTCGCGCTTGCCGCGGTGCATGGTCATGTGACGGTTCAGGTGCGCCTGAGAGTTGAATCGCCCGTCACACGTCGGGCAGATGAACTCAAGGTCACCCGAGTGCATGTTCTGGCAAGGCAAACCAATAATGTGTCAAGGTTATTTATTAGGAATGTTAATTTTGACATAAATTTAGTTTTGTTTTCTGTTATCAAGGTGGTTTTTTCATTGACTGGGCACTATGTTTTTTTTCCAGAGAGGCCCTAGGTACATACATGTGCATACAACAATACATACAAGGCAAAAACAGAATTTGTAACATATACCACAAATCATTATCCAAAACCTTTATTGTTATCAATGGCAGGTAGCAAGAATTGGAGGTCAGAGATCAAACCAGTCTACTTTCAAGTGCTTTGAAAGATAGAATGCATGTACATTTGTATTAGAACATATACGTTGGCTGCATGGTATAAAAATTACAAATTGTACTAATCTTTCTCTACTTTTTCCTCATTAGATCATATCAAAAATCATAAAAACCAAAGCTGAACTGGAACATCAGCATGAAAAGTTTAACACAATCTAAAGGCGGAAGTCTGTACCTTGGAAACACACTTCACTGTAAGTTGGATCCAGAAATTTGGAAATTGGGCATCTGCTACTGGGTCTGATAATGATTTTGAGATGATCTTCATTCATGGTGCTCCTTTACACATTTCTAATTCAAAATGGGCCCGTTGTGCCTCCCCCTAAATACGCGCATGCAGTTTTAGATATTGCATACATGTCCAGAAATGGGTGAAATGTACGAAGTTTGGATCAGCCTACGTCACACGTAATTTCCGACAACTTCTAGCTTCCGACAACTTCCGACAACCGCTGTCGGCAAAGTTCGGGAAACGTCGACAATTATCTGTGACGTAGCTACGCTAAGTTCGTACATGGGGCGGACCTAATGTACGATGTACGATGTTCGAAGTTAATATGTTTTCTACTTTGTGGGTTTTGCTAAGTTCGTACATGGGGCGGACCTAATGTACGATGTACGATGTTCGAAGTTAAGATTTTTCTATTTTGTGGGTTATGCTAAGTTCGTACATGGGGCGGACCTAATGTACGATGTACGAAGTTAAGATATTTTGATTATGCTGTGGGTTATGCTAACTCTGTACGCAGCATTTTATTCTACTTTCACCTGTCGCACATGGTAAATGTGAAACATGTAGTATAACGATGTTTTGTCTGAAAATAATAAAAATGCAACATGTATTGCATTTATCTTTTGTTGAACATTTATTTTTGATAATTTACAAGGTCAGCAGTCCTGCTCTCTGTTTTCTCTCTTCTCGAACATTGTGTACGTACATCAACCCTGCCCCTCTTTACTAAGTTAGATTTTTAAGTTCGTACATCGTACATCGTACATCAACCCTGCCCCTCTGTACTAAGTTGGATTTTTTAAGTTCGTACATCGTACATCGTACATCAACCCTGCCCCTCTGCACTAAGTTGGATTTTTAAGTTCGTACATCGTACATCGTACATCAACCCTGCCCCTCTGTACTAAGTTAGATTTTTAAGTTCGTACATCGTACATCGTACATCAACCCTGCCCCTATGTACTAAGTTAGATTTTTTAAGTTCGTACATCGTACATCGTACACCAACCCTGCCCCTATGTACTAAGTTAGATTTTTAAGTTCGTACATCGTACATCGTACACCAACCCTGCCCCTCTGTACTAAGTTAGATTTTTTAAGTTCGTACATCGTACATCGTACATCAATCCTGCCCCTCTGTACTAAGTTAAATTTTTAAGTTCGTACATCGTACATAGTACATCAACCCTGCCCCTCTGTACTAAGTTAGATTATTACGTTCGTACATCGTACATCGTACATCAACCCTGCCCCTATGTACTAAGTTGGATTATTTAAGTTTGTACATCGTACATCGTACACCAACCCTGCCCCTATGTACTAAGTTGGATTTTTTAAGTTCGTACATCGTACATCAACCCTGCCCCTCTGTACTAAGTTAGATTTTTTAAGTTCGTACAACGTACATCGTACATCAACCCTGCCCCTCTGTACTAAGTTAGATTTTTTAAGTTCGTACATCGTACATCGTACATCAACCCTGCCCCTCTGTACTAAGTTAGATTTTTTAAGTTCGTACATCGTACATCGTACATCAACCCTGCCCCTCTGTACTAAGTTAGATTTTTTAAGATCGTACATCGTACATCAACCCTTCCCCTATGTACTAAAATAGATTTTTTAAGTTAGTACATCGTACATCGTACATCGTACACCAACCCTGCCTACCTGTACAAAGTTAGATGACGTCACTTAAAACTTCCGAAGTTTACCGATTACGGTCTATATCTACCTTTAACTTCGTACAAGTTCGTACAAGTTCGTACACACTAACTTCGTACAATTACCCCTTTTCTGGATATACGTCAGATATTGAACATCAGACTCAAATTCACAGCTAGGATATAAAAGCTCATTTCACAGCTAGGATATAAAAACTCTCTCCAACAAGATCTCTCCAGTGGCACTGACGAAAGACGCTGGATGGTTATCTGAAACGTCTGACCGTTTCCAAAATCATATCCAGTTGCTTGAGTAACTACTTTTTGGCAAAATTCATGGATGTCGCCGGGGTTTTTCTAGAAAGAATTTGCAAGAGGGAACACTGCAATGCATTAAGCTTAAGCGGCTATAGGGTTCTCCCTACCACCAGGGCGTGGAGTTCTTGATAATTCTAAATTAAAATGGAGCATTCTATGGCTTCCTGCGGGCTAAAATTACTAATAATCATACAGGTCACAGTTAAAGACTGTAGTCACATATGATCCCTGGTCAATAAGACTTTTACACTTGCCAGAGGATCTGCTCCCCAGGGTAACGGGGCGAATGTTCAGGGCATGAGGGTGCAGTTCACTTTTTTTTTAAATCCCTGATGTAGTCCTTACCTTGATGTGCCTGTTGAGCGAGGCCTGGTCGTAGCAGCCGTACTCACACAGGTCGCAGGTGTGTGTGGGCTGGCCGGAGTGGCGCAGCTCGTGCTGCTGCAAGTGGTGCTGCGTGGTGAACGCCTGGCTGCACTCTCCGCACTTGAACTGGCGCGATTCATCGTGTACAGCCATATGTTCCGTAAGTCGGTACTTCTGGGCTGTAAAAGGCAGGAAAAAGTTTATAAGGCAGAAAACAAAATGAGATTGGGACTTGGAGTGTACAGCCATGTGTTACTGTCAGACGATACTTCTGGGCTGTGAGAGGAGGGAGAAAGGTGTTACAGAAATCTGAGCACAAAGAGAGATTGTCGCTGTGTGGTGAAGGCCTGGCCGCACTCTCCGCACTTGAACTGGCGAGACTCGTTGTGAACGGCCATGTGTTCTGTCAGTCGGTACTTCTGGGCTGTGAGGGGAGGGAAAAAGTGTTACAAAAACCACGGAACAAAAAGTGATTGTCATTATCACTGTGTGGTGAACGCCTGACCACACTCCCCGCACTTAAACTGGCGCGACTCGTCATGTACGGCCATATGTTCTGTCAGTCGGTACTTTGGGGCTGTGAGAGGAGGGAAAAGTGTTACAAAAATCTGCTTCTTCAATTTTTAGTTCCAAGTGTGTGTAAGATACAAATTAGTGTAGCCAACTAGTCCTTGTGGGCTTGTGTGGTGTAACACGGCAGGGTGTTTGACCCAGAACCCAGAGGCTTGCCCACACTCCCCATACTTAAACTGGCGAGACTCGTCGTGTTCTGTCAGTCGGTACTTCTGGGCTCTGCGAGGAAGAGAAAAGTTAGATATGTGTGTCGTAACAATACTTTGTAGATACAATTGGCATCATGATAACTACTTTCTTTGACTTGCAGGGAGTTAGAGGAATCCTGTGTTACCAAGTGACATAGGCTTGCATGTTGCTACATGATCAAAAAAGAAAGAGTGATCGATTGTCACCAAGTCTATCACTGCCCTAGAAGACACTGCAGAAGAACTTGACAGGCTACTAACTAACTAAGGGGTCACGGGAGCCAACTGAGGGCCATGTGATGAAAATAGAACATCCTACAGAGAGGAATATCCACAGCCATCATGTATCAACAATTCCAAGAATAAAAATAAATACTGAAATGGAAATTCTTGCTCTTGAATGATTAATTGATTGATCGTCATTCTCAATTTATGGAGAGACAGTGCTCCAGGTAGAATGACCATTTTATGCTAATTTTTCAAACTTCTCAAAGGGAAGCTGTGATTGGCTCCCTAGTTAATTTATGCAGCAATGAAAGACATATGGAACACATTTGGCAATTAATTACCATTCAAGTGACCAATCAACTTAAATATTTCGCCAATTGCATCTTGAAAATGACACACATTTCCACTTAATCACTTGTCCAGATTATCTTCCTTTTGTATGCAACAACTTAATATCATATACTAAGTACATGTTTTGACCCACAAACAAAATGTGCTACTTGCAAAGCCACTACTTGTGAGGTGCAATGTATCCTGTGTACTCTTAACACTCATCACACTCAGTAGGGTTTCTCACCAGAGTGAAATCACTCATTTCTGCACATGTCTTAAGTGACAAAGGAGTGCACTCTCTGCAGTTGTGTGGTTTCTCATGACTTGGATTCCACAATGCTGCGATTTACAATTCAAAGCAAACACTCTCCAGATTTCAGTAACCAATGTGTGTGAAGGAACATCATGTCACAACTTCTGCTTTTCTCTGAACTGGTGGTCTTTTCACAAAAAGGATAAATCATCATTGGAATGCAGGTGACTGTTCATCATCATCATCATAGTTCATCCGGTTACACTGCTGAAGTAGAGTCCAAAGTACAATTTTTCCCTGTATGATCTGTCCTTTATAGTTAGACACTCAATTAGACCCTGACAGTCCAATGTCTCTTTCTATCATTTTCTTTAAGGTTGTGTATGGTCGGCCAACTCTGCGCCTTCCTTCTGGCAGTCAGTCCATAAGTCTCCCTGCAGGCTTCTTGCCACGAATCACAGTGACTGTTAAGGAACTCTAATTCCTGTTGCTACTGGCAAAGTGAGCAAACTATTTGCTGTGATTGTGTGAGTTGGCTGATGTAAAAGAAATGAGATTAAAGTATGGAATAAAATTGAGTAATGTACTGGTCCCTCCCCACTGTGAGTCTGAAGAACCCCTGTAACCCACCTGCCTGGAAGTCGCACTGCTCACACTTGTAGGGTTTCTCCCCTGTGTGGGTCCTGAGGTGGGTCTGTAGGGCCCTGTCCTGGTAACACGTGAACTCACACTGGCTGCAGTTCAGGATCTTCCTGCAAGAGGGCAGTGCACAACATCAGTGCTGTTTCTTATTGAAAAATAAGTTTCTTTATTGTGCTGTTAATAGTGTTATCAATAACATTTTGTTGTTCTGTATGTAGCATTGTAGTACTGTTTTTTAATAGTTGTTGCCCTACATTGTACTATGTACGATTGTCGAGCAATAAAAGGTTCATTCATTTTGTGTGGTTGCAACTTCAAACACCAGCACTTTACAACCATCCTTCAACAGAGATGCTTGGTCTCTGTCACCTTCCTGCAACTTATGTTATCAACTTATGTCGTGTGTTCTACTCTCATAACATGATGTCTCAGAAACAACTTGGATTGCTCATTCTTTGACAAAGACTGGAGCTGGACTGTTTGGGTAAGTACAGTTTAACTCTGCATAAGATTAAGAATGATTTCTACCAACAGTGTCTAACTCTAACACAAACGAACTAAAAACCTAACAAGCACAAGGTACGTAGCATGTCAGAGGCTGTAAAATCAGGGCTCGAAATACCCACTTGCCCACTTGAAAATGCAACCACATTTTGCTGTGCGCAACTTAATTTTAAACCCAGGTTGCACACTGCGCAACCTGAAATTTTGCAGTTGGAACACTGCTTTTTCCCTACCTACATGCATAAGCTTTTGTATTTATTTTTTGATAACATAAAACATATTACATAGATACATATTTAACTGGAAGAAAAGATGGATAAGTAGCTGATTTGAAGAAAGTAACAAGTTGAAAGTGGGGCAACCTGAAATATTGATGGCGCAACCTGGCTTTTGACTCAGGTTGCCACTTGGACAACCTGGCTGAAAAAAGTATTTCAGGCCCTGTAAAATCAAATTCTTTACCCTTTTTTCAGAAAAACAGAGCAAATTCCTTCGTAAATTCTAACACTAGATTTAGATAACAAATGATTTGAAAACAAATCAAGTTTGTACTTACTTGTGCACATACGGCCTCCTCTTGGCCTTGGGACCAGGTTTAGGACCAGGCTTGGGACCAGGTTTGGGGCCAGGTTTCTTCCTGGCTGCAGTGTTGATGCTGATGGGGCCCTTAATACGGTGGTACTTGCGCAGGTGAGTCTCCAGTGCCCGCTCCTGCTTACAGGTGAAGTCACAGTGTTCGCACTGCAGGGTCGCCCTGTAAGATACCGCAGGGGACGACTCAGTAGTGCCCCTCCTGGCACAAAGGGATAGGGTTAATTATACAGGCATGTAAGATAACGCAAGGGACAACTCAGTACCCTTCCTGGGACAAAGGGACAGGGTTAATTATACAGGCATGTAAGATAACACGGGACGACTCGGTACCCCTCCTGGTACAAAGGGACAGGGTTAATATACAATGTCATGTTAAACACACCACACCTTACCTTGATGTTATTGATTCTCATTTCATGTACATCGATATACTCAAGACAATTGGGTTCTTAGAGACAACAAAGTTGTTCTTCTTGACTCATTGATAATGATATTGTCCTCTCTTACAGATAAACCAAACAGGAAGACTCAGTTCTCTGTCTAGTGCAATGGGAAATGTGTAACAATGTTGACAACAGTATCAGAGTTTATTACAACATATTTATTCTTGCTGTCAGTACCCTAGCTGTAATGCTATTTTGGAATTTCTTACTTGACTACAAGTGTTTTGGGGTTATACTTCTGTGTGCTTGAGTATTATGTGTGCATGTGTGTGTGTGTACGTATATGTAGGTACAGTACATACATGTAAGTGTGGGTGTGTTAGTGACACTGTGTTTGAGGATGTGTGTGTGCGTGTATGTGTGTGCACGCATGCATGTGTAGATGTGTGCTGTCTGAGTGTTTCTGAGAGTCCCTACAGACCAAACACCTGATGATGCACTATTTACCTTGGAGTATATTTCCTCTTCTTGACAGGCCTGAGCTCCTCATCCTCTGCATAATCCTCGTCTGCCTCATCATCATCATCACCTGAGTCAAGCAGCTGGTACCTGGGGGGGAAGAGATGGTTTATCAAGTTTCTGTACTTATGATAAAATTTTAAATATTACAACCGTACACAAAACTAAAGCCCTTAGCAACAAGTTTTCGATCAGTCCTCTGATCCTTTTCAAGTTGTAATGACCCAAAGCCTAATGTGTAAAGCCACGCGATCATCTTGTCACACAATCTGTGAGCCATTCAGATAGAGATTGAAAAGGATTGGCTCATTGTTTGGGAGCCCATACTGTTAATTTTCACTGTTAAATATGTCATTTTAACCATACGATATACATGAACTTTGGTGCAATTATCTTATCCATGACACACATCTTGAGAAGCTAGTTGTTTCTTAAGTCTCACCTCCTCCTCTCCTTCTTGCGCAGGTTCATCTGAAGAGTTTTCTCTCCTTCCTCAGGTGCGTCTTCTGCCAGCAGGTGTTTCGTTAGCAACCGCTTCGTCAGCAAGGCTTCACTCTCACTTTCAGCCTCAGTTTCACTTTCGGAGACATACTCCACGTCGTTGTCATGGTCACCATCGTCTGCCTCCTTCTTGATGGTGGTCTCGGCTTGGGTTTCACCTGACCCGGAAGCTTCCATTTGCACGTCTGGGGGGGTTATGTACTCATCGCCCATGTTTTCTGCTTCCATTTGGCCGGGACTCCCCCCGGCTGACAGTTGCACTTGGGTCGTTCCATACCCACTTTGGGCCGAACCATCTAAGTTCATATCCGGGGGTGTTACGGGTGACAAAGAACCAACGCTGTACTCAAATGTGGACAGGTTGGCTGTGGCTGGTGCCTCCCCTTGCTGACTTGGTTTCTCCCCAACATCACCCTCTGCCTCCAAAGGCTGGAACTGCAGGGTGTCCTGAACAGCTTTCTGATTGGTTGCCTGGAATGACAAAAAATAATATAATGTTAAACACAAAGAGTAGATTATTTAACTCTGCTTAGAATTCCAAACTTTCCCTTGTTTTAAAGCCAACCATTAAAAAAATAATACAGAGTAGGACAAGTTATTTTATTCAGAAATTTATCAATCGGATCGTTCAGTGTAATATAACCAGCTGCTGCTGCACCGCGTGCCTGCGAAGCTGGTGTGTTACGCCGAATGGTGGTTATACCGGCTATATAGATACAGATACAGATCTTTTCAAGATTTCTGTAGCTCATAATTCTACAGCTACTTTGTGATAAATCAAGAGAACCAAATCCTTACCTGGGTTTGGAATGTTCTCTGTTGCTCACTGCTTGATGACTGGGAGGGCAGCAAGCTCCGTGTAGTGTCGGCGAATAGACTGCACATGCTCTGGGCAATCAGGGCTGAGTCCAGCTGACCTGTGGTGGGGTCAGAGGTCGGTAGGTTCTGCTGGGAAGGTTCTTGCTGTTGCTCGCCGTCTGTTTTCACTTTTGTTTCCTTTGCTTCACCCCCCTTATCAGTAATGAAATAGTCCTGCAATTCTGGAGATGCTTTGGCGACAGGTGGTTGGAAGGTCGTTCCACTATTTTCTGGGGGAGGGCAGGTTTCTTCCCCCTCCTCTTCCTGATTACCACCACCCTCTCCCATTGGACCAACTTCCTGGACAACCTGTTCCGTTTCCATGGCATCTGCGTCCTGATTGGTCCTTTCGGTGTCTGTGCCGTCCTCTGATTGGATGAGGTTCTGGAAGTACCCCTGCTCCTGCAGGCCTGCATATTCCGGGTGCTTCTCTAGGTGGCGCTTCAGCAAGCTGCCCTTCCGGGCAGAGTAGCGGCAGAGCGGGCAGCGTAGGAGCTTCTGCTGGCTGCCGATTGGCTGTCCCTCTGCGCCGGGGTGTTTGCTCTGGATGTGAGACTGCAGGTTGGACTTCTGCCGAGCCGCGAAGGAACACCAGGGGCACTTATGGGGCTTCTCACCTGGACAAAAATTGGGGGGAAACATTCTTCATGAATAGTTCTATAATTTTTAAAGTCAGAGTCACAAGGATATTTTCCTATAAGGCTACAGTAGATGGGTCCATTCCATGAACAAGGCTGACGGAGTCGGCCGAAAATTTGGGGTAAGTCCCAATCAATTTTGGTGTTGGTTAGTTAAAGTTTAGTTTTAAAACCATAATGTCATTTACCAAACTGATGAACTTTCATGCTAAGAATATTTTCCGTCGTTTAACTCCTGTATGCATGTCTAGATACATTTGCTAATAATTTCTATACCTGTGTGTTTGAGCATGTGAGTCTTCAGAGTCTGTTTCTGGTACTATACCTGTGTGTTTGAGCATGTGAGTCTTCAGAGTCTGTTTCTGGTACTATACCTGTGTGTTTGAGCATGTGAGTCTTGAGAGTTTCTGGTACTATACCTGTGTGTTTGAGCATGTGGGTCTTGAGAGTTTCTGGTACTATACCTGTGTGTTTGAGCATGTGGGTCTTGAGAGTCTGTTTCTGGTACTATACCTGAGTGTTTGAGCATGTGAGTCTTCAGAGTCTGTTTCTGGTACTATACCTGTGTGTTTGAGCATGTGGGTCTTGAGAGTTTCTGGTACTATACCTGTGTGTTTGAGCATGTGGGTCTTGAGAGTTTCTGGTACTATACCTGTGTGTTTGAGCATGTGGGTCTTGAGAGTCTGTTTCTGGTACTATACCTGTGTGTTTGAGCATGTGGGTCTTGAGAGTCTGTTTCTGGTACTATACCTGTGTGTTTGAGCATGTGGGTCTGGAGAGTCTGTTTCTGGTACTATACCTGTGTGTTTGAGCATGTGAGTCTTCAGCGTCTGCTTCTGGTAGGCTGCGAAGTCGCAGGACGTACAACGGTAGGGCTTGACGCTGGTGTGGCGCCGAGTGTGCTGGTACAGACCTGCCGCGAACTTGAAGGTCTGCGGACACTTGGAGCAGCGGTACAGGCGGTCTGAGAGGAGAGGGGAGAGACAAATGTTATTGTGGGAAACCCAGGGGATGGTAACACACACACAAACATAAAGATCTAAGGACACTTGGACCAGGCAGCGATACATGTCGCAGTCCGGGGGGAGGGACACATGTCACTGGGGAAAATATGAAATAGGGACGGACGGATGGCCACACAAAAACACACGTTCACAAAACAAACACACATGTCACACACACATCACACACACTAGAAGGTCTGCAGACACTTGGAGCAGCGGTACAGATGGTCTGAGGGGGGATGGGAGGGGAGGTACACATGTCACTGGGGAATATGGGAAATTGTAATGCTAAGACCTAGATGCACACAATACACAAAGAAATACACACACTCACACATACATACACAAAGAAATACACACACATACTCATACATACACAAAGAAATACACATACACATACATAAACAAAATACACAAAGAAACACACACATATAAATTACACAAGATACACATACAAAGATACACACACACACACACACAAAATACATACACACACAAAATACATACACTATTCTGCATGTTTGTTCACATGTAAATGCAACTATGTATGAAAAATATTTGGTCTACTCTTTGGTGTTCTATCTGATGCTTTGCTGTTCATACGATCACTAAACATTTACTTTGACGGACAAAACAATTTTTAAAAAGTTGTAAACACTCTACATGATATGATACCAGAGGGTCATTCCCATGACGACATTCCAATACATTTGACCTGACTTCTCATTTAAAAAATACTGTGCTAAAAAAAAAAGTGCGGTCTGACTTTTGAAAGTGCTGTCTGACCTGTTTGGTGCTTCTTTTTGTGGGTCCTGAGACTGCCCTTAGTGGTACAGGAGTAGCCGCACTGCTCACACATGAAGGGTTTCTCCCCTGTGTGGGTGCGCACGTGGGTCTGCAGGGTGTCGGCACGGGTCGTGGCGTAGTCACACTGCTCACACTTGTACGGCTTAGCTCCTGGACAGATGAAAGATTATTAGTTTAATAACATACATGTATTAGCACCTGTGTTATGGGTGTAAAATGAGCCAAGGTAAATGTACATGTAGTGTGTGAAGGGGTAGTGGCATGGTCAAACTGCTCACACTTGTACGGCTTAGCTCCTGGAATAGATAAGGGGTACCTATTTAACATAACATACTAGTACCTGTAAAATAAGTGAACAGTTAGGTCATTGCAGCGTTTGTTACTGAGATATAGTAAGTTGATTTAATGGAAGGCATTGATGCAAAATTGTTATCTACATTTTTATTTGTCACATGAGTCAAAAGAACAGCAAGAGCAACGAGTCCATTCTGATGTTTGGCTTCTTAAAACACAGCTAAATATCATAGATCTGTCCTTCTTGCAACATCAACAGAAATGATTAAGACACTTTCTGTTCAGGGTTTTCATTTTGCAAAGATCAAAGATGAGTTTCAGAGAACACAATAAAAGCATTCATTTTTCAAACTTTACAGGAATAAACACATTGTAACCCCCCTTCGAACTTAAAGAAGGGTTCAAAGTAACACTACCCTTGCCCTTAAAGTCTCCATTTTCCCACCCTTAGAATAACAGATGTTACCCACCTGTGTGAGTGAGCTGGTGTGTTTTCAGCTGGTTGGGCCACTTGCAGCTGTAGCCACAGTCGGGGCACAGGTACTGTTTACTGTCGCCATGGATACGCCGGTGGGCATCCAGACGACCCTTCTCACTACAGGTGTACTCACACTCCTCACATCTGAAATTACACAAGAGACTTTGAAAGACTTTATTTGAAAATCCATTAGTGACATGCCCTACACAAAAAATCACATCATTGATTAAAAGGTTAAAGACAAAATTCCTCTTTTTCTTGTCTATAAACTAACAACTGAAAAATCGTTGAAACATTTCTCAATATCATTAGTTAACTCTTAGTAGTAAGCTATCACTCAATTGTAAGGCTCAGTTTACTAAGAAAACAAATGATTGACAGAATCTAAGACAGAATGTATGACAAGAAAGCCAACAATTGGCTAGCAAATACAGGTCAATAGATCTACTCCTGTGACACAGATTTCACATTATACCTTGAAAATTGCCCCCAAAGACCAGTCAGGGTACCAATTAACAACTGATAAAATCTAGTCTACATGTATGCGGATAGGTGGTCAGTATAGACTGGATTCTTAATGCTTTAGTCAATGGTAAAAATTATCCACCAAAAAGTGGCAGGTTGACTTTAGGTTGTCCGCTTCTATTTGTCTAGAAAGCCAATAAATTGGCTACAAAAATCTACTCCTATGACGAGATGCTTGGTTTTAGATCATACAGCGAAAAGGAGACCACTCAATAGAACAATGAAATCTGGTCCATGCAGATAGGTGGTCAGAATAGATAGCAAACTTAATGAGTAAAACTATCTAAGTGATAACTGAAAATTGGTCCCATTGTCCAGACTGTAATTACATAGACTTGTTGAGGTTTGACTGTATTAGAAATAGAATTTCTGATAGATTTGTACGTGGCTAAAAATTAAATCTAAGTCACTAATAAACCTGGCAGCACACTCGACTCACTTGTAGGGCTTCTCCCCGGAGTGCACTCTCTTGTGCACTTCCATCTTCTTGTGATAGGGGGTGCTGTAGGGGCACTGCTCGCACTGCAGGCGGGCCTGGCCGTGGGCATCCTAGGGCAGAGGGAACAGGTCAGAGGTCAATTAATATTTCCTGACAGTTGCTAACATATGCAGGCCAGAAAAAAAAGATATTCAGACAGGGTTGGACAAGTCCACTAGCCCAATTACTGTAAATGCATTTAAGTTCGCGGGGATTTAATTTCGCGGTAGCGGGAAAAGGGACTTTTCGCGATGGATTTAAGTTCGCAGTAACACCATAGACTGCAGTCTAAAACCATAATAAAAAAATGTTCACGGTGGTTTTAAGTTCGCGGTGAAGTGATGACCGCGAAAACCGCGAACATTAATCCACCGCGAACATTTTGCATTTACAGTATGCTGGACAAGCGAAAGTGCTGATTGGGCAAGCACACGACCTACACCACCTGCCTGATCGGGCAAGTAAGATTTTCCCATTGAGTGAAGTTATGGTGTACTTGAAGCCACCAGTGATACAAAGGTGGCGTCATATCATTGAAATTTGGTCCTCGACATGCAGGAAATAGTGTTAATGAGGGTTATGAAATCTAACATTTTCTGGGGGAGGA
Source organism: Branchiostoma floridae x Branchiostoma belcheri (assembly GCA_019207045.1). Taxonomy (NCBI): domain Eukaryota; kingdom Metazoa; phylum Chordata; class Leptocardii; order Amphioxiformes; family Branchiostomatidae; genus Branchiostoma; species Branchiostoma floridae x Branchiostoma belcheri. The sequence continues at coordinate 2,454,418 of CM033041.1, read as the reverse complement.
TGCCCCCAGTTCTTTCTCCAATGCTTATGCCTGTGCTGCCTGCCACATGGCTTCCCTGTACTAAGATACCCACTGCGCTGTGAAAAAATCCTGGTGAGAACAAGTGAGAACAGAGGGAGAGTTTGCCCTAAGATGAACTACAGGCAGACCAATGAGAGGGACCTCCAAGCAGTCAACATCAGCTGGAAGGATGTGAGGAGGATGGCTGCTGACAGAGCTCGCTGGGCCCACCTGACTGCCTCATGTGTCGGACGACACAGGAGCCCCTAAGTCGACATCTAAGTAAGAACAAGTTGCCTACCTTCCTGTGCTCCTTCAGTGCAGCTGGACTGGCCGCCTGGAAGTCACAGCTGTTACAGGACCGTGGCTTCCCATCATGCCCCTGGCTGCCCTCCGACACCTTTTGTTGCCGTTTCCCATCATCCTCTGTCACATGCTCCTGTTGTTTCCCATCCTCCTCCTGTTTCCCATCATGCCCCTGATGCGAATGTTTCCCATGATGTTCCTCTTGTTTCCCATCATGCCCCTGTTGTTTCCCATCATGCCCCTGTCGTTTCCCATCATGCCCCTGCATGTGGCGGTGGTACTTGGCCTCCAGTGAGCATGCGAAGCTGCAGTGGGGACAGCGGAAGGGTTTGTGCTGCGGCTTGTGGGCCTTCAGCGCGTCCACCGTGGAGAAGAGGAGCGAACACTTCAGGCAACCGTACAGCTTCCCGTTGTGCACCTTACGCACATGCTCCTTAAAGACAAACCTGGGGGGGACATAAGAAGGTTGATCAAGTAGCAGTAGTTCGAACACTTCATACAGCTTCCCGTTGTGCACCTTCCGTACGTGCTCCTTAAAGACAAACCTGGGGAGAGAGGGCATAAGATAAGAAGGTTGACCAAGAAGCAGAAGTTCGAACACTTCATACAGCTTCCCGTTGTGCACCTTACACACGTGCTCCTTAAAGACAAACCTGGGGGGGACATAAGAAGTTTGATCAAGTAGCAGCAGTAATTTTCTCAACAAGTTTCTTATCCAAAAATAGCAGACACACAAAGACACATACATACACACATACATACACACATACACAAATGTGCATATACAATGTACAAAGTTCAGTTCATCCAGGTTCTCCACAAGTTCCTGTCCAACATGATAAAGCAGAGCTCATCATCCTATAGTGAAGTGCTATGTCCATATACAAAGTCCATTCATAAGCCATCTTACAGGGGGAGTCATAAATTATGATAAAACTTTCAAGACTTTCTGTTAAGGTAATGCAGAGTTTACCACCTTGAGTGGTAGAGTCGCAACTGACTACAGTGCTTCCTATACACACACGTTCCCCACCTTGTCTGAGTGGTAAAGTCGCACCCCTCCAGTGTGCAGGACAGCAGCAGATCTCCCACCTCCTCCTGATGCTGGCGGGCACCGATGTCCTTCTGGGCACTGGGACAGACAGAGACATACATCATGTAGCAGGTTTGACAAGTACTAAAACATGACAATCTACACTTCATATGTACACATCTTGCACAGTATGGGAAAGTTTGATAGGTCTTTTGAAAAAAAAAAGACATACATGTCTATCAATATCATGATTGCTTGATATAACTTGTAACAGTTACTGAACTTCAACATAAATACCAAGATATGTGTCTGGATGTTAGTCATTCTGTATTTACAGTATTTCATAGTCAGTAGTCAAACCTGTACAACTGAGCACCTCACTAATGTGACCACCTTTTGTTGGTTTCTCAGATAATTTTCCCATTGACTCAAGCAATAAGAAGAATGTCTGTACTGACCACCTGTCCAGTCTTAGACCACATTTTCTCCTGAGCGGTCTTTGGAGAAGTCTTGAGTCTTGACTGTAAGTTTACATTTGTAACTAAGTAAATCTAAATATTATTACTATTATAATAGTATCAGAGTTCAAAGTCTGCATCCACATACCTGGGTGTTGGCTCTCTAGCATCTTCTCCATCTCCATCCTCCTCCTCCTCTACAGCTGGACCATCCTCCACACCAGACAGGGTTTCTCCCTCGGGAAGGTCGAGTCTTCCCGTGGCCTCCTGACCTCCGCTAGACTCCCCTCGCGGTGAGAAGGTCAGACTGGTGAAGGGCTGGTTCTCCGAGGGTACTTCCTTCACCACGTAAGTTTCCCCCACCGTCATCTCTGATTCCCTGCTCAGGAAGGACTTTCGAGGGGGCAGTATTACAGGGGAGGAAAAGTGACCCCCCTGGGAGTCTGCCCTTGCTCTGGAGTGGTGTGCCTCCCCCTGCCCTGCTATTTCTACAGGATAGGGCCCCCCCTGGTGTCTGGGTTGGTACTGCTGATTGCTTACATCAGGATTGGTCTCATGCTGGGGTTGCTGAGGGTTTGAATCTGGGTAGGTCTCCTGCCGCAGTTCTTCCACCAGGTCCTGGTGAGTGTCTGCATCTGTCTGTGCCCGGTAGTCACAGTCTTGCCTGTCTCTGCGCTCTCCCTGCAGGGTTTGGAAGGTGCCGCGGTCGGCCTCCTGCTTGAGCGGATCTTGAGGCCAGTCGTGGTGTTCAGGCCGTCTTTCCGTCTCCGCCATCGGCCAGTCTTGATTACCGTCTCCATGGTGATGGTACGGGTGTGCCGGACCTCTGCCCCCCACCCACTGCGCCCCGCCCTGGTGCCGAGACAAGTCCTCCTGTGACCGGTAGTCGCAGTCCTGTCGGGTCGCGGCCTCCACAGGCCAGGGGGCCAGGTCCTGCGGGCCACCATGGCTCACCAGCGGCCACGGGGATGGTTCCTGCTGCCTGCCGGTGTCCGGTTGTGACTGGTGCAGGCGGTTCTGGTAGCTGCCATGCTCCTCTTCATCCATAGCTTATCTGCAGAACATAAAAACATACAGGATTATCCACATGACATGTAAATCCATCACTTCTGAGTGATAGAAGAAATAACAGTTAATCAACTGGATATGATTTGAAAAATGGTTAGACATTTCAGGTACCATCCCCAGCCTTTGGTCAGTCAGCCACACTATACACATCAAACTAAGTTACCTAGGGGACAATTGACTCGGAAACCATGTGTTCAATCTGGTGGTGAATACAATCTAGCAAAACAATATACGTTAAACGAGGACAACAATAACAACATCAAACCTTAGGTTAACTTATCAACTATAAAGAGCGGTCAATGAAGCAGTCCCTTGCTGGAATCATGATCAGAGATGGACCGATAAGACATGATGATGATGACCAATTAACTCCCTCTGTGAGGCCCCAGACAAAAACGGACAGACATTTCTAGCCTTAAGGCGGGATTCCTGACCAGAAAAAAGGCTTTATAGATAAATAGATTACATGTGGTAATCTGAATCCTAATTATGTCTGGGGAACTTTTTATAGGTTTTGCCTGAAGATATGTTATGTGACTGTGAGTGCCATATGGAGATTAATTGACCTAATAAAATTAATATGAATATCATATCAGAAATTAATGAACAACATTAACCTAGTACTTCAAGTAGCTGCATTTATTTCGAAATATAAAACTTATAATTCATAAGGACGTTTTCTTTAAACTCAATTTGTTTCCTTTCAAACAAACTGAACAACTCTTGACCCAAGCAGCTCAGCAAATAATACCTAGTCATTCATTACAATGGAGGCTCAAAACACCACAAAAAAAACAGAAAAGACTATGTTAGAATTAAGAGCATTGATGTATAGTGTACCCAACTTTATTGTGTAGAAGTTGCAACACTCCTTGTTTACGCGAATTTGCAGAAAAACAAAACCCGCCAAACAAAGAACTCCCTTGGCCTGGCCCCACTGGTCCCTACCCTTATCACAGACAACATTTAAATGGCACATTTCTCGCTCTTTCAGACGACCCGCTGACCAAAACTAGCTCTATTTTCCCGCTAAGAAGTAAGACGATCGCTTCTCCTTGAGACAAGACCGGAAACATATGAAATGCTGACGAAATTTTCAGGAGAATTGATTTTAAACAAGACATCTGCTTTGTTGGGCCGCCGCCCTACCGAAGGCCTCCTCAAAATAATACGCTGCACCGTGCATTGTAGGGGCAAAATTGCCCCGGTTCTCACCCCCATATTCTCCTCACAAAAACACCCCGATTCCCACAAAACACGGGGAAAACAAAGGATCCACTCTTACCGATTGCATTCACGGATTCTGCCGCTATTTTGCCGCTAAACGCGGCGGAGTTTTGCAGGAATACGGGGAAGAAAGAGCAGAAAATGACATTAAATGTCTGGTCTCGCGGAGTCTCGCGCTGCCGTGAATCGCGCGTGAGTTGGGCGGGGTGAGAGGTCACGGTGCGGCGGGGACACACACTGCGCGTTTCGCGTGCACGTGAGCTGAGTTTTTTGCACGTTTCAGAAAGAAAACAACCTTCAATCGCGATGTGGGTCTTCAGAACTATAGGTATGGTCCTTAGCATTGTGTAAAAAAATTATGCAGCTTAATTTTTGCCTCTATGTTGGAGAAATATTAGACGGAACTGAGAGTAAAGTGATCGACTTTTCCTACTGAGGTCATCAACATATGAGGGAGGGGGACAATTCTAATGCAAATATATGTACTCAAGAAATACACGAAACATTCATATAGCCAAGACAGTATGTGTGTCATAACTTTGGGGATTTCCATTTTAACGTTATTGTAAGAAACTGTAACTGCAAATACGTAAAGTGTGCTAGAAAAACATTATTAAATGTTGCATAATCAGTATGTTACATAATCGGAAAACATGGCAAAAATGCGGACCTAGTCACAATTATTGTTTTGTTGACTTGAACGCAAAGTGTATTCTCAGGTGTGGCCCCCAAGAATAATTTGGCCCTTCCGTCTCAGGTGCTGAAAACTGTAAATTGATCTGTCCTGAATCACTCTCACTTTCAATGTTTCACACCCTGCCCACAAGTACAGCCAGGTGTCAATCACTTTCAATTTCTAATATGTCCAACAATCAGGTATCAATCACTTTCAATTTCATTCATTCATGTCTATACCCACAAGTAGGACCAGGTGTCAAGCACTTTCACTTTCAATTTTAAAGTTTTATGTCAAGCAATCAGGTGTCAATCACTTTCCATTTCATTCATTCATGCCTATACCCACAAGTAGGACCAGGTGTCAGTCATTTTCACTTTTGTGCCCAACAGTAAGGTGTAAATCACTTTCAATTTCATTCATTCATGCCTATACCCACAAAGAATACCAGGTGTCAATCACCTTCCCTTTCATGCCCTGCCCTACAGGTGTGAGCAGGTGTTCTGCAGGTGTGTCATCGTTGGCCAGGTGTCTCCACACCTGCCCAGTGCTGGAAGGTGTCACCAAAGCCAACCTGTCCAAGCTGCGCAAGAAAACCGGCTTCACATTCGTCAACTGCAGGAAGGCACTGGAGAAGTTTGAAAATGACTTAGAGCAGGTAATGAATGAATGAAGACCTTTATTTTGCACATTTTAGCAGGGCTCTAGCCAGCGTCCGTTTTTCCAATTGACGGAAATTTGCTGCGTATGACGAAAAAATTTTGATACCAATCCGTCAACCATGACGGACAAAAATCCTTGGTGGAAGCTACAGGCGGCTTGGGGACGCCGTCCACGGTCAGAAAGCCACACACTGTTTGTTTTGCTATTGATGATGTTATTATTGTTGACGATGGGTGTCGGCGCTCTTTCGCATACAATAATCTCATTAATAACCCGTTTTTCGAGGTCTCAGTTCAGTCGAAATCAGATCATTTTCGCAGTTTTCGCGACAAAGGGAATTTGCTGACGGATAAAAAATTCGAGCTGGCCAGAGCCCTGCATTTTAGCCACACCGGGCTAAGTACGTGGTAGCTTGTATGCAGGGCTGTCTCCAGTCTTTTTCTGTCCCACTCATTGTTGGGGAGTTCATTGCTAAATCTGACATTATAAAGGGTAATCAGATTTTGTAGGCTATATGGCTAGAATTACAAGTGAAGTTTGGTATGAAACATTGCATTACATGTACTAGTTTATGCCATGATGAAAGTGTTGTTATAGCTATATAGTCTTTCAAATTTCTCTCATAGAAATTTCCAAAAGTTGACTGTAGATTGGCATACATGTACATCCCGTTGTGAATCGTAGGGGTAGATACTGGTTCACTATAACAATAATAATAAACCCAGAGTCCCCCCAAAATGAAAGTTCACAACCTAAGTACAAAATACATGAAGGCTTATGAATTGTATGTTATCAAATCAAATTGTATGTTACCTGTCTTGTAGGCAGAGAAGTGGCTGAAGGAACAGGCCCAGAAGGAGGGCTGGGCTAAAGCTACCAAACTACAGGACAGACAGACTGCACAGGGGCTGGTGGGCGTGGCTCAGGAGGGCACCATGGCAACCATGGTGGAGGTAGGTCTGACCATTCCAACATTTTTATAAAGTGTGATGAAATTTTGAGCTACGTGCAAGGATTTATTAGTAATTGCTCTTTATCATTTATTATTATGTTATTATCATTATTAAAGAAAAAATAGATTCCATGATGAAAGCAGAAAAGGAATTTTAATCTTATGCAACTTGATAAGTATTCATCAAATTATATGTCATGCTTGATGCATTTTTTCCACAGATGGTATCTGATATCAGCATTGCTGCTGAGTTGCAATTCCAATAAATACATACATAAGTTAGCTGTATGTTATGGCCAGACTGAATAACTTGTTTCCCCCCACTGCAGGTGAACTGTGAGACAGACTTCGTGGCCAGGAACCCCAAGTTCCGCCAGCTGGTCACGCAGGTTGCCATGGCAACACTTGGTGATGTCAAAGCCCACCCTCAATGGACCCTAGGCTGGCTTAAGGTGAGGAAAGACTGATGAACCAAATGTAAAAGCTATGAAAACTATTTTATGATTCTTTATCTTTCGGTACTGCTTAGCCCTCATTGCATTGTGTCAGTAACAAGTAGCTTGTACTAGCCCAGTAAAGATTTAAATGACCTGACATAGTATAGATTCCATTTTTTTTTCAGTCAAAAGCTATCAAATAAGTTCTGGACTGAAAGATCAACATGACTTAATGTAATCTGTGTCCCTTTCATCTGACCCTTCCCTCATGACCTTAATGAAAAGTGACCTGCAGGCTGGTTTGACCTTCTCATGAATAAATAAATGTTCAAACAAAACAAACAAAGAAACAGACAAAATGAAAGTTTGGACTGCCAGTCCGTATCTAACACTTTCCCATGATGCTACAGGCCCTCCACACAGGAGAAGAGCTGAAGCAGCTGCAGATAGGCGACTCGACCTTAGGTGACCTCACGGCTCTCACCATCGGCAGTCTGGGAGAAAACATACAGATCCGCCGTGCCATGTACTACTCTGTCCCCCCCATCCCCACGAAACACATCGGGGTCTACGTCCACGCGCCCGTTGCCGGGACGACAGGCGGCCAATCGGGAAGCTGCGCTCTCGGGAAGTACGGCGCGCTCGTCGCCTTCCGACGAAAGAACACCGAGTTTCAGAACTTTAACGCCGCGGAGCTTGGCCGGCGGTTAGGACAGCATGTCGTCGGGATGAGCCCTCTGACTGTCGGAGAGATGCCGGAGGTTCGGGAGGAGGAGGAGAAGAAGGATGGGGATAAGCAGGATGAGGAGGAGAGGAGTACAGACAGTGATGAGGATGAGACACAGATGCTGCGGCAGACCTTCCTGCTGGACCCCACCATGACGGTGGGAGAGATGACCAGACAGCAGGGTATCGAGTTACTAGACTTTGTCAGGTTTGAGTGTGGAGAGGTGGAGGAGTCGTAAGAGATACGGAGATACACTAGGATGTACAGGAAGCACATGCGAAGTCAGATTTTTAGGCCTACGTCACATTTCCAAATCAGGGCCTCACTAGCCAGCTTTTGGGAACGAAAAGTATGATATAAAAGACACAAAACTAAACAAGATGTAAAGAGAATAGTTGTGTGCATCATTTGTGTGTTTTTACGCACACATTTCGGTCGGGCCCAAAATGGCTTGGAAATGTGATGTAAGCCTTAGACAGCATCTTCTGAAGACCTTATATTGAGTTTGAGTTTGAGAAGACTGTGTGAAAGATTTCGTTTTGCAATGGACATTTTTTGACACGGTTATTTCTGAACAGCATCATGATGTTTATATCACATTTGATTCTGTGGGATTTTTATGCATGGACACTGTCCAAAGTGATACATGTAGATATATAACCACTTCCAGTTTTGCAAATCAAATAAAATTTACTGTGTCACAGTCGTAAACACATAACAGTCCATGCATGTGTAATGTAGGTACGTGTATCAAGCTGTTGGACTTTGTCAGGTTTGATTGTGGAGATGACTGGGGAAGTTGCAGGGCCTAACTAGATGTACAGTTAGATCACAAAATGTGCATTTTTATAGAAGATACCCTCTGGATAATACCAGATCTGATGTGTAATTGAAAAAGAATGAATATAGCCTGTTGTACAATACAGGTATTAGTTTCATGAAAATTACTTTGTTATCACATTTGTCAGTATTTCTGTCAGGCAGGCTTTTAGCTAGGATTTTATTATAGGGAGTCCAAATTTGTGGGTGAGTTGCGGTAAGTGACTATTGTAGGGGGGTCCGGGGGCATCCACATTCCATGGTGCAGAGTTTTTGATGATTTTGAATTAAAAATAGTGCATTCTACAGTTACAGAGGCCACAGTAGAAGACTGTGACCACAGATGACCTGGTAGCATCCCTGGTCAATCAGAATTTCATGCTATTCAGAGGATTTTCTCCCCAGTGCAAGAGCGTCCAGAGCGTCAAATTTCTTGTTATTCTAAGAAAAGCGCGTCTTCTGGACACATTGACGCATGCCTGGCTAAAAGCCTGCTGTCAGGGCTTATCACTTGGTTTTCAGTAACTTGTTGCCTGAAAGGACAGCATCACCACTATCTTATCTCATTGAGTGACAGTTGTATGTACAAAAAGCTAGACAGATATCTGTGTAATGAACAAGCATGTATCATAAACCCTGATATGTACAATATTCAAAACCAATGTGTTTGTCTCCTTTCAATGGGTTCTTTTTTTCACCTACATAGTAGAACTAGTTGTACTGTGATCACCACCCCTCAGGCCAACCTGTTTCTCTGGTCCTTAGATGTCTCGAGTAATGCTGAACTGTACAGTGTATATGGGGATATATTTTACCATACATATGTCTGTTTTCTACTTGTGCTTATTTGTATTTGGGGGGTTGTGTGGCCTAACTGCAGGGTGCTTGACCCAGAACCCAGAGACTACCTTTACCTACTTTTTAGGTTGTATTCTAAAATAGCCTAGAATGAAGGAAGCAATTCAGTGTAGCCCATTATCATGGAATATAGTCCTCACCAATGTAAGGCCTCACCAATGACCAACTAAAAGTTGTGGTCACAGTAAAAGGCACAATTGCACTTTTGATAAATGACATGTTCAGGTCTTCTCTCCCATCTTTATTGACAACAGATACAGTCACAAATACAACATGTATAACATACATTCACAGACATGTTTTTGAAGTGGACTAACCTTGTATAATTGTGGACAAAGCTGTTCCGTGTCAAAGTTTGGTTGTACAGGAACCAAAGATTATTATTTAATAAATGCAATCATGTTGAGTTGGCATATATTCGGTGGCTTTGAATCAATCCTTTTTTTGTTTATCAAAATTGTCCCGCAAAACAAGGGAGAGGGGGGGGGGGGCATGAATCTTCTTGATTCATTCAGATTTTTGTAGTACAGTACCTTATGTGGCACATACATGTAAGGCCTCTCAGTTACCAACTAATTGAAACCAGGAGCTGTGATGCTGCTTCCACAGGGAAGTCCAAATTACTCCCTTTGTATCAAACTTACAGTACTGCATTTAGCCCCATTGGGGCATGTATATGCAATAAACATTATTGTCATTGTCAATAAATGTACATGTAAGTTATTGGATGCTTGACAACCTTTTACACAAGGGAATGCTGTACATATAATTTTAACAAGTTACAGTGGAATGTCTACAATGAGTACTACAGTCCTGGGTTGTTCCTCAATACCATTGATTCTTACATCCTCCACAAATGATTCTGTTTATAGGAACACTAGATTTTAAAGGAAATGGATTTGAATGCAAAGTGCAGGACATGTTTATGCTTTTCTCTCACAAAGAAGCTCTTTATGCTGAAAGCTCCCACAAGCGGGAACTATCTACATGCAATGCAACTTAGTATTGTTAGGCTTTAAATACTAGTACTACAAAATATTTTTGTACCAATTCCATAGCTGAACTTTGAAGCAGTGGCTCATGTCAGATTGCACTTTAAAATGTGGCTGATACTAACTATTGGCAACATGTATTTCCACGTGTATTAGGAAAAAACAGTAAGGATGAATGAAGCCTACTCCAACCACCCACCCATCCCAAATCCTCCTTTGGATTAAGGGAATTTGGGGGGAATAGGTACTGACCATTGCTCCAGTGTCATTTTGTCAAATGTTGGATCCATGGAATGCTTGAACAGGAACAGGAGCACAATTGCTTGAGCCAGAAAGTATGCTGTGATGCCAGACTATTGCAAAAGACATGATACGTTGCTATAAAAGTAAAATAGTGGTCTTTTGATCAAAGTGTTCGCATTGTGAAAGAGCCTTTAATGTTAAAAGCATGCATGACAAATTTGAAAGTGGCATGCGCACTTGGGACATCTTTCCAATCAAAATGCTTTCAGCCAATCAGCTTGGTCTGTCCATACTAAATAGCCAATCGGCATGCCTCAAACAGTGACAAAGTTTAAATTCATGTTTCAAATGTTTGTAGCTACCAGATCTAGAGCAAGGTCCATACTGCATACTGACACATCTTTTGCTATCAAAAAATGATAAAGGAATTGACGAAAAATCTAGTACCTTGTACTTTAGAAACATTTAAGATAACATATTAAATAACAATCTGACAATGCAGTACCTGTTCAGAACGTATTATAAGTACCATCTCAATATTCTTATGTTACAGTACATGGTCCCTACAACCTATAGTTGCACTTTAGTCGCTATGGTAAAGCCACAGAAACTCTATATCATGGATGACATCCTAGTAGTATCCCATATCTGATTATACTGCTGCATGAGTCCCTGATACAGGGGGCTATCGTCGTCGTCGTATCCATTTTTGAATATATGAATATCTATTTTCATCTCCCTATAAAAAAAATTTGACGTGTGCTTCTTTTTTGTATAGATCTTATCCAACTGGGTAAGAAACAGAAGTGCAAGTTGGAATGTTATCCAATAGTATGCATCTACTTATTGTCACATGTGTCTATCCTATGTGAACTGAAAGTAGGTTACAGAATTTAAATATGTCTTCTTTGTCATCGTATGCTTGAATGATGGGCAATTTTGTAGCAAAAAAATCCATGATTGCAAAAAGAAATGGTATTATTTTTTCTTTCAAAATTCCACCGCATTGGAAAAGTTGTTCAGTCACATGATTCATTTTTGTACTACGTAATGTTTCATCTGGATGTCTAACATTCATCGATGAAACTTCAAATTTGAATGTTTAGAGGATGTCATCCATAAAATTAAGATTATGTGGCCTGACTAATCATATCTATAACTAACAGCCAGCCAGGATGGTTCCCACCCCAGACAGAGTGGCCAGGCGACAGTGATGTCCATCTTCGATCCGTGAATAGTTTCATCAGGTTGGTGCGTCACTGAATAAAGAGACTCTTTTTACACAACCATTGCTGTGAAATTATTCAATCCAGTGTTATGTATATATCACACTTCTTCACATTTGGGAGCACATTGTAATCAAATTAGGCAGTCTGTATGGCAGACTCTGTATATTGTAACTACTTTACGTTTGTGCCCGCATCTGAACTGTGAGCAGCGACACATGTGCTGCAGTACAAACTGAACCAGTCAGAACTGCCCTGAAGTAGGTGACAGACGTTCACCGAAACGTTAGAGTGAATAAAGCAATGATTTCTGAATGAAACCTCACCTCTGTTGGTAGAATCTATAGTTGAAAGGTTTAAACTTTGTTCCAACACAAAATAAGAAAAACCATAAGCCCTCTCTGAACCATGACGGTGAAAGGTTCCGTCTTCCAGCCATCTATGATTCACTGCTGCTGATGTCATCCTTTGACTTCCAGAAAATAAGTGAAGCGAATCGTACATCTGAAGAAGGTTGACGTGCTTGACTGAAAATTTATGGTGAGTTTTTCTGATTTTGTGTTGCACGTTGGAGCAAAATATCAACCTTTCAACTATAAAGAATGGTTGTACAAAAAGAGTCTCTTTATTCAGCGATGTCTGTCCGCTGCCCGTAGTTAGTCCTGTGAGCTGGAGTTGACCGTGGTGGCCGAGGCGGCAGGCTTGTCCAGAAAACTGTTCACCACTGATGAGGAGGAACCTGTAGCCATGGCCAAGGGCATCTGGGACTAAAGGGGGGGGGGGGAGATTAGAACTTAGATCAATGTTGGGAATTTTTCTATCACCAAAACTAGTAATCAACTTGGTTTATTTCACAAATACATACAAATAAATACACACAATATACTAACAAAATGTTGCAACAAGTTATACCTTGATCCGAAACGGGCTGAATTAAGTTAGTTTTACTACTTTTAGTTTTAAAAGCACAACCTTAAATAGTAGTAGTACTGACAGGCTTGGCAACTTACATGTACATGATCCCATGTTATCAATGTGTAAAACCTCAGGAATCAACCTTTCAAAATGCACTAACAGGTCACGTAATATACAATCATGTACTTGCAATCAAGGCAGGGTCATTGTTGCTGAGAAAGACTGTACAATACAAACATAGGCCTGTTGTGCCCATAAATACTGTCACAGCATTTCAGCATTGCCAAGGCTTGCTGATTTACTCATGCAGAGCAAGTGATGTAATATGCAGAGCAAGCAAGCAATCATATACAATATGCAGAGCTAGTGATGATAAGTGGTAGTGTACAGAGCAAGTGATAACATTAGTAATCATCACCAGAATATTAGTGATAACGATAAGTGGTAATATGCAGAGCAAGCGATAATGAAAGTTCCTACTAGTTATCAGCTGCGTCCAACCTCAGGGTTTGTACTGTTCGTTTTTAACCTCATCGATCGCCTGTATGCAAACAACACGATACATGCGCAGTGTGAGATAGTGCATATAGTGGGAGCCCAGTGTACATGCTACCTCAGGCAATACAGCATGAAACTGTGTTGGAAGGTATGATTAGACTGAAACTTCTGGTATGCTGTCCTGTACTGGGTTTGTACAACTTCCAGATGACCCAACGTACAGGAGTCGTGTGTTCATGATATCACACAACTGAAGTAATTGGGTCAGTGATTATAAAGAAAGTCATAAGCTTAGTATAGGCATCAAGGTATATTTCTTAAATTCAGTTTTCTTGTGTTGGACTAAATAAATGTTAAACCAGGTGCAGGTGGTGTAACACCAATAATCCTGAAAGAGGTGATAAGCACATTTTGGTGCAATGATGCTGACTTGCAAGTGCAGCGCCACCAAAAAACTGATAAAGTTACTGACTGGCAAGTATCTTCTCGAAGAATCTGTAAGGTTAGACATCAATGCTCACAGCTGCAACAGCATAAATGGCAATCCTGGCAGCTCACAGCAATATTATTACAACAACCCTACAACAGTTGCAACTATCAACAACATGCAGCAAAAAAGTCATTCTTAACATGACTTCTTAACATGCACAGCTTCTGGTACATTCACAAGTATAAGCTGTTGCATCCTTCCAAAGCTCATGTATGAACCCTTAGCAAATATATATATATATATATATATATATATATATATATATATATATATATATATATATATATAAAGCATATCTATAGGCAAGACAGTAACCAGGTTAAAACACTATCCAATTGGCTTTGGGGTGTGCTTTGGACACTGTGTTACAGTCTGTGGTATAATTCTATAGATGCTAAAAATTTGAGTATCAGGATGAAAATCTTCTAGCACTGACAGTAGGCTAAATTCTATACCTTAAGCTTCCTAATGATGTACACTTCCCCAACAATACTCACTTTAATTAAGATGCCTTTTAATTTCTCGTACGCAACATCCAAGTCATCATTGGTGATGATGTGTTGAAAATTTCCTGGTTTTAAACCTGCAAAGACAACAATTAATGGGTTTACATTTTACTTTTCTTACATATTTTGGTAAGATGGCTTTGAAAGCTTTGACTGAATTTATAACACTCTTATCGCAACTATATCCGCCCCCTACTCAAAGCACTGTACCACTGGACGTTCAGCAAAGAAAGCAGCACATTTTTTCGGCCCGTTTTCAGAGGATTTCAGGGCCAAAAAGCAAAACCGAAATCAGTCAGTATCATCAGCTAAATAGCAGTGGGGACAGTTCTCTCCTGCATGGCAACTGACAAAATCACTGGGTGGGTGGAGTACCAGATTACACAGCATTTGAGCTGCTTATAATATACAAACCATATGTTCTGTACATAACATTAGGAAGTCGAAGGTGAATGCCCTATTTTTGCTTAAAGTTAAAATTCTCTAAACCCCACCCCCTGCTAGAATGCTCTGCTTAATCACAGTTCTCTCCTAGAAACACCCCTTTACTGATTCTTCCGTAGACATGAATTTAGGTCAGGTACCAGCATCCTTTTGATGCTGTAAACTGTCTAGAGAGGCCAACTTTTAACTGCCATCTCATTATATCATTCCCATCTCACCATACTCCAGCTCATTCCTGGCTGCAGACAGTCTCTTCTGAAGAGCCTCCTCCGTCTCTGTTTTTCTGCTTCTCAGCCGCTTCTCCTGAAGGGCATAAAACAACAGAGTGAGTTTTATTCTTACTTAGTCAGACTTAGATCATCTTGTGTCTAGTGACACACTGGGCAGTGGGGAGTCTCCATTCACGGCAGTTTGGGGGAAGGGTTTCTGCTTCCTTCAGACGTATCCCTCTATTTTTTTTTTCTATAGCAAGTTAGTCTTGGTCTCCCCGTTTTCTTTTCCTTTATCAAGTTGCCAATGTTGCAGTTTTTGCATGCCTTTCAACAGGAATTCTAAGCACATGTCCTGGCAGGATACTTTACACTTCTTTCTGTGATGATATTGCTTTTCCCTTGCATTCCAGTGATAGATTTCTTTTATTATAATAGCTCTCTTTTTCTGTAGTAGTAGTAGTATTTTTCTGTAATTGGTTGAGATGTTTACCGTCCCAATCATGAATCATCTTGTTTGTCATTATTTACTCACCAGTACATCTATACTGGGAGGCTTGATGAAGATGTAAACAGCCTCCAGACTGGCCTTCTTCACGTTCCGGACCCCTTGGGTGTCGATGTCCAGGATGGGGATCACGTTGTTACTTTGTACTTCCTCAAGCGCTTTCTTACTGTGGGGGGAAACAGTGGTTTTTAGGTACTATCATCATTGAACTTAAGTGTTGTTTCTCAGATTTCCAATTCACAAATTATGAAGAAAAGTTAGAATAGAAACAAGAGTAGACTACAGTATTTCAGAACTTCGCCGATAATTCTAGAAGCTGTAAAAAACCATCCTCCTAACGCCCGGTCCCCAACGGCATTAGCCTATAGGGCCCTGCTATCTCATGCCCTATCAGTGGTTATTATGATTGTCGCCACAAACCAGCTGTCAACCAATCAGAGAATAGGCTTTTCTTGGGCTTTTTGTTGTCGCAAGCTGTCTTGCAAAGGCCGCTTGGAAGCTATCAGCCAATCATGTTACGTATTACATGGCTCCATCCTCCTACGCCCGATCCCCAACGGCTGACTGCCCATATAAGGGCAAGCTCATTAATATTTATAAGTAGGGCGGTCCCTAACTGGCCTGAGTGCACAAGATAGCAGAGGTAAACACAAGGTGTTTTGAAACAACTGTGGTCCCTCTGCGTAGGAGAATGTAAAAAACCTATTGATATCTATATTTTAAAACGCCTAATAATAGTTACTCGAGCAACTGGATACGATTTTGGGAACAATCAGACACCATCCGCTGTCTTTCGTCAGTAACACTGACAACTTACAGCAGAATGGCTGTCTGAAACATCTGACCATTTCCAAAATCATACCTTTTCAAAAATATTACCATTTCTGCACCGCCATTAGCAATGCCTACCCCACGTTCCATGCAGTAAAGCATAAACTACTAGAGTATGTTTAAGATAGTATTAGTTGTTTCAAAGTGATGTAAGTTGCCAATTGTAAAGTGTTATAGTTATATATCCATTGTAGTCCGAGATGTAGTCATGAAGCTGTACATGTAATAATTATTGTAAATGTCACAACGTCCAGGATTTTGAGAGCCAATTGTAAAGTTTTATAGTCATGTATCTGTTGTAGTCGGAGATGTAGTAATGAAGTTGTACATGTAAGTGTAAGTGTAACAACGTCCAGGAATATGAGTTTTATAAAGTTTTATAGCCATGTATCTGCTGTAGTCGGAGATGTAGTCGTGAAGCTATACATGTAAATGTCACAATGTGTGTAGTTATTATCATTTAAAGAAAAAAAAAATTTACTGAGTATCTTATCACCTGGATGACCTTCATTGACGCCTATGCTCTGAAGTTAAACATGTCAAACCCACCTTGTTCCATAAATGTTCCCGGAAAACTCGGCCCATTCCAGGAAGTCTCCCTGCTTGATGTTCTCCTGGAACTGGTCCCTGTTGATGAAGTGGTACTCTGGGAAAAACAAAATTGGTAGTAGAAATCAGAAACTTTTTCGCATATCTTATCACCTGGATGTCTTCTATCAACGTTTCAAAATTTAGATTTAAACTTGACTATGAATTTTGCAATATATAATTAAAATATGTGTATAAAAGATGAAAAATCATGATCAGGAAAACTGGCATTGATACAAAGAGATTGAATGTGAGCTGTATACATATAAGTAGGTCATTCCTAACTATGGATTATCTGTTATAAAATTCCCTTACCTCTTCCATTCAGCTCTCCTGGTCGAGGTTGTCTTGTGGTGTCTTCAAGGGAACAGAGAAGTCTATTGAGTGCCATGCACATGTACATGTAGCATAACAGTATTCCAGTTTCACAAACTCCTTAACTCAGTCTAGATAGTATTTAATCCTAGGATGGAAGTATTTTTTCCTGGATTACAGTTTCTTCCAGATCTCTTCAGTGTCACTGATAAAAGATAGTTTATACTATCTGTAACGTCTGACCGTTTCCAAAATCATATCCAGTTGCTTGAGTAACTGCTCTTGTAACTTGTTTTCTTTCATGTATTTATTTATGAATCCTGTTATTTCACAATATCATGGTGAACCAAACTTGTATGTTATCAATCTACTAGTATTGTACATAACAATTGTTTGCCAGTACTAGATCTGTTTTATCAGTAGTACCCACGTGAGACGCTGAGCTGGAAGACCCCCGGGAACTCCTTGAGGAGTTTGTTGTAGAGCGTGGACTTGCCGCTGCCAGAGGGGCCACAGATCACCACAGGTCGGGGCAGCGCCATGCCGGGTACGTACGTACGCAGGAACAAACGGGCTGGAACACAGGTCAAAGGTGCAAAGGTCAAATTCAATGATTTATCCTTGAACTAGTTTAACTGTAATATTCAAGGTCGGGGCAGCGCCATGACGGGTACGTACGGTACATACGCAGGAACAAACGGGCTGGAACACAGGTCAGAATTCTGTTAATGAAGGTTAGACATCCAGGTCAACAATATCTAAAGGCAACTTAATCTCTAAAACTGGATAAAAATCAGAGATTTACTTCCGGACATTTCTAGTGACATCCAACACTCTTCTTCAGTGTCAGTAGAATAATCTAACAGAACGATTCAATACAAGTACATCAAACTGGAAAAGTCTGAAGGTCAAATATGTGTAATCCCAGTGCTGGCAATAGCTGTCACTTTAGGCCACTCGACGGTTTACGAACATTTGAAGGAGAAAGTATGGCAGACATATATACTAGAGGACAGGGAAGAAAACCATCAATGAAATGATCATCATGAGCCTTTGGAAAATACAGTATACAAAAAAACACACTCAACTCTGCTGCAAAATAGGAGCTTTTGCTTGACAGTTGGAGAATGTACATGGTACTAACACATTATTTTCTATCACCAGTACCACACTGAAGTTGCTGTTTGGCTCACAAATTCTCTACTGGTTAAGGTTAGCCATGTGCAGCAGGAAGGAAGCTAAAATGTCACAAAATCTCTACAGGCATGATAGTTTTGGACCATTGCTCAGGTTTGCTATTACAAAGGACATGCCATATTGACCTTGGAAATGAAAACTTCCCTCCCAGGGCCTGCAGCCCATGCCAGATACCCTCAGGTTTTAGAAGGCTTTTCTATTGATTCTCTGGAAACGTTAAGTACCGGCACACCCATTAGACTAAGAGGGTATCCCAGCTGAGAGCACAGCTCCACTGAGACTAAGAACCATTACCAGCTCATCCCCACACTAATGTGGCATGGAGAAACACTTTACAAGAGTTGTTTTCCACATGTGTCAAAGTCCTTCAATGTCAGCAGGTTTAGAAGACTCTATAGAGGGCAGGCCTACGTTAAGATATTGTTTGTCATAACTGACTGTCAAAACACAGTCTCAAATGTTCTGTCTTATGCTCAGTGAAGCAGTGACTCAAGCAAAGATTTTGGGTAACAATTGCTTCAGTAACTGTTTTCTTGTGTTATATTTTGTAATCTTGTTATCTCTCTGCTTGGAGAATAAGATATTACATGGATTTTTTAAAGGAGTAACAAAGGTTGATGCTCAACCATACTCTGACCATGTACCCTCATACCCTGGGGAGTAGATCCTCTGACAAGCATGAAATTTTGATTGACCAGGGATGCTACTAGGTTGCATATGGGCAGTCTTTAACTGTGACCTGTCTGACAGAACATTTGCCCCTTGGGAAGCCTTAGAATTCCCTGTTTTTACTTAAAATTCTCTAAAATCCACATCCTGGATGGGCAAATCCCCATCAGTACAGCCTTCAACCCCATCGCCCGCTAGGTCACTCAATAGACATGCTTAATCGCAGTTTCTCCTAGACACCTCCATGGATACTGATTCTTCCACAGACATGAAGTTTACCTCTAGATCTGTACCAGCTGGAAGATTCTCATGGGGCTCGATTCTCCCCCTGACAACTGCCAGGTCTGCTGAAATATGCTTCCCAACCTTAATTTGTCTGGAACGAGTCTATGGATTATTTTTTTTACATCGACCAGAACCTCAGTCTGTTACTCTAACAACTTTCCAAGTAGAGTTTGATGGGGAATAATATATGCCATCTTTTGCTGTCAGCTAACATCACCTTGTCTTTTGAGGCTCCGATCAGGAGCAGAGGTTGGTACCAGGGTTATCTGACATTAAAAGATGGCATATCATTATAAGGAAAAGGTCGCCATTTTCCTCATCTATCTCTACTTGGAGAGTAACAGTAACAGCTTGTCCAAACAGTATTGTTTCTAACTTCCCTACAACATCTCTTCATATTGTCACCTTGACAAGACCTCTCACCAGTCCAGAAATACTGTTGGTCATTAGCACAACAATTTGACAATGCTACCACTAGTACCAGTTACAAGAGCTTCAATCAATGGACAGTCAAGTTCTTGTCCTCTTCATAGTAAACTGTCTACAGAGGCCAACTTTCAACATCTGTTCTTCTTGAGCTGGTCGAAAATTTTTGTCGCACAGTACGAAAGTTGGACCCCTAATTGATAAAACCCTAGTTAAAAGCCTGACACTCCATATACATGTACAAGGTACTGAAAGGACTTCCATTGAGGTAGAGCACAATTGAAATGTCAGTTCCAGTTGGTCCTGTATCCCCCACAGCTGCACTACTGTACAGTCTACACATACACACCTCAACACTACATCCATCGCAAGGACAGAAGTGGACTTTGCTGCAGTTTTGTTATGTCTGCCCCAGCTGACACTGTTATCAGTTCATTGTGCTGTAATGGACATCATTAGTGTACAATAGGAACAGATGGGGCCACAGTTATAGTTATGATAACTTATACAGCCTGAACATGAATTATCCAAAAAGCTGAGTTACTCAAACAACTGGATGTGATTTTGGAAACATGAATGACTTCCTCACTATATTGTGGCTCTTGGTCTTACTAATCATAACAATACCACAACTGAATCATGAAACCAAAACTGATCATGAATGACCCAAAAAGCTGACTTACTCAATTGCAAGCAAGGGATATGATTTTGGAAACATGAATGACTTCCGCACAACTGTACATATGGCTCTTACTTATCATAACAATACCACAACTGGGAAAACCTGTGGTCTTACAACAATAAGGTATGAAAGACAATCTACTGTATGAAAAACACAGGCCCACAACACAGCTGTGATTGTAGTATTACAAAAGTGCAATGACAGGACAGGACAAGTCTATCACTGTATCAATACATTTGTTGAGAAGCCGTTCATGGTCACTAATAATTTATGGACAATCTCTTGGTCAATTTTACATTCAACAAATCTATCTATTCATGAATGTCACCTGCGATTGCAAAAACAATACCTTACTTTGTAAATTGCTCATCTACCTAAGGGACATCTCTAGCGACAGCACTAACCACAGCAGAGATGGGGATATCAAAGCTCTTATTGAAACCGTTATGGCACTAAACAATCAAATGGGCTGAATAGGGAATAGCAATTAAACCTGGAAACAGGTCACATTACTGGTGGTCCTGTCTAAAAAACAGTCACGTACATAAATATCAGGGATGATGGGTTCTGGTCTCAGCTACTTGCAGAATTGCCAACAAACACGCATCTCATACGCATCAGCGTATGATTTCTACTGTATGATTTGCAGTTGCAAGTTGGTACCTCTGAGTACTACACAAATACGAATTACAAAGGAAATCAAAAGCAGCATCATTTATCAAACATTATATCAAAGGCACATAGTCTTTCAGCCTCACCGGTCTCTCACTATAACAAACGTTAACATGCCTTCAGCATTCACTACATCGTATGGATCCTAAAAGGAAATCACTAATGCCTCAACCCAGGGTTGGACAAATTTTCTAAAATTTACTTGTCCTATCGGGCAAATACATTGAAAATTCACCAAACCAACTTTTCACTTGCCCAAAATTTCAAGGCCATATTTTTTGCAGGTATAAAGGTTGTTCACTGATATAATTACGGGATTAGTCTGATAACTAAGACCATTTCAGAGGTTTTTGTGCCTCTTTAATTGACAATAAACTGGAGAAAAACAGCAACAAAAGCCTCAGCACATGCAACCGGCAAGGATTTAGTGGGAAGAGGGCACACTCCTGGAAAAATCTTACTTGCCTGATCGGGCAAGTGGGGTAGGGCATGCACAAGCCAGGTTGGCACTTTCACTTGTCCAGGACAATCGGACTATAGTGGACTTGTCCAACCCTGCAACCACTTTCACTTATATAAATAAAATACAAATATACAACAAAACCTTATAGGCTTATATAGCTTAAATACACAGTTATGTGTACAGTACCCCAACTTCCTAACAGTAACACATCTAGCTTCTACTGCTCCTGATACATCTGCCCAATTCTCTACACATTCCTATTCATCCCTTTGGGTTGCCAGACAACATGGGACAAAAATTAAACCTTCCTCCCTCCACATGTACACATATGCCTGGTCCTGTGATGCCTTCAAAATTCAAGAGCAGTCAAATAAGGAGAGACAAGTTAACAGCACTGGAAACTCACCTGTGAATAAAAGAATGCAGGTCTTTCCTGAACAACTTGTACAACTACAAGTGTTGTGCACCTGAAGTATATGCCAGTCTACAGAACATCCACCTTTTATATGTAGTCTGTCAGCTGCAGATGATGATGGGAATGAATGGACTGTACCATTTCTACATGAGGGGGAGGTGACAGGTAGTTATCTAATCTGTTTGCGTGATCATTTAAAAATATTCTGAAGCTTATTGATACTAACAGCTATCTTAGTGTCTTAAAGAGTTTTAAGAAATGTAAGATCTCTATATTAAAGTTAGTATAGATTTAGATGTCTAATTGTAATAAGTTTTATCTGAATATTTCATGATAGATCCCCTTCATACACATTACAATATTAATAGGATGTCCTAATTGGAAATTCCCCATGACGTCAACTACTAAGGGAAGAGCCAAGCCAATCCTGTCCTGGCAATTACAAATCTATCGTTATGTGATGTAATGGGGAAACTGAAAGTGAAAGCAGTTGATTAAGCTACAGTTGTTCTTGGTTGGGAAAAACAGAAAAGCTTATTAATAAGCATATTATAGATAAAAATTCATGCTAACATGTTACCTATCACAAGTAGATCTAACACTAACACAACAGTGGGATCAAACAAAAAAGTCAACAGAAGTCAGAAAAGAATGATCACTTTTCCAGTCTAGGGGAAAAGATCACGAACTAGATAAGAAAGATATGAAAATCAAGAAAGATGTGTTGCTTTTTGTCAGTCCCAATTGGATACATATACCTTGTTCATAACTGAGTAATATATAATAATTCCAAAGCTTCTTTGACAGACAGAAGGTACCAGTATTCCCAGATAATATCATTATCATAACTTATACCTAGTTGTACTCGTAATATCGAGGGTTGAGAATTGTCTTGAAACAGCCTACAAGGAAGTAGTAAGAACATGAAAAGGAGTTGTGCATCAGGCAGTCCTGTCCCTAATGACTGTAATTCACTACCGTAGTACCACTGGGACCTCATTATCCATTAATACTGTACATTGTGTAATTCCACCTGAGCACATGGCTTACAAGTAAGTTTAAAAGTCAAACCAAGGACTGTGTTGTACTAGTACTTGTACATTTCATGGCTGGCCAAGCATTACTGCAAAAGGAGAAATGATCTGGTGGTTTTATCATAAAATTAATGTTTGTGTTTTCATGGCGACCCCTTGCCACAATCTCAAAAGTTAAACTACGAACTACCACAAATATTTTCCCTTTTAGTTACATTGTATACGTAAAACCCTGCATGGCAGTTTCAACTGTGACACTGTGGATGTAAAACCACTGAGAATACTCCCTGCAGCAGAATTAGAACCCTGCAAACATTTCACACTTTACAGTAATAACTATACGATACTTTTGAGTTCAAAGCAAATGTTGACTGTATATATACAGTATAAATCATACAAAATATTCAAATTCAGATATGAAAACTTGGGCAGCTTAACCTGAGATGTGTTACCTGTAGTCACTTGTAGCGTCACCTAGGGTGATTAGTATCAACTGACAGCAGTGACAAATCAATTAAGGCATGTGCGTCATGATGCAAAACTGGTACTGCAAGTTAAGTACTAAGTACTGGTAGCCTCAGTTATATCCAATTTACGACCAGGGCTCCTGTACTTGCTTCCCTAGAGAAAGAAGTTCTCTAGCCAGTATCTAGCAAGAAATATTTGCTGAGTTTTATGAGCTCATTGCCAACTAGAGGGTGCAGATTTCGAAATTTCCCAAGACCAACCAACTAGTTGGGTGGTCTTGGGTTGGTTTGTCTTGGGAAATTTTGAAATCTGCACCCTCTGAAACTTATATGACTGCCCCAAAAAGATCAAACAAAAAGCCTACAGTAGCCTGGTTAGACCCCACCTTGAATATGCCTGTGCAGCTTGGGATCCTCATCACAAAGACCACATTGCCAAACTCGAGGCGGTCCAAAACAGAGCAGCCAGATTTGTTTCAAACGTCCCGAACTGTCCAAATTCTCAGACAAGCGTTTCTAAACTAGTATCAGATCTAGACCTGGGTTGGGATACACTCAAAAACAGAAGAACAGCAAACAGACTTACCATCCTCCAGAAATCTAGATATGACCTCCTAGCCCTACCGGTCGATCATTACTTGCAGCTGAACCCTAGGCAATCCCGACACAATCATCCAACTTCATATAAACCCATTAAGACTAATAAAGACTGCCTCAAATATTCATTTTTCCCAAGAACTGCCACCGATTGGAATACTTTACCATACTCTACCACACTTCAAGCTAACCCCACTAAGTTTAAGGAAGAGGCATTACAACATCTAAGGAACAGCCAATAACACAACAGCACTACGCCCTGGGTGGTTTGCCCCAACAAACTACCGTATATTCTCGAATAAAGTACGCACTTTTTTAACTTTTCAAAATTGAAAAGGTGCTACAAGTTGTTGCCAAAGTTGGGGTGCGTACTTTATTTGAGGTTACTGCACAGATAAATGGTAAGAAAAGCCTAAAATAAAGCAAGGTGGAGCTACACTTCTAGTAATGTTTCAAAACATACACATTGTTGTTGTCTTGAAGTTGTCTAAACATGAAACAAAGAAATTGTCTTAACATGATTTACATATTAACAGTGGCATTTGCATACAATCCTTTTGAGCTGGTGACTTTGACTTGTACAACTGGTTTTGCCTGATTTCTTCTACCAGTTCTCAGTGATTTTTGTAATTTGCAGCAGGCAATTCACAAGTTTATAGAGATAATGACAGTGTAAACCCAGGTTATTTTATGCAAAATGACCTGGGGAAAACATCATAAATTCGAATTTATTTAGTTAAAGGTCTGTTCAAAACTGGTGGAGAAGGGGTGCGTACTTTATTTGAGTTTTTCCATTTTACCTTTCAGTCCCAAAGATCTGTCTAAGACTTGTCCAAAATCAGGGGTGCGTACTTTAATTGGGGTGCGTACTTTATTCGAGAATATACGGTAGGGGTGTTGCCCAGTATCACAACAAGAACAAGAACAAGAACTAACTGTGAATTTGTACTAAATTGTAGTCTACCTTACAATCACATTTACAATACTGTCTTTGCTTTATTGTCGAGTATAGCAATCAACTCCATACGCCATGTCACTGTACTAGTAGTAGTAGTAGGTTGTTTATTTTGTACTTTTGTAAGGTTTTCTGTAAGGTTTTGAAATGCCCTTCATTCTAATTTCTAGTACAGTTTACATTGTTTTCTGTGCTTCCTGTTTCTGAATAGGCTGATTCATTATTACTATTAGCTAATGATACCCTTCTTTCGCTTCCAGTTCCAATTTAAATTAGTGTCATATTACAACTGATGCTCAAGTCCTTTGAACTTTATATAGATTACTCCTAAGTTGGCCTGACACTGACAGACATTTACCGCAGCCAGCGAAAACACGTGTATATAAAAAAAAAAGTATTTACAGACTGCCTACCATCCTTTCTTTCTTTCTTCCTTTAGTGCCACAATCATTTTTTTTATTGATCATTGTAGCACAGTCTTTATTTAACGTCTTATCTGGGGAACGTCCCTAGCCAAAGCTAGGTACTCAGTTTCACCTCAGTGAAGTGGGAAAAGTTGTGTAAAGTGCCTTTCCTTACACAAGATCAGTGACACGTTAAGGGTTCGAACTCGGGACCAGTCTCGGGCCTGAGCCCAACACGCTGCCGCTGCGCCACCGATCCCAAAAGGTACCAAGTTTGTAAGTGCTACAGGTGATCGGATGACCATATGTAGTAGTAGTCCACTGTGTCCTGCTGCTGCAGTGGTCTGGACACCCTGCAGCTGCATTTAGTCTTTCTTCAATTCTTTCCACTTCGTCCTTTTGACCATATGTGGCGTTATATAAACAAAGGTAAAGGTTTAGACTTGACACTGATGATAATTTTCGACCATAATTTGTTACCTAGCATCTACTACGAAATCGTCTTCCAGGAGGGACGTAAAACGGGGGTCCCGTGCTCGAGGAGGTGCCTCGACCACGTTAAACAGCCTCATTACTCATACTTTGGGTACCTACTGGCTGGCAAAATACACCAGATGATTATTATTATTACTACAGCTGGTCTGACAGTTACCTGGGTGGGGTCATTAATCCCAGAGATTTCGGTACATAGTTGGTACAAAGTACAGAGGATCAGAAGACCGAGTGACGTTATGTAAGCAAAGGGGGAGGTTTAAACTTTGAACTGATCATAGTTTCGACCATGCCATGTTTTCCGTTGCTACGTTTGCAGACGTCACTTCTACCTGATTTCTAGAGTATGGTTTTGAATCTGGCGGGAAAGTTAGCCTTCCAGTGACAACACTGCCCTTTCTAAGACATTGTTTTTATCTTAAGGAATTCGAAAAATGCTGAAAAGTCACTATTTCTCACCTGTGGATCTCACCTGACCGGACAAACCACGACACAACACAAACATTCCTTGACCTGCTTTTGACCTCCTGAATTTGAAATTAGTCCGCTGACGTGATGCGTCAGGAAAGTAGTGCGGGTTTAAGACGTCCCTACAAGGAACTTCGCTGCGTCTTCGATGAATCTACGGTGTTCTTGCTGTAGTTTAAGGAATATGAATGAAATTTTCAGGACTAGTCATAGCGCACATGGCCGTCGGAAATGATGCAAGGTCACTATTTATGTCTATTACCCATATTCACCCGCGATAGGAGTGTGAATGGAGTTTACCATAGTCCTTGATTTGCGTTAACTATAATTTTATGTGGAAGTGGAAGTAATCTTTCAATAATAAATGCCACAAGGTTTAAGTAAAATTCTATCCTGATTTTCTTTTGTTTGTTAAGCAGCAACTTGACGTAGAAGTCAAGTTTGAATGAAATTCACATTCTTGAAAAGCTCCATTCATACTCTTAAATTGAGCAGTCTCAAAACTGCAGTACTGAAACTTGAGAAAGGAAAATTTATGCGGTAAAAACAAACTTTGATTGCCCTTTTACCGTATATCTAGCGTTTTTACCGACACCACGGTCAGATCTCATAGTCTTCTTCCTTCAGAGTTGACAGTTGACAGAAAAACTGGAGTTGATCCGACCGAATTTGTTTGGATTTCCCTGCACTACGGTGGGGAGGGGGGCGATCGTAACGAAACTGTGATCTCATCAGACACTTACGGATCATGACAAGCCATCTCTCGGCTATTCCCTAAGACTGACAGAAATCAGACGACAGTCATGGCTACAGCACAGCCACCGACGGCAGAGAACCTCACAGCCCCGGCCGCAGCTAGCCAGACGGCGGCGGGACCGGGTGCAGGGGCGGCCGTGGGACAGACAGTCGGCGGGACGGAGAGCCCCGCCCCGGGGGCCGCAGGGGGAGGAGCCGCCGCCCCGGTCAGCTTCGTGTGCCAGAGATGCGGGCAGCCCCTCAGGTAGGTTTTTGATCTGTTGATTCTACAGTGTAGATAACGTTACATTATAGTGGGTGTTAGACTATAAACACATTTATTTTTGTTTATTAATTCGTTTGGCTGACAATTTTATAGTATTAAAACAAATCTATGATTCATACTATGATATTTTTCACACTCGAATTATATTTAGCAAACAGGCCTAAACATGACAAGGTTTGGGTTTCAATCTATCATTTGAAGGGGGTCACTGTAACTGTAAGCCGTAATTCTAGCTTGAAGATTCCACCATACCTAAGAGATTTCCTTGACTTCCATCTAATCTATAGTACATCTGAAGTTATGGTAACAGTTAGGAGGAGTAGAGGTCTCAGATGTTGTTGTCTCATTTCTTACATCATCTGTTTAATCCGTTTAATCTTCAGACTAGACGCGTCGCTCACAGCACTGGACCAAGGCACACTTGACGATCTGACAGCACTGCTGGTGTCCAAAGGGGAGGGAGGGTGATTTGAGAGCTAAGATGTTGTTTTTAAATCTCCAGACTGGATGCCTCTCTCACGGCGCTTGACCAGGGTATGCTTGACTAGCTGACAGCACCGCTGGTGGCAGGAGAGGAGGGGGAGGGGGGCAGGAAAGAAGAGGGGAGAGCTTACGTTTCATTGCAACTCTCACACTCACTCACTCACGGCCCGTAACCTCAACTCTCACATCATCTGTTTTTAAACCTCCAGACTAGACGCCTCTCTCACAGCACTGGACCAGGGCACTCTTGACGAGCTGACAACACCGCTGGTGTCCTGGAAAAAGAGAGGGAGGGGGTCAGGAAAGAAGAGGGGAGAGCTACGATTTCGTTGTCTCTTACATCATCTGTTTTTAAACCTCCAGACTAGATGCCTCGTTAACAGCACTGGACCAGGGAACCCTTGACGAGCTGACCGCGCCCCTGGTAGCAGGAGAGGAGGGGGAGGGGGGCAGGAAGGAGGAGAGGGGGAGACAGGACGTGAGGTTTGAGGAGACAAGGGAGGACGGGGTCATCAGGAAACTCATACCTGCTGCAAGGTAACTAAGTCAAACCCAGGGCAAAATTTGCCCCTCAAAACAAAGGAAATAGCATTTCAGGGGGTCTTGATTTTAAAGATTTTCCCGGGTAGCATACCCCCGGACCCCCCAGGATCATTGCACCTTTGACAGGATTTCCATTCAAAATCCAGGGAAGGAAAAAAAAAATCATGCTAGCAAGGACTCTTGTTAAATCTTAGAACAAGAATTAGACTGTTCTATAACTCCAAAAAAATATGACTTACCGGAATTTTTGACCGTATCTCACTGAGTCTTTTTTAGCTTTCAATGCAATGGTAATAAAATCTACCCTGCATTATGTATAACCCAGATTGACCTATTCCTAATGTTTGACCCAGGTTGACCCCTAATGTCTGACCCAGATTGACCTTTTAATATCTGACCCAGGTTGACCTCCGTGGAGAGCGGCAGTGGGTTCACCCTGATCGATGCTGACGGCAGAGACAACCCCAGTCATAGGTTAAAGGTCACCAGCCACCTGTTTGACATCATGTCGGGACAGACTGATGTGGACCACCCCCTGTGTGAGGTGGGCTCTTCCAGTTATCTCTCTAGGATTTAATGAGTACTTTCCTGAGACTTTGAGACTTTATTCGAAAATCCATTAGTGACATGCCCTAGGGCACGCCACTAATCTTCCTGGACTTCATGACAAAACAAAGACGTACATACAAAATATTTACATACATGTCAATGAAAAAATGGTTGTGCCATTAATATATACACAATACAATATCAATGAAACGGCTGAGCTAATGCATAACAAATTATACACAATGCAAAACCAGTGCAATGGCTGAGTGGGTGGAGTATGCCTTACATTCGGTAGGTCGTGATGAGTTTGATCCCCGGTCGAGTCATACTAAAGACTTTAAATGGTACATGTTGCTTCGCACTTGGCGCTCAAATGAGTATGGGAGTTGAACACACATCACTGTCAGCAGAATAGCCCCCTGCTGTAGTGACTTGCACAAATGTGTGGCCCAAGGGCTACAGAAATGGAGATGGACAGTTACAGATGCACGGGCATCTGCGCTACCTGCATTTAGAATCAAGTTCCGCCAAGCAAAATGTGGCTGCGTTTGCAAGTGTGCAAGTGGGTATTTTGAGCACTGCAGTTATGAAAAGGGAGCATCCGTTTGACCAGTATCTGATTAGATAAAGGTCAAATTCATGCAATAACTAACCCCATTGCCTGCTCATCCCAGGAGTGTACAGACACCCTGCTCGATCAGCTGGACCAGCAACTCAGAATAATAGAGGATGAGTGTAAGGACTACAGGTAAGTGTTGAGGTCACACAAATTTATTCCCTTGGTTCTAAAGTTACATTTTTAAGTAAAGTTTTAATAGGAAGACGAATTTTTTTTGTATTTCTTTAATCTACATGTATCTTACATTATTTTTTTATTCTATCGCAAACCTACACTTTCACTTTATTTATTTCACTTTATTTGTACACACTAGGTTTTGCTATGAAAACCTGTAATTGCTCGTATTAGCTAATGTTTCATTTGAAGTCTCGAACAGTTGATATGCTGATGTCACCGGCAGTTGTAAGCACTGATTGGTTGGTGACAGAAGAAGAAAAATACACCACAAATTGACAAAAGCAACATGTTTTCCCTTTGTCCCTTTGGGAACCATAATAACCATCAAAACCAGCCTGTGAACTGACCAATCCCACCTCTGTGAACTGACCACTCACACTCCTGTATTCATTGGTAAATTCAGATCGACAAATAGATGTTAAAACCAGCCTGTGAACTGACCAATCCCACCTCTGTGAACTGACCACTCCCACCTCTGTGAACTGACCACTCCCACCTCTGTGAACTGATCACTGCCACTCCTGTATTCATTGGTAAATTCAGGTAAACAACTAGATGTTAAAACCATCCTGTGAACTGACCAATCCTGTCCCTGTATTCCCAGAGAGTTTCTGGAGAAGCTGAAGCTGACAGAGGACCACAGTACAGAGGAGCAGCAGCTCCAGGCACAGCTCAACAAGGTCAGGCTCAGGTTAACACTGGTACTGTAGCACTAGGACATAATGGTAGATGTAGAGGCACAACTCAACAAGGTCTCCTTCTTTCCTCTTTCTTTTGAGGCTACCAACTTAAACATGCTGAAGACTCTCCGACTGTAAGGTTTGCACCCTTGTTTGTACGCTTTTTCAAAAGGTGTGCTGGGTTCTTTTACGTGTCCGGGGGTATGGCTCTCCCCAAACACAGGACCTCCATTTAATGTCCTATCCGAGGGACAGCCCTAACCGAAATTTTCAGTTGAGTGAGGTGAGGAAAGTCGTGTAAGTGCCTAAGGGTACAAGATCCTGAGCAAAACACCCTGCTACTGCGCCATGTGATCCCCTAAGGTCTGACTCAGTACAGTACTGTAGCACTAGGACATGATGGTTTGTCGCTGTGGAGGTTCATACCATTTCTTAACTATGACTGGGTAGCTGGCGTAACCATCCGTCAACTACATCAGGGAAGTGTGAGGTGGAACCAGTGTTGGTTGACCTGAGGATTTCTGACATGCTAGATACACTTGTGTATAAAACAGGGGTTTTTCTGGAAAAACATTTAAGGGGGAGTGCTGTGATGGAGAGGTGTGATCAAGCAGGGGCAGCTGGAGTGAAGTCAGGGTTCCCCCTTTCAGGGTGTGGATTTTGAGAGTGGATTTTAATTTAAAATGGGACATTCTGAGGTTTTAGGGGCAAAATTACTGTCAGGCACATGTGACCTAGTAGCATCCCTGGTCAATCAGAATTTTATGCTCCCCTGGGTAAGAGAGTGCATGGTCAGGGCATGGTACAGCGCCCCTGTTTGTTACCCTCTTTAGAAAAAGTCCTGATGTCAACATTGTAATTAAGTGTTCTTTGTTCTCCAGCTGAAGGCTGAGGAGAAGGAGTTGATGCGGGTTCTGGAGCAGGTGGAGACGGAGCGCTCCGACATCGCGCGGGAGGTCGTCGTGGAAACGGCCGAGTCAGAGCGGCTGGACCAGGAGGAGGAGAAGTGAGTTTGGGGTGAAAAGGGACGAAATGCAATAGATTAACTCCAATCATTTCTGTAGGCAGAATTTCTATTAACTTCACATATAAATTAAATTTATGCATGGTTACAGGAGGTATACAAAGTATGTGCACAATTAACGAAACTTACAGACAATACAAAAGTTACGGTGACTTTGCTGTGTTCTGTAAGCAGGTATCAGGTTTCTCTAAACCTTGACCTTGCCATGACCTT
The DNA here is from genome assembly GCA_019207045.1 of Branchiostoma floridae x Branchiostoma belcheri. Taxonomy (NCBI): domain Eukaryota; kingdom Metazoa; phylum Chordata; class Leptocardii; order Amphioxiformes; family Branchiostomatidae; genus Branchiostoma; species Branchiostoma floridae x Branchiostoma belcheri. The sequence goes on along the minus strand of CM033041.1, from coordinate 2,422,894 downwards.
GCTGTGTTCTGTAAGCAGGTATCATGTTACACTAGCCTTGACCTTGCCCTGACCTTGCCATGTTCCGTAAGCAGGTACTGGCAGGAGTACGGTGAGTACAAGCGACAGCTGCTGGAACTCGAGGACGATCAGCGCAGTGTCGATAACCAGCTCCGCTACGCGCAGTACCAGCTGGACAAGCTCCGCAAGACAAACGTCTTCAACGCTACATTCCATATATGGTAAATATTACATTGCATACTTTTGGTTCCTGAGCACCATTTCAGTCATGTCTTTTTACAATTTTTTTGATAAATTTTTTATAAAGTCTCATAAAGTCTCAAGTCTCATGCAAAATAACAACATTAAGATCCATGTATCATGTTGATACAATAATCTACCCTATTCTGTCTCAGTACTCTCAGCATCCAAAATGTATTGAAATTTGGCCCTTTGCTGCAAGCTCAGTATCACACATGTACCATTGACTTATATATGGTTTCTCATTTCATGAATTATGCCCCAAAAAAAGAAGTGTAATTCATCCTTAATACATGTAACACTTTGAATCATCATTCTTGTGATGCTGATGTTGGTGATGATGACATCACTGTTTCTTCACTTGTAAAACAATGTCTAAGTTAGACCTGACATTAACTGTGTTTTTTCTTCGACAGGCACAGCGGCCATTTTGGCACCATCAACAACTTCCGGCTGGGACGCCTTCCCAGCGTGCCCGTGGAGTGGAGCGAGATCAACGCGGCCTGGGGTCAAACCGTGCTGCTGCTGCATGCGCTCGCCAAGAAGATGAACCTCAAGTTTGAAAGGTCAGGGGTCATGGTTCATGGGTCAAAGGTCTTGTTAGTTCATAGGTCATATGCCATCAGGTCAACCTCACTTACAGGAAGATGTTATCTTGAAAGTCATGAAGCCAAGATGAACCTCAAATTTAAAAGGTTAAAGGTCAGGGGTCAAAGGTCTTGTTAGCAATGGTCATAGTAGGTCATGTGCCATCGGGTCAAAAATGTCATTTCCTTCATTTATTTATCCAGGGACAAGCAAAGTTCACTTATAGGAAGGTGAAATCTTAAATGTTATAAAGCCAGAAAGTGTATCTCAAATTTGAAAGGTCAGGGGTCATGTTAGCAATGGTCATAGGTCATGTGCCATCGGGTTAAACTTTATTTATTGGAAGATGTAGTCTTAAAAGTCATGAATGCCATGAACTTAAATAATATATTAATAGTTAAGATGATGTGTATCGTCTAGGTATTGTGTAAATTCATTAATACATCATTATTTGTTTTCATATTGAAAGTTATTTTTCTGTTACAGATACCGTCTGGTCCCCTATGGGAACCACTCCTTCCTGGAGTCTCTCACAGACAAGTCCAAGGAGCTTCCGCTGTGAGTTACAAGCGTCTTATCTCAACTACAAGATGTCTTATATCTTAGAGCAAAAAAGTCGATTGATGAAAGTTTTTCCTGTCATTTCTGTTCAGAAAAACTACAAATTAATTATAATAATATATAGGTTTTATTTCAGCTATTATAATACTCATTTCTGTACTCAAAGAAGCACTTACCAACAAGCTTTTGATCAGTTCTTTGACCCTTCTCAACTTAAAAAGACCCAAAGCCCGTGTCACATGACCTGAATGGACATGTGACATCAGCAATGGGTAAAAAAAGGGCAGTTATGCAAACTATACAGCCATACATAAGTCCCATAGCTGATCAGCCCTAGGGGCAGTATAGCTGATCAGCCCTAGGGGCAGTATATAGGTACAGATACAGGGCTGGTACACATACAGATACACATACAGACTCCATTCTTAAATGTTTTCCTCTCCCATCAGGTACGGTTCTGGTGGTTTCCGATTCTTCTGGGACACCAAGTTTGACCAGGCCATGGTGGCGTTCCTGGACTGTCTGCAGCAGTTTAAGGAGAGAGTGGAGAGGGGAGACACTGGGTTCTGTCTACCTTATAGGTAAGGAGAGAGGAGACACTGGGTTTTGTCTACCTTATAGGTAAAGGATAGTCAATTTTGTCATGTAGAGTACTAGGGTAGAATAAGTAATGTTTGTAGCACTTGATGCCCAATGGTCAGCAAAATTCTTTTTAATTGATCAAGAAGTGTATTTAGACAGTTACTAGAAACATTCCAGTCTGTTTTGACTCCTCCAATCTGCATGCCACTGGGAACAGTTGCAGTCTTGTTGACAATGTTCACCGTACCTCTTGCTAACTACTCAGTACCAAGGTGGTTGTACTGTTGTGGCACCCTTAGCAGACCAAAGGTTAACCCAGGTGTGTTCCTTGTCCCTGCAGGATGGCCAATGGGAAGATAGAAGACACTGGAGGATCAGGCGGCTCCTACTCTATCAAGTAAGTCTCAACTTCACGGTGTAAAAATGGGCGTAAGATTTTGCGTAAATTATTGCCTTTTAACAAGGTACTCAGAGAAAAAATATCGAGCCATATAGAAAAGAAGCATTTTTAAAACATCCTCAAAAGTTCTTAGCCGGCTAACCAGAGCCAGAGGGTACCTTAATTCAATGTAGGAATCCATAGAAAATATCTACTTAATCTTGATCTAAGGTTGACAAAAGCTACAGTCATACATGTACTTTGTATTGTTTTGCAACAACAAAAAGGCTCCACTTAAAAGCAGTGCCATGTCACTGAGATTGGCCACCTGGGCTTGATAAAACAGAATGAAATAAATCAATAAACTTTGTGGAAATAGGCCTTTGATCTTAAAAACTACTTTTTTTTCTTGAAATATTGGATGGACGTTTCTATGAGGTTTGTGCTGTAACATTCTTCAGACTTACCCTGTTTTCCTTATCCCAGAATTCAGTTCAACTCAGAGGAGCAGTGGACGAAGGCGCTCAAGTTCATGTTGACCAACCTGAAGTGGGGCCTGGCCTGGGTGTCATCACAATTCACTCACAAACCCTAATGAGTGTTTTCACAACTTACCCATGAAACCCAATATCCCTTAGTACTAGCCAGTGTGGTAGTATACTTAGGGGGTGGCCTCAACTTTTAAGCTACTGAAATGGACAAACTGAAGCTAAAATAGTCACTTTTTTTCCTGAGCACAAAAGATATATTGTTAGGGGTGGGTACCAGTACAGAAAATTACAGATTGTCTGAAAACTTGTGAATAGGCAATACTCAAAACAATGCCAAAAAGCAATTACTCAAGCAACTGGATATGATTTTGGTAAGGTCAGACATTTCAGATAAAATCCACTATCTTTCGTCAATAACACTGAAGAGATTTGGGTTAAACTGTTTGTTATATCCTATATATGAATGCAAAATCTCCTATTGGACAATCCAAAATTGTCTTCATTTGAATTTGCTGTTATATTTAGACCCTGTACTATGCCCTTTTGGGGCATGAAGGTGCAATAACTGCTCGTTTTATTTTGTTTTCTTCAATCGATTGTACTTCCATCCATGCCAGTTTCCTGGATATTGATATGTATATGTCAACATGGTGTGTACTTGTCTGCATTGTAAATACATGTATGTGCTGTAGAATGAAGAGTTATTTCATGAACAATGAGAGTATGTCTACATACTATTTAGAGGTAGAACAAGGATGCGGGCAGTGTTTTTTATGCACTAAAAAAATTGCAGCATTTTGTTTCTTGATAAGCATGGCACAATGTGCTACACATTGATAATGATAATGTACTGAACAAGACTATGCTAAGGGTATAATGCGTTACAGTACCATTCTTTCAGCATGTTATGTTTGTCTGTTTCCAAAATTGTTGTGAATGGTACTTGTAACTTTCAGAGTATGAGACTTGATGCAACATGTTCAAGATGATGAAAAGTCTCTCAATTGTACGTGTTTTGACTGCGAAATAAAAGATGAAACTGCATATACACTGTTGTACGGTGGTGATTTGTTGCGGTTCGCACCAATGTCGCTAGGAGGCGTTAGTGAGTGGAGACATAATTGTGGATTCGCCCAACAGATGTGACACTATGAATAGTACTTTTTAATGTCAGTCAAAGAAACATCGTTTGGGTAGAAATACCGAATGTGAATCTTTAATTGCATCATAGATACTCACAAAAAACGGCTAAGAGGTATGTAACCTTTATAACTTAATCCATCAAATTTTCTGTGCCCCCCTTCGAATGTCGAAGAATGGTACGGCCTGTGTAATTGTACCACGTGACTTGGTTGCTAACTCGACCCAGGACGCCGTGCGAGTTGGAGACCGCTACTCCAGGTAAGTTACCTGTGCACTTTACCTTAAATTCTACATTTTCGGGCAACTTTAGGCCCAACTCGAAACGTTTGCATGACTACGAAATGTTTATAACTAACAAAATCCCTGTAGCCGGTATCAGTATCCGCGCCATATCAATGTTACAAATTTGTTGCCATTTCCCGCTGGTTAGTTTGACTGCTACAATCCCACCGCCTTTGTAGTAACAAATCCACCCGGATCGGGGCAAATCTACCCTCTAGTGTTCGTCTGGAGTGATATGCCAGGCTCACAAGAACGCAGAAATCTGGTTTAGGCGTGAAAACCTTGCAGACCAACTTGTTATTTTCCTCGCTGGGCGTTGCGGGAGGCCCGAAGTCATCAGGTTGCAATCTGGGGTCATTTATTTCTCGGTTGAGGCTCATTTGTTGCTAATGAACGAAACCAGGTGTGCTATTGTGGTATTAGATAGATGAATAAATAATAAGCCGAGGAAATAGAAAAGTTCCAGATTGAAATAATGAGTACACAAAACCTTGAATTCCCATGGGAAGCTATGGATATAATAATAAAAAAAAAGTGGACTTTATTCCCAAGACAGAGTGCAACAATAATCATGTAGCCAAACTCACAGAACTCATCAATCGTTGCCTAGCTTGTGTGTAATATAAGTAGAATTGTATTTATGCAGTAATAATTTGATTAGCTGTTTCTTGAATCAATTTTGTACAAAAGCATGTAGCAAATCACCCCAGGGTGCATTACCGTAAATGCATTTAAGTTCACAGGGATTTAATTGCCCAGTAGCGGGAAAGTGGAGTGTTCGCAGTGGTTTTAAGTTCGCGGTTGCGCCATAGACTGTAGTCACATACTATAATGGATAAACGTTCACGGTGGTTTTAAGTTTGCGGTGAAGTGGCCACCGCAAAAACCGCGAATATAAAGCCACCGCGAACATTTCTGCATTTACAGTAACCATGATGAGAACAACGAAAACAGAATGCTCTTAAGTTGCAACTGTGTATGACTTGGGGCATTAAGGTCTCGGCTTTAAGAAAATTCTAAGGCTCCTTGCTTTGGGAGTTTGTTCTTAATAAGACCCTTTTATACATGTGAAGGCTTGTATTATGCAGATGCAGATCTAGAACATGATTGTTCTAGGATAAAAATAGCCAGAAATAAAAACTTTCTCTGGGAACATAATTCCCTTCTAACCTTGGGACACCAGCTACCGTGTTATTACAACCACCTGACACCATCTTTAAACTGTGGACTGTTTTTCCTCAGTATCCACACTCCATATCAGGTTACTAACTAAAGGTTGTGTGTTGTAGTGTAACAAAGTTACTTTTAAAGTTGAACTTAACATTTCATTTTTTGTGTTGGCTTTGATAATGGTAAAAGGTGTTACATTGTAACGTTACATTGTACATGTATGGTGATACTGTTGCTGGTTGCGAGGACAAAAAATTTTCGATGACTTGTTACTGGTTTACTAAACATTGAATACCTAACACCATTTTACATTTTGTGAAAATGAAGAAAGCTTTCCATTCTGAAAATTTGTTTTTAGTCTAATCATTTAGAGATCTTATCAAGACCTACCCACACCCCCACTAATGTCTTCAAGCATTAAATTTCAACTTGAAGACAATCTGTCCAGGCCTTCTTGAGTTTAATTGCAGTCACAGACAGACGGACACACACGGACGCTGACAAAAACATAACTTCTTGGGGAATGTAACTAGATAATAATAAGTATTTTCGTCTTCCCTTTCTGTACGCCACCTGCCACCTCTCTGCCCAGTTTGTGTACAGTTTGGTGTTGCTATTGACTCAAGCACAGCGCTATCCAAACAACTCCCCACTGTATCACCCCTCAACCATAACAAGGGCAGACTCAAGAGGGGAACTAGAACAAGACACGTCTTTCTTTCCTTCTTGTTATGCAGTGAGAGTTGTATGAGAGACTGATACAGCAAAGTACAGATCATTAATTCAAAGTTTCTCTTACTTATGAAAAAATGTAGCAGAACATAATTTCAATTAGTATGTGCAGGGATTAAGTCTATCTTTATCAAGAAAGTCTATTAAGACTGAATCCAGCTACTTGATGTTTATAACAACTCGTCAAAATATCGTGATAACATTGCGGAAAGCAAAAACTGTGATACAAAAAAATAATGTACTTAAGGTATCTCACTGATGCTAAGTAAAGTAAAGACAATCAAAAGACTTATTCAGGAAAAAGCAATAATCGAGAAATTCTAAACCTTTTTGGACCTAATGGTGATCTTCTGTCCTTAGTTTGTGACATGTTGCTGTGTTTGTCAGTCAAACAGGACGATAACTGTGACCCCTGCAGCTATTACTTCAGTAACAACTTGTCTCCGAGTCTAAGTTAGTCAAACTGGAGACAGAGTTTGCCATTAGTAACTGTCACAGAAAGTTCTGCTCTAGATGATTTAGCTTTTGACAATGTTGGGCGGGCTGTATAGAAGTGTGATTAAATCAGGCTACAGTGAATAGGACTGACAGTCTTAATTGAATGAACTGCATGTCTCATTTCTTGTCAATAGAGTAAACTGTATCATAACAATGTGTTCTTATTTAGAACACACAATAACAAGTATTTCCAAAGAAGCAGTTTTTCCTTGATTCTATTGATAAAACTTTGTTTTCTTTTTGCCATTTCCAGAAAATGCAGTAAGATGTAGCCATGGCTTTAGCAGTCACCTGATGCAGTAACCAAGGAGACCACCAATCACAACCCAACGTTTCCATCCGCACGTCAGCAGCAGTAGTTCTACCCATCGCCATGGCAACCCAGGTGCGACTGATCAGCATGTCCCGCGGGAGCAGCACCTCGCTGGACCAGCCGGACGACATCCAGGCTGAGGTGAGGCTCTGTCGCTATGGTCACAGGTTTCCATGGTGATGTAATCTTGTTACAGCTGGAAACAGAAGTGTGTAATTGGATGTGAGATGGCTGTTTCCTTGTTGGAGGCAGGTTGGTCTGAGGAGACACACCTGGACTGACACCTGTTTTGACTGTTCAGTCCTACAGGGTAGCTTTAACATAAGATAATAGGAAAGCTTGTTTTACTATCATTAGGAAATTGTAAACAAAGTTACATGCTCCTGTTTTCACTTACAGTACTAGTGCCCCCAACTTTTCTTCCAGATCTTTTCAGTTCTCACTGATGAAAGATAGTGGACGCTACCTGAAACATCTGACCATTTTAATCCCAAATCATATCCAGTTGCTTGTGTAACTGCTCTTTGGCATATCTTATTACCGGGATGTCTAACCTTCATGATGCAAATATTGGATACTTCTGCATCTGCATCTGCATAAGATACCCCCAAATGACCCCGCGAGGGGCAAAAGTAGGGGGGGGGGAGCTGAGGCTTCCGGGTTAGGGCGGGCAGGCCGCCTGCCTGGCACGGAAGTGCTCAACGTTGGGAGCGCTTACAACCGTGCCAGGCAGGGCATTCCACTCGGGAGTTGTGCGTGGGAAAAAAGAATGTTTGTAGATATCGGTGAATATGTGTTGATACTTGATAACACATATGCATTGCTTTGATGAATGTAATGTTGTATTCAAAGTGGATAATTACTTGTTCCGTTTCCTTTGCCCAGGTGTACGTTAGCGGCAGCGGGAAGTTCTGTCTGAGTCTCCACGGCCGCGAGCTGAGCAAGATCCCGCCTGACATCTTCAACATGGACGAGCTGAACTGTCTGTTCCTCGGCAACAACGGAATCTCTCACGTCCCCAGGGACATCAGGAGGCTCAACAAGGTCCAGGTCAGTAGGAGCATCCTTCTGTCTTCTACGATTGGGTGATAGCCTTTTGGCTAGTGATAGTGGTGATAGTACTCAAGGATAAGTTGTTGTTGCCATCAATGGTAGACAATGGTAAGCAGACAGGGTTAAGGCAACCTGTCTGCCCGGCCTGCACTTGAATTTTTAAGGTGAAGGAGGGGTGTGCACTTCCTTCTCCACCCTCTCGTCTACTGACGCACTTAGTCCAACAGGGACAGAACTGCATGCCACGTGTAAGTCGGCCCCAGCAGATGCAGGTTTGTTATTTGGAGTTTCCGTCTCCTTGGAGGACTTCCGACCAAAGATGCAAGGGGTTCTTTTATCATTTGGACAATGCTTATTCCATAAATAGTGAATCTAAGCCGTTATACTATGACAAACATTTACAGTAAGATTGTGTTCTACTACATTCTTTTTGTCAACTTGCTAATGATGTATCATACTTTATTTTAGGTGCTGGCCATCCAGGATAACCAGCTGACAAGTCTCCCCCCCACCATGTTCCATCTGGAGGCCATGAAGGTGCTGGAGGTCAGTGGGAACCAGCTCACCGAGCTGCCGGGAGACATCGGCAACCTCAAACAGCTAAACCAGCTGTAAGTATTGGGGCACATTTATCACAGTTTAGATTTCAAATAAAGTTCACAGCTCTGGGTGACAAGACACAACGTCTGTGGCATGGCGAATATTGTACCCGGTACCTCTTGGTTTGGGAGCCCAACCATAATAGCTAATAAACCATTGTTTCACTCACAATAATTCGTCAGTCTTGGACAAAAATATTCATCAGTCATGTATGAGTAAGTTAAAGGAAAGCATCAGAAAATCTTCAATTCATTATTTTCCAGTAGTTTACTCATTAAAAAGTTGATTTACGTCAATTTTTACATCAATCCGCCCAATATGACCCTGTAGACACGTTTGAACTTCGCGCTCTCCTCCCCTCTCCCGCCGCGCTGGCCGATGACGTAATGGCCTCGTTCTGATTGCCTGCGCGCTGACGTCACAAATCAGAATTGAAACTTCTGGCCATGCCAGCCATTTTGCTCGGTGAACCTCGGTCCCTTCGGCGGGAAATCACACCGCCATTCTGGAAGCCAGTCCGTTGTTGTTGACAATTAACTTCGTGGACCTGTAAGTCGCGTTGTGAGCTGTCTACGAAGCCATAGTCCCCGGGAGACTGAACATGAATTAGCTTGTCTGCAGCGGGTGAACCGCGCGGCCGGCGACGGGACGAAATCAAAACAATGGTTTTTGGGGAGGTTCACGCACCGTGCCATTCTGGACTATTACAAGAGCGAGTTCGGGTCAGTTCTTACCTTCTCCTTTCCGAACAGCACAGTGATAATTACACGTAAGCTTCCACGAATTTTGGTTGAATTCACAGTTGTAGACCTCGTTTGTTCTACTGACAACACACCCTTGATCGCTACATATGGAACAACCCCCTTTTCGTGCCGAAACAGATAGCACCACAACTTGTACAGATCGTGCGAGTTACGCCTCGCCTCTCACTTTATTTTCTGTTTCTCGGGTATATTATCTGGACTGGTCGGTTTTTCAATCATGTAGCTTTGGCGGAGATTGCTGGGGGTTCATTCAAAACAAATCACGGACTCTGAAACGAAGCCGACATTTCGCGCCATTCACAATGCCGGCCTGTGTTGTATGTAAAAACAACAATGCTGTATGTATGTTTCGGCGCGGAAGGGGGATCGTTCGATATGTAGCGATCAAGGGTATGTTGTCAGAGAATGATTTTTTTTAATGTCCCTGCCAGTTGGACAATTGTGAATTCAACCAAAATTCGTGGAAGCTTACGTGTAATTATCGCTGTGCTGTCCGGAAAGGAGAAGGTAAGAACTGACCCGAACTCGCTCTTGTAATAGTCCAGAATGGCACGGTGCGTGAACCTCCCCCACCACCATTGTTTTGATTTCGTTCCGTCGCCGCGCGGTTCACACGCAGGCAAGCTTATTCATGTTTAGTCTCCCGGGGACTATGGCTTCGTAGACAGCTCACAATGCGACTTACAGGTCCACGAAAGTAATTTTCAATGACAACAAACTGAACTCCAGAATGGCGGGGTGATTATTTACCGCTGAGAGGACCGAGGTTCACCGAGCAAAATGGCTGGCTAGAAGTTTCGGATCCGTGACGTCATACAATCTCAGACGATCAGAACGAGGCCATTACGTCATCGGCCAGCGCGGCGGGGAGAGGAGGAGAGCGCGAAGTTCAAACGTGTCTACAGGGTCATATTAGGCGGATCAATGTAAAAATTGACGTACATCAACTTTTTAATGAGTAAACTACTGGAAAATAAAGAATTGAAAATTTTCTGATGCTGTCCTTTAATAGAATATCCTTTGATTAGTGACTCTTTCAAACACATATCTCCAAATTGTTGATGTCTTCTCAGTACATCTTTATCTCGAACCTAGTCTCGTGATCTCATGACGCTAGGTCACTCTGTGATCAAGATGTACTGAGAAAACATCTGATTTCAACAATTTGGAGGTACGTGTTTAAAAGAGTCACTGATCAAAGGATATTCTATTAACTTATATCAGTCTCATCTATATCACATTTGATCACAAGTATGCAGCCAGGAACACTGTTTTTTGTCCTAACATGTGGTGGTGTAGGGATTCTACATAGCATCTCTCCTCAAAAAACTGATGGAGATAACTATTCCCAATTCTGCAGGTATGCGTACAGGAACAGCCTGAGTTCCCTGCCGGATGAGGTGTGCTCCCTGCAGCAGTTAGAGGTCCTGGGGCTGAACGATGACCTATTCCCATCTCTCCCTCTCTCTCCCCAGATATGCAAACAGGAACAACCTGAGTTCCCTGCTGAACGATAACCTATTCCCATCTCTCTCTCTCTCTCCCCAGATATGCAAACAGGAACAACCTGAGTTCCCTGCTGAATGATAACCTATTCCCATCTCTCTCTCTCTCTCCCCAGATATGCAAACAGGAACAGTCTGAGTTCCCTGCCTGACGAGGTGTGCTCTCTGGAGCAGCTGGAGGTCCTTGGGTTGAACGATAACGAGATCACCTCGCTTTCTGTCGGCATCAGGAGCCTCACCAAGATGAAGATCCTGGGACTGGACAATAACAGGTCAGGGTTAAAGTCTGTACTCTGTTTTAGTCAGTTGGTATGTTGGATAACCCTCTGCATATCACACCAACTTCACAGGACCTGGTACATTTCAGCTGGTCATTCACATCAAGCAACTTGTCAGCTTGCAAGCCATTTCTTCTCAAATGCTTTTCATGACACATGCAATCTCACTTTGCTGTTCTGACATGGTCTCTCACTGCCTTTCTCACATGGTATCCCACTGGTGTTCTTACATGGGTCTCTAACTGGTGTTCTAACATGGCTTCCCACAGCTGTTCTGACATGGTTCTCACACTGTTATTCTGACATGGTCTCCCACTGCTGTTCTGACATGGTCCCCCACTGCCGTTCTAACATGGTCTCCCAATGCTGTTCTGACATGGTCCCCCACTTATGTTCTAACATGGTCTCCCCTTGGTGTTCCCCAGACTGGAGCGTGTGCCGAAGGGCATCTGTGAGCTGGACGAGCTGATCAAGCTGGGCCTGTCCGGGAACGGCCTGAAGCACCTCCCGGCGGAGATGGAGAACCTCTCTAACCTACGCGAGCTCCTGCTTAACGATAACGAGATCCAATACCTTCCTGTACAGGTAAATCGAAAAAACACTTTGCGTCTGTTGAGAGAAAATTTGCACCATCGTTGACATTTGCATGATTCTAGATCTATCTTTTTCCCTGACCTATTCTTTTCCCTGACCTATTCTTTTCCCTGACCTGTCCTTGACCTTTCCCCTGACCTGTCCTTGACCTTTTCCATGACCCGTCCTTGACCTTTTCCATGACCCTTACTTGACCTTTGCCCTGACCTGTTGACCTTTGCCCTGCAGCTGTACTGGCTGGAGTGTCTGGAGGAGCTGGCCCTGTCTAACAACCAGCTGAAGTCGCTCTCCCCACAGATCGGCCGGCTGAAGGAACTGCGCATCCTAGGGCTCAACAGCAACCACTTAGAGGTAGGACTCACACTATCCCATTTATCATTAGTTCCCCATGATGTTAGGGTTAGACATGCTAGCATGTAGATATGAAGGCCTGGTGGCAGCTTGCTAGCAGCCTCTACCTTGAAGATGGAGCCTCTAGAATAAGCTTTTCTCTGATGAAGTAAACTTCATATCTATACTTATGGATGCTGTAGATACATGATGCTCTCTTCTGTTGTTACATGTCCAGGTTCTTCCTGATGAGATTTGTGAGCTGAGCTGCCTGGAGACGCTAGGACTCGACAGTAACCGTCTCAAGGCGCTACCTGAGCACATGGCTGTTTATGGTACATGTAGGCTGATATTCTCTTCTGTTCTCACATATCTAGGTCCTTCCTGATGAGATTTGTGAGCTGAGTTGTCAGGAGACGCTAGGGCTCGACAGTAACCATCTCAAGGTGCTACCTGAGCACATGATTGTTTATGGTACATGTAGACAAAGGTTCTCTTCTGTTCTTACATGTCCAGGTCCTTCCTGATGAGATCTGTGAGCTGAGCTGCCTGGAGACGTTAGGGCTGGACAGTAACCGTCTCAAGGCGCTACCTGAGCACATGGCCAGCCTGGTGAACCTCAAGGAACTGTACATCGGCAACAACAGCATCGAGTACATCCCAGACGACATCTGTATACTCACAGAGCTGCAGGTTTGTGGTTGGTTTCTTTGTTATTTTCTTTGTTGTACCAGATATTTGTGGGGAGGACTGGCTTCTCTTACAAGGAATTGACCCGCTTAACGCTCAGTTCAAACCAAGTTACTGTTTGCTTATTTGGTTGGCATTTGCTTAGTCTTACATGGTTGGGATCTAAGCCCCTGTCACACATAGCTGACCATGGCCTCCCAACATTCTCCAGGCCATGGTTGGGAGTTAAGCCCCTGTGCCTTATGTCTTTTTTGTACGTTTTCAGATTGTAGCCATGACCGGTAACAAGATCGACTCCCTTCCCGTGGAGATCGCTAACCTGAAGCGTGTCTTGTCCTGTATTACAGATTGTAGCCATGGTAACCTGTTCTGTATTACAGATTGTATCCATGGTAACCTGTTCTGTATTTCAGATCGTCGCCATGACTGGTAACAAGATCGACTCCCTTCCCGTGGAGATCGCTAACCTGAAGCGTGTCTTGTTCTACATTACAGATTTTAGCCATGGTAACCTGTTCTGTATTACAGATTGTCGCCATGGTAACCTGTCCTGTATTACAGATTGTTGCCATGGTAACCTGTTCTGTATTACAGATCGTAGCGATGACCGGTAACAAGATCGACTCCCTCCCCGTGGAGATCGCTAACCTGAAGCATGTCTTGTTCTATATTACAGATTGTCGCCAAGGTAACCTGTTCTGTGTTACAGATCGTCGCCATGACCGGTAACAAGATCGACTCCCTGCCCGTGGAGATCGCTAACCTGAAGCGTGTCTTGTTCTGTATTACAGATTGTAGCCATGGTAACCTGTTCTGTATTACAGATTGTCGCCATGGTAACCTGTTCTGTGTTACAGATTGTTGCCATGACCGGTAACAAGATCGACTCCCTCCCCGTGGAGATCGCTAACCTGAAGCGTGTCTTGTTCTGTATTACAGATTGTAGCCATGGTAACCTGTTCTGTATTACAGATCGTCGCCATGACCGGTAACAAGATCGACTCCCTGCCCGTGGAGATCGCTAACCTGAAGCATGTCTTGTTCTGTATTACAGATTGTTGCCATGGTAACCTGTTCTGTGTTACAGATTGTTGCCATGACCGGTAACAAGATCGACTCCCTGCCCGTGGAGATCGCTAACCTGAAGCGTGTTCAGCAGTTTGGGCTGAACCATAACCAGATGGACCACCTGCCGCTGGGGATGTGCTCCATGTACGACTTGCAGCTGCTCTCGCTAGAGGGCAACAGGATACCCGAGCTGCCGTGAGTTATTTATTTCTTCCGAAAATAGTTTCATCAGGTTGGTAGAATATAGGATAAAGGAGAAATTCTTTGTACACAACCACTTACATAGCTTACGTTTCGATGTCTCTCAGACACCTTCGTCAGAGCTTCTAACTGGAGTTCTGCTTCTCACCGCTATATGTAGCCGATGTAGGTGGCGCTTTTGCGGTGAGAAAACAATCCCAAACGTGGCTTAGTTTGTCCCAATCGCAAAAGGGCCACCTACATCGGCTACATATAGCGGTGAGAAGCAGAACTCCAGTTAGAAGCTCTGACGAAGGTGTCTGAGAGACATCGAAATGTAAGCTATGTAAGTACCCACTGGTTGTGTACAAAGAATTTCTCCTTTATCCTATTTATTTCTTATTCAGTTATTGTTGTTATTGTTATTGGGTGGGCCGACTACTCACTCTTTGCAGCCAGGGGCTGAATTGCGAGGAGCTTACAATGGGCGGGGCTAAATCACAAGGGTCTGGAGCGAGCTGCCATTTGGCGCCACTCAGGTGACCTCAATACGACTGTCGCAAGTGTCTGGAGCAAGCTGCCATTTGGCGCCACTCAGGTGACCTTAATACGACAGTAATTGCCCCAGGTGCGGCCAAGGTACCGTAGGTTTTGAACCACTCACACCGCACCATCGCACGTGTGGCGGGTTCTTTAACGTGCCTGGGGTATGGCTCTCCTCAGACACGGTTTATTGTTATTGGTTTGGCTGTCAGCACACACAGTCAGGGTTGCCCAACTAGTCTGGGGCTATTACAATGAGCTAGCCCTTAATATTTGACATGAGCATCAAATGGCCACCAACACTTGGTGTATGACACTGTCCTTAGTGCTGAAACGATGATTTGCTGAATATAAAAACAATCTGACTTGTGATACAATCAGGGGTCTAGCCAGCGTCCGTTTTTCCGTCAATTGACAGAAATTTGCTGCGTCTGACGGAAAAATTTTAAAACAAATCCGTCAACCTTGACGGACAAAATTCCTTGGTGGAAGCTACAGGCGGCTTGGGGACGCCGTCCACGGCCGTAAAAGCCACACACTGTTTGTTTTGCTATTGTTATGATTGTTGACAATGTGTGTCGGCGCCCTTTTGCATACGATAATCTCATTAAAACCCGTTTTTCAAGGTCTCAGTTCAGTCCTTCTAATTAATTTTCGCGGTTTTCACGACGATTGTAATTGGCTGACGGAAAACAATTTTGAGCTAGCTAAAGCCCTGGATAGAATGTACATTACTGTCAACTTCTTTCTTACTTCACTCTGTCATGCAAGACAGGCATTTGTGACAAACCTGGTGTCGCCCCTCAGAGGATGACCTGAACTGAACTTGCACCTGGGAAATTCCCTCAGCTTTTTTCAACAAGTGCAATAAAGCGTCTAAAGAACTGTGACCCTTTCTAGTAGATTGAGCAACACAGCCATGATACAAACTCCCAATCTCCTTGCCCATCAGCCGCAGTGTCACACACTACTTGTACATGTTGGTAATGTGGTAATTGTGATAGGATGAGCGGACATGCTGTGTAATTGTATGAGAGGCACCCCCACAGCTGGGATGATTTATTCCATGATACCACGTGACTGGATGTGGAGCTTCCAGCTCTCAGTGTCATGAGTGATGCAGTGACTTACTCCGCACGATTCTTACTTCCGTTGAACCGATGGCGCATGTCTGCCATATTCTCTCTTTTGGGCGGGTTTTCTTGTACACATAGGAAAATGGTAAACATTATACTCGCAACCACCACCCCAGAGCTTCTGTCTTCAATGCTCCCAGTCTCAGTAACGAACTAGACAATTTTCCCTTCCCAGGTCTGAGTTCTCCAACCTGGTTCACATCAAGCAGCTGGAGCTGAGCAGTAACTCCCTGGAGGACTTCCCAGACTGCCTCTGTGTGCTGGTGCAGCTGGAGTACCTGGGCATGAACAACAACCAGGTCAGAGGTCACATGTGTACTAGGTGGTCCACCAAGATGTTAAGCCCAAAATTCTGCAGCTTGTGATTTTTAGCAAACAAACTCAGTATTATCTGTCTTCAACAAGTTTTGAATTTTCATGCATATGTACTTTTTTCATGTCCAATACATTTCTAAAAGAAAGCTGCCTTTGAAATGGTCTTCTTCCAGTGTGTGTTTTAAATGGTGCATTGGCCTTAAATCTTTGCCATTTACAAAAAGCTGTTTTGCTGCATGTTCAAAAGAATTCCATTCTATAGATAGGTTTGATCATCCCAGAAGAAGATAACCCTTACAAAGAGAACATATCAAAATGGTAACTAGTAGTACAAATGATACTTTTAACTCAACATATTAATATTTTCTTAAACCTGTTTGATACTCTGTTTGTATCCTCTCGTCTGTAGGTATGTATAGAAATAGAAGATCTCATGACAGTTGTTGTACTTTTGTTGTGTCTATAAAGATCACTCCATATTTGTATTTTTATGTATACATGATGTATCTATGTCCTGTAGGTTGACCAGGTCCCAGCAGAGATCTCACATCTACGGAAACTCCGAGTTCTGCTGCTCAACGGAAACCAGTTCAGGGACCTGCCCAAGGAGGTAAACACAGTCTCAAACAAGAAATTTTGAACGGTTGTTCAATATTTTCCTTCTTGGATTTTAAAAGATAATGCTGAAAAGGCAGAGTTGTCTGGAGGGATTTCATAGTATCACCAGATGGATAATTGAACTTAGCTGAAAGGCGTGTTCTTCCTGTACCTGGTATTGTTGATGTATTGTGCCATTAAGATAAATAGAGACAGAGCATCGTAAGAGTTTGGCAGCGAGTATCATATGGTAGGGGAGGATCCGTATTTTCAACCCATACTTTCAACAGGATTATCAGGATTGGTGTGTATATACCCTCCATTGTCATCGTATATGGAGAATCCTAATAAACAATAAACAAGAAATAAAAAATGAATCTGAGGGGAAAGTCTGTAAAGTCAGCACCTTTATCTGTGGGGTAGCCTTTATCCATTGTATTACAAAATACGGTATTTTGGGATCATCAAGTCAAAAGACGGTTGTTTTAAACTGCAATATTTTGAAAAATGTTTCAATTTGAAACTTACGTCCGTTGACCTGAAATCCCTAGATACACGGGTTTTTTTAAACAACGAATTTAGGCTACCCCACGGATAAAGGTGAACAAGCGTTACCTTGATTGCCTTGAGTATAGTCAGATGCAAGTTTTCCTCCTAAACCTCTCTTTTCATCTTGCCCACTTACTGAATGTTTGCTAGGAGATACAGTCAAACCTGTCTATAGTGGTCACTCAAGGGACTGGAAAAATGTGGCCACTATAGAGAAAATGTTGATCAATAGACCACGAGCAATAAGTTACACATGTTTTCAGTACCCACTAATCTTTCTCACCAAGTAGTATTGTCTCGATCGTCTGAGAACTCAAGTCGAATTGGCAGTCAAATCTACCAAAAATGATTGATATTGCCATGCGGAATTATGGCAATATTGCCAAAGTGACCCTGTCAGGAACTCTCACAAATCCTCACAAACTGCAATTGTAATCCCTGTATGACCGCAATAGGCAGTATTTCTGCATCTATGGGACCGGAAATCGTGTGGCCGTGGCCGCCTTGGAGAGGTGGCCGCTATAGATTATTTCTTAATGCTTAGGTCAATGGGGAAAATCCAAGGGACCGACAAAAAGTGGCTGCAATGGCCAGGTGGTCGCTATGCAAAGGTGGCCGCTAATACTGTATCTGAGAACCAACAAAGTAAATTGATCATGCTATTGTTGTGATTCTCCAGATATGCACCTTGAGGAAGTTGGAACGTCTTGGCCTGTCCCGTAACCTCATCACCAAGGTCGCCGTAGAGGTCAAGAAGCTGGACAACTTGACGGAACTCAGTCTCAACCATAACCAGTTCACGGACTTCCCCACACAGGTATTACCTACCTAGCTAGTCCCTTGACCTCCAGGTCATTGGGGGACAAGGTAGCCATGAAGATAGAGAGTTGTCTTATAAAGTCTTAAACCCTGGTCATAGCTCTGTACTTACATAACCAAACAAAAGTCTGGACCACATACCAGTTCACAGACTTCCCTACATGGGTATTTTAGAGTCTTAAACCCTGGTCATAATTCTGTACTTACATTTAACTTAACCAGACAAAAGTCTTGACCACAACCAGTGAACAGACTTCCCCACACAGCGATTGTAGTAAATGAAATCCACATAACCACCTGTCAAAAAGGCAAAGGTATGGTAGTCCGGTATCCATGTTGAAGCCATAGGGGCAGTGGGTTGTTGTCCACTGTGTCTAGGGCAAAGCATTAGAAGATGGAGCCAGTCCCCGTCTTTCCACTGCCTTTTACCTCCCCAACTCACACAGAAGTCAGGTACCAATTTTTGAGACCTGGGTGGAGTGAGGAAAGTCTTGTTGAGTGCCTTTCCCAAGAGCACAAGATCTGTTACGGTAGCACAGTAGGATTTGAACCTAGGACCTCTGAATTCTTGGCCAAACACCCTGCTGTATTTTTTTGTTGTTATTGTTTTATTTGGATCTCCATTATGGATATATTGTACCACTATTCTTCCTGGAGTCCGTAACAGTTCATATGCAATAAAATGAAACGTTAGCAACAAAACAATATAATTTGTGAACAGAAAAAAGTAACAAAATCAACTTAGAGGGAATGGGACAGATAAGAGGTCAACGACCTCATGAACCCCTGTACCTGTGTGCTAATTCTCCACCTGTGTTTTCCAGGTGTGCTACATTCCCAACCTGCAGCTACTGACCTTTGACCAGTCAGGTGGGCCAGGTGTGCAGGCATTGCCGGACGAGATCGCTGAGCTTCAGCATGTGACAGAACTAGTGCTGGACAACAACAACATCATGGCGCTCCCAACTGTCATGGGTGGGTATAGCATACTGGAGATAGCATTCTTTATGTAGTCATCTCCTTATAAGTACGTGCAAGTGTGTGTGTGTGTGTGTTTGTGTGTGTGTGTGATGGAACTGGTGCTAGACAACAACAACATCATGGCACTCCCCACCGTCATGGGTTACCTGGTTAGGGTCTGACAAATTATCATCTCATACGTGCGTGCAAGTGTGTGTGTGTGTGTGTTTCTCAACTTGTACAAAGTGGGTGAAGTCTACAGTAACTATAACCTTGCTTCTACTACGTGATGGAACTGGTGATGGACAACAACAACATCATGGCACTCCCCACTGTCATGGGTGGGTCTGTTCAGCTTGAACGTTAATCTGTGTTGGCTCCAGGGTTCTAGCCAGCACCCATCATTCCGTCCTTTGACGGAATTTTGCTGCTTTGGACGGACAAAAATTTTGCCAAAATCGGCATGTTAAGATATCAATTGAACCAAGCTGAGTCTACCATCAAAATTTTCCCCACAAAATGAAGGAAATAGCATTTCATAGGGTCTAGATTTCAAAATATTCCCAGGAAGCATGCCCTTGAATCCCCTAGGATCTTCATTTAAATCCAGGGGACGGAAAAAAGTTTTAAGCTGGCTAGAACACTGGTTGGCACTGTCATGCAGTTGGAACACTTTTCTATTGTGGTTCTAATGTATGACTGACACATGTGAAACCTAATGGAAAACATAGCTAATATCTGTGACCAACTACTCACCCATGCACAGATTAACAAGGACCTGCCAGCCTGGTCTGCAAGGGTCTGCTAAATACAGGATGCTCTCCCCCTAAGAGTGATTGATTACCATGAAACACATGAGAAACACAAAGGAATCACAGTCTTTGATCTTTATGTTTATCTTCCCCTTAAAGTGCAAAAGACCTCTAAATCCTGCTTATAAACTTTCTATTTTCCCCCAGGAACCATGTCCAACCTCCTGCACCTCTCCCTGGCAAATACTGTAAATGCATTTAAGTTTGCGGTAGCACCATGTACAGTAGTCTCTTAGTGCCATAGAAAAATGTTTGCGGTGGTTTTAAGTTCGCGCTGGAGCGGCCACCGTGAAAACAGCTAACATTAAACCACCGTGAAAGTTTCTGAATTTACAGTAACCAGCATCTAACTAGTGCATGTACTGAAGACCCTGACAAGAGAGTGACATTCTTTATGCATTCTTCTCCTTAAAAGACTTCTGTATTCTGCAGAAATCCTAATAAACTTTCTGTTTTTTCCCCCAGGCACCATGTCCAACCTCCTGCACCTGTCACTAGCCAACAACCAGCTGATGTTCGTGCCGGAGAGCCTGTGTGAGCTGCCGCAGCTACGCAGCCTGCAGCTGCAGGGGAACCAGCTGCAGAGGCTGCCCAACAACTTCGGACATCTGGCAAGAGGTGGGTACACTGACTCACTCACTATCCGGTTTAGCGTCCGTTGTTTCCTGTCTTGCAAGGGTTGGACGTTTCAAGTCGTTTTGGGTCAAGTCGTTTTGGTCTGATTGCTGCCCTCCATCCGTCTCTGCCAAGGGGGTTGGCTTTTTGCAAGTCCAGGTTTCTAAGATCTTCGTTGACGCCCATCTCCTCTTGCTTTGCCCACGTGGCTTCTGGCCCACTACAGACAAGTGGTGGGTAGAGGTGGGTAGGGCAGGACTACTGTTTAGTACTCATTCTTATCATTTTTTATATTGTCATCATGTTCTGTGTATGTAGCTTCATCTTAGCTTTGTGTAATTACAATGTACCTTTGTTTCATGTTGGAATCCAAAATTGTCTTCAGCTTGACTTGGTCTAGATCTTACTAGATCTTAAATCTTTTTTTCCAATTGACATCTAAAATTGTCAAGATCTACATATTGACAGGTGGTTCTTGTATCTGTGATCTTGAAAAAATCAGATTTGAAATAGCATTGTTATGATATTATAAAACTACAATGTAAAATATCTCTGCTTAACTAATAAAAACTAATGGCACCCAACATCAGCAAATCACTACCAGCGGGCCAGCCCCCTGCTGTAGTGGCTTGCACAAATGTGTGGCCCAAGGGCAACAGAAATGGAGATGGGCGCCACCCCTAAGCATCTGTTACAGATGTACGGGCAACTTTATAACTTTTTCTCTTGTCTTACTGTTCCCAGAGGTTGAGCTGAACCTGACGGGGAACCCGCTGACGAGACCCCCCACGGTGGTGTGCGACGGAGGAAAGGTCACTCCCATTGGTCGATACCTGAGGAAGGCGGAACAGAGGGACGGTAGGTCACCTGCGGAGTTCACCTTTCACCTTTGACATTTTCCCACCCAAACACGGGACCTTCATCTAACTTCCTACCCAAGGGAAGGCCCTAGCCAAAAATAGGTAGTACTACAGTATAAGCCAGTTAATTGCACAACGGATTAACGCACACTTCTGTTAACTGCATGGAATCCTAAAATCCCAAACCGGTGGGGTCCAGCTAGATAGCTTCGCGTAATTGCACCATTCGGATAATTGCACGAAATTCACTGGCAAATAGGCTGTGCAATTAAGTGGCTTCTACTGTACTACTCATGTTCACCTGATTGAAGACTGGGGAAAGTCATGTAAAGTGCCTTTTCCAAGGGCACAAGATCGGTGACATGGCAGGATTTAAACCCGGGACATGTAGGCGACCTGGGGTAAATGCGCTGCCGATTACACTACAAGATGTCACTAAATTTGGGGCAAGTGAAAAGTTGGTTTGGGCATGTAAACTTTTTATGTACTTAAATGATGATATAAATGAAGTTTATTGCATATTCATGCCCCATTGGGGCTAAATGCAGTCAGTTTGGTACAAAAGGTGGTAAACGGAAAGTTATACAATTTCATATAATATAGTTTACATGCATCTTCTCTCTTCCTAAAACATTTGTAGATGAACTTACAGAGATTTTCCAGTATATCGTGGTCAGATGATGACATGAGATATTTGAACATCTCTTCTTTCGTCATGTGTGCATATTTATGATCTACATGTGTAGCATTAACAAATGTACTGCGCAGATCATTGTACAGTGAACACTCTAGGACAAAGTGTATTTCATTTTCTACATACATGTGGTTCTTATCGCAAAATATACATAGTCTATCATTAGGAGGAGTTTGGCAATTTGAAAGTGAATTTGAGAAAACTTGTCCAACACTGGACATTGATGATTAGCTAATCTTAACAAGTCCTCATTGTTTCTGTTGTCCTCCCCCAGAACTGCTGCTACAGAAGATGGTGCAGTGTGTCCAAGCCTCCATCACGACTAAAGATGTCTACACAACAGTACTGCCCAAACTCAGACTACCCAAGGTGGGTTCCACTAGGAGACAGTGTTTTATATTCAATGATAGACACTAGGGGTGGGTACCGGTATGGTGTACAAAACCGGTACAAAACCGGTTTTTCTCATTGGACCGGTCCAGAAAAACCGGACCTGAAAAAATTCCGTGGACCGGATGTTGGACCGATTGGAAAATGATCAGGCATTCACACGTTTTGGGGCTTACAGGTCGAGAAAAATAACAAGGGCGAAGTAGAGTAAAGTCTATAGTCATTTCTACCAACTTTTACAGTCAATCGTACAGAGGCAGTTAGCCTTGTAGGATTTTAAAACGCCAGTGGGAGTCGAATGCTATACACAAAACAGATTTCCATGTAGCGAAATGGACCATTGTTTTGAGTATCGTCCATTCACAAGTTTTCACATACTGAATCAGGTCCAGGTTCAGGTCCGGACCTGGACCTAATCCTCTGGACCTGAACCGGACCTGGACCTGAATTTTCTGTACTGGTACCCACCCCTAATAGACACAATAAGGTAAATGTAAAGATAAAGGTAGTCCCGTAGCCTTATTGAGGCATGTGTATGGGCCGTGGGAGTTTAGAGCATGGTATTGGGAGGCAGAGCCAACCGTATACTTACTTTCCTTTTATTTCCCCGTCCAAAGTCAGATGTCCATTTTCACACCTGGTGAGTGGTGGAGGGGTTGCCGCAAAAGTGGTAAAAATAAAGCAGCTACAAAAAGTATGAAAAGTACGTTATCACTAAAAACTGTCAATAGCAGAGTTCAAAGTGTTAATCTTTATTTTTCACAAGAATAGCATGTTTGCATCTCCTTCCCAGGATGCACTGGAGGTTCTGGCGGGAATGGGTCGTCACGCGCCGATCCCGGACAAGCTGCGGGTTGCCATGGCGAGGTGGAAGGAGCTGCAGGCCACGCCCGCGGCCGGCGTGGAGCGCCTGATCAGGATCTTCGACGTTCTGGACATTCAGGACATTCTGAGCAAACTTAAAACCATGAAGATCAGGGCACAGCAGCATAGGTTATAGGGCAGGGGTCACAGGTTATAGGGCAGGGGTCACAGGTCAGGCAGTGTAGGTCAGAGGTCAGTTTGTAGGAGATTCTGGGCAAACTTAAACCATGAAGATCAGGGCACAGCAGCACAGGTTATAGGGCAGGGGTCACAGGTCAGGCAGTGTGGGTCAGAGGTCAGTCAGGAAGGAGTTTTGTAATATTGGGGCAGTGAAAAGATTCTATTTTTAACTTTTACTGAATTCATAATACATTTACTATTTGCGCTAAACAGAATGTATTTACTTAGAGCATCTGTAGTTTGCCAAGGACGCTGCTTTAGTGCTCTAATGCTAACTTAACATGATGTGGAAATGTTTTACAATCAGAGGGACCGATTTTTGTATCCTTTATACCACATAAAACGTCAGAGGAAAGTTTCTGGTCCATCAGTAGAATATCCTCAATGTGTGGAACGTGGAAGGTCCTGACCAGCTCTTCATGCAGAGTAACTTCATCTGAGCCCTTCAAGACGTCTGCAAGTCTTCTTCGGAGAAGATCTACAGTTGTGAAGGAACTCAAACAATTGGATAAGATTTTGGAAACAGTCAGACATTTCAGACAGCCATTTGGCATCTTTCGTGACATTTGAACTTTGACATGATGAGGCAAAAAGAAGTTGATAGGCAACTTTTAATGCCAATCCAAATGCCATGAACAGCTAATGTTACATTGTTGGAAAACTTTGATGACTTTTCAGATAAACATGTCTGACCTAGTGACTGCTTAACCTTTAAAATGGTTTAATATAATATTTCAAATTCTAAATAACTGTACCTCTTAGCAGCCATAGCTGAATCGCGTGTAACTATTTCACATTATTACTTTAATATGTAAATATTTAAACTTGCCAAATGAAATTCTATGAATGAATTCTACTACCATCTTCAATTCTTCATCACCACTTATGAGTGCTATACTGTAAAGCTTTTTGTGGAAAGACTAGTTAGGTTTGACATGTAACGTTAGTGCGAGTTTGCTGCTATCCGATATATATGATATATACAAGTGGAACAAAGTTTTGAAGTATTCCATCCCAGTATGTATCCTAATACATGTATGTTGGCTTTTTACCAATGAGTTGCCATTTTCATACTTATATTATAGTTAGGCCATGTTGATTTGATTAACGTAGGTTGTATATGGATCATACATTCGCACATGGATAGATTTTCATTCCAAAAAAAGTTTTTAATGTAAAGCGAAAAATGAACAAATATTTGTGGTACATTGCAAAACAAGTATTGGAAACGGATGCTTCTGTCAGAGTGCATACACGGATCATATTTTCAATGACCACTGTCACCTTCTTCAGGGTCATTGATCCTGAAGAAGGCGACAGTGATCATTGAAATTCTGATCCATGTATTATACCTTTGTGTTTTAAGAAAGTTTGGCATTGTACAATGACAGCTATCAACACAGATGAGCTTCAGAAAAGTATGAATGAAACTTTGAATGATAATTTGGGAAAACTATGAATGAAACTTTGCCTTAAACATGGTGGCTGACATTTTACAATACGCGATATGAAAAAAATGCAGTATAAAGGCTGGGCAGAAACTAAATCATAGATAATTCGTTCTTTGAGAAAGTTATATTTTTTATCATGCAGTTTGTTGAATAGAATGTGTGCTGTGATCTTTGTTAACTATTGAACCACATGTATATATTTTTCATTCACAAAAGTCACAGTGCAGTAATAATCCAATAAAATCTAAACTACCACTATCTTTTGCGTCGATGTATGGATTATTCGTCTACAAGGCTCGCTATGAGTGTAAATACGTAACTCACTGTACACCAGGCTATCATCTTATATATCGGGATTTATCTTACTATTCAAGAATAGTAAATAGTAAGTTCTTTATAACACGTGACAACCCCTACATGGTATACCTATCAATGTATCAATGGATGTCATACTTTGCATCCGGTACTATTGTTGTGCAATAATGTCAATCAAATCATGTTAGCCAGGCTTGTCAAGCTAGTGAACATGTTAAAACTTTGGGTAACTCATTACCTCCCTTGCTCTAATTTCCTCCCTTGCTGCACGTATTTTCCTCTCATCCTCTAAATTCCTCTCATCTTCTAATGATTTTAGGCCGGCGCCATCACCTTTAAATCAATGGTTAGAATGCCGGGCCGGGGCGGCAATACTTGTCGATAGACATTTTCAGAGAAAACGTGGCTCTTAAAACGTGATAGTCCGAATGTTTAGCACTGTACATGTGTGGTGCAAGGGCTATGAAACGGAGATGGGCACCGACTTGGACACCCATAGGTGTGGGAACGATTTCAATGTAACGATTTCATAACCTACCTAACATCACAACCTATTTACGTTTGTTCTGTATAAGAAGATTGCTTCGTGCAAGAATGAGTCGTAGAGTCTTAAGAAGCTCTCAGTGGTTCGGAAGCGTTTCAAGTGTTTATCAAAGTACGTTCTGTTCCTCAACGATAGCCTCTGAGTGAACATGCCAAACCCCGGGTAACTCTGCTAACAGAAGGAGGGGTCACCTGTTGGTCAGTTTTGATAAGGCCGGTTGCTGAGGTAACAGGTACAGCACAACAACTGTAGTTTGGCGACACAACAACAAATTTACCAACTTATTTATATATTAGCACACATAATGTTGTTCGTGGCCTGCTTTATTGGAATCCAACATAGTGTTGCATTCTTACAATGCCTACAACTGGACGAATCTTTTAACACAACATACTGCAAAGCATCCACGTCCACCCATGAGTAGGTAATGGGACGTCTAAAATGTAAATATGACCGTATTGTTTGCATATCCCTGGTAAACAATAGAGGGAGACCAGCGAATGTATTTTAATCAACGGAGGTTGCATTTTCCATGAGTTTTTAACCATTCATGACGTTTCATCAGCAAATACATCCAACCTTGTTAGGGCTAGTCGGATGATGATGATATCAGTCTAGTAAAAGTCGCGCCACGTCTGGCTTCCTCACACCTGCTGATTCACCTGATCGCTGCAAACAGTTGAGGGCATAGGTCGCCTGGTTCTCATCTAACTGGGTCACCCACTGCATCCGTGAGAAAATGGCCGGTGCTGTCCAATGGGTTCTCCCGTTTTCTGGGCTGACCCTGCAGACGTTCATTGTCTTCTGCGCGACTTTCCTCCTGGCATGTGTCGTCTTCAAGCGGTCCCGAAACCTGCCTCCTTACCCAGCAGGACGCGTGCCTGTTCTCGGGCACCTCCTCGCCTTGGGCCGAGAACCGCCATTAAAACTAACGGCGTGGAGGCGGCAGTACGGGGACGTCTTCACCGTCAGGATGGGGATGGAAGATGTGGTGGTTCTGAACGGCTACACTGCCGTCAAGGACGCGCTCGTGGACAGGTCCGAGCTGTTCGCGTCGAAGGCACCAATGTACCAGGTTGATGTGATGCTTGGTTTCGGAAAAGGTAAAGTTCTATTTACTATATTCCTTTCTCAACAAAAGTCGTAGTATACTATGGGACATTCTATGGACAGTGGTGGGCCATGGGCCCGTTTGCAGTTGTCTTGAATAGGGCAGGAAAACGGCTCTATCGTGCCCCGACTGAAAATTGTACGCTGTATATGTTCCGTGCTGTCTCACTGAATGGCAGTGTCCTCTAGATGGCAATATTGAATTGGTATGAGACGTGACACGGGTTACAGGTCGTATAGCCACGTTAGTTTACATTTCGAGCTAACCAAATGCCTGTACACTGTCTCACTAAATTATGGGCTCAGTGGTACATAACAATACAAGGTGTGACATATATATATATATATATATATATATATATATATATATATATATATATATATATAATTATACCTTTGCTCCTGTAGACATATTTTCTGCACGTTGGGGACCCGGGTTCAGACAGAGGAAGAAGTTTGCCACCACCGCCTTGAAGAACCTGGGCATGAAGGTCGGCCGGGGCAGCGTCGAGGGCAACATCCGAGAGGAAGCCAACTGTCTCCGAAACAGGGTAAGATGAAACAACGGAAATCAATGTATGATCCTGAGATCTGTTATCAGGCAAATCGTTTGGGATATAGTATTGGAGGCATTTTAGTAATCAATATGTGGTTTACTTTTGTTATTGACTATTGTTTCTTGAGTTATTTTTCGATGTAGATTATGCAGTCAGTGATTACATTCGTTTTTAGGTAAGAAACTATTTCGTAATTCGTTTGTTTGAAAACAAAAATGGCAACGCTATAATTGCAGTCTACGAAGTCGATGTACATAGTACTAGTGCGTACGTCTCACCGACTCCTTAAAAGACCGTTTCCATCTGAAAAAAAAAAACTCATCACTTTGACAAAAACAGTTCTGCTCAGATTGCAGAAAACGACGGACAGCCCTTTGACATCGCTCATGACGTCACGGTGGCGGTTGCAAACATCGTCTGCTCCAAGGCGTTCGGCAAGCGCTACGACTACGAGGATGAAACGTTCCGAGAGCTCTCTCAGGCGATTAATACGGTATCATCTGAACTCGCAACTGGGCAAATCATCAGCTTTTTCCCCTGGCTACGGTTTGTTCCTATCGGTAGGTCAAATTGGTCCTCTGAATATCATTTCCTACAGTTGGGTGGATAGATACGTTAGTAGTAAGAAGATAGGGTTATGATAAACAACCTAAATGGAATTTTCCTCGCCAACAGTTTTGGTAACTCAACAGCTACCTTTCTTGGGATCTGAGTCTCCTCTGAGACAGCGTCCTGGTCGCAACGCCACCATTCAGCAATGAGACCATATCAGGAGATGTAGAAGGTTGTTGACGAGTTACCGAAACGTCTATAGCTAGTTGGTCACAGCATAACTTTGCATCTATGTGTAATTATACCCACGCACGTTTCCAAGTGAACAGATCCATCGTCAATGTGCTGAAAGAGAACTCCAAGGTCCAAAAGGTGTTAAGAGAGGAGATATCTCGCCATCGGGAACACTTGGATCGCGAGAACCCGCGAGACTTCATCGACTTCTGCCTGCTGGAGGTTGATCAGCAGGACAAGGTGGACGGTCTGACAGAGGAGAATGTCATGTACATTACGAAGGACCTCTTCTTCGCTGGAATTGAGACAACCACTAGCACACTGCTCTGGAGTCTGCTCTATATGGTTTTGAACCCCGACGTCCAAAATAAGGTATTTGTGAGCAATTCAGCTTCTTTCAGAACGTTTCTGTGTTTGGTTATATGAGACAATGGAGAGCTGGTCGAAGAAAATAAGATATTCTGTGTTTTCCTTGCGCGTATTAAATGCCTGAAACTAATATTTCTGCAAGTAAAACATTGGCGCAATTTCTTCGTAATAGGTACAGCAGGAGCTTGATGCCGTTGTTGGTGAGAGTCTGCCCGCCCTGTCCCACCGGTCCCGGCTGCCCTACTCAAATACCTGCCTGATGGAGACCATGCGGATCCGCACTCTTCTTCAATTGTAATCGGTGATGCTTGTCCACACAGGTACAGCAGGAGCTTGATGCCGTTGTTGGTGCGAGTCTGCCCGCCCTGTCCCACCGCTCCCAGCTGCCCTACGTGAATGCCTGCCTGCTGGAGACCATGAGGATCCGCACTCTTCTGTCTGTCATCCTTCACGCCACCGCGCAGGAGGTCAAAGTGCAGGGATACGACATTCCTAAGGGAACTCGGGTGATTATGAGTTACACAAAGTATTGTAATATGACTTTTTTATGCCGTTGTAGAAATGATCTCTTCACTAACAGGTAAACACATGTGATGAAGTCGAAGTGAAGATCTGTCTGACCATCTATAGATTTTTAGAGAAATTATGTTTGCCACCTCATTTTCTCTTTGGTTGTTTTCCCAGGTGTTGATGAACATGCACTCCCTCCACACGGACCCCGCCTACTGGCCTGACCCGGACCGGTTTGACCCCGAAAGGTTTCTGGACGCGGAAGGGAACGTCATCAACAAACTTCCATCCTTCATGCCTTTTTCAGGAGGTAATTATCATGCTTAGATATGTCATTGATGCAGGTCATCACAGGAATAGGTACATACTTTCTGTTCTATTTTACATGTGCCTAATCTTACAACAGGGCATTATTTATTTCCAGGCCACCGTGTATGTCTGGGTGAGCAGCTGGCCCGGATGGAACTTTTCCTGTTCTTCTCGACCCTGCTGCAGTCCTTCACCATCATGACGCCAGAGGGCGCTTCTCCCCCAAAGAGTGATGGCATATTTGGTCTGGCGTTGAAACCGCATCCGTTCCAGCTCTGTGCGATTCCGCGTTAGTTCATTCTCCATTGTCAAGACCAGGAGTCACATTCGGAATAAAGGAAAGAATAAGAAGCTAGTTTTGTGTATTGCATTTTCCCTTACGTTTTGATCATGTACGCCAACAAACCGGCTCTTGTCTGTACTCTGCTATCTCAACCGTCACCACAAACCAGCTCTCAGCTAATCAGAGTATAGGCCTTTCAGTTTTCAAAAGAAATCTCGCGCGCGCCCATCCCGGCCGGCCCGCGGCCGGCGTGGAGCGCCTGATCAGGATCTTCGACGTTCTGGACATTCAGGACATTCTGGGCAAACTGAAAACCATGAAGATCAGGGCACAGCAGCACAGGTTATAGGGCAGGGGTCACAGGTTATAGGGCAGGGGTCACATGTTATAGGGCAGGGGTCACAGGTCATGGCAGTGTAGGTCAGAGGTCAGTTTGTAGGACATGCAGGACATTCTGAGCAAACTCAGAACCATGAGAAGATCAGGGCACAACAGCACAGGTTATAGGGCAGGGGTCACAGGCCAGGGAGTGTAGGTCAAAGGTCAGTTCGGAGGTGGACAGGGATCAGGAAAGAAGGAGTTCTGTAGTTAGCAGCTATATAAGAGATACAGATACAGGCTGATGTGTTACGCCGAAGGGCGGTTATACCGGCTATATAGATACAGATACAGAAGCTGGTGTGTTACACCGAAGTGCGGTTATAACGTCTATATAGATACAGATACAGGCTGATGTGTTACGCCGAAGGGTGGTTATACCGGCTATATAGATACAGATACAGATGCAGGTGTGTTTCGCCGAAGGGCGGTTATACCGGCTATATAGATACAGGAGCTGGTGTGTTATGCCGCCGGGTGGTTAAACTGGCCATATAGATACAGATACAAAAGCTGGTGTGTCTGCCGAAGGGCGGTTATACTTGCTATATATATACAGATACAGAAGCTGGTGTGTTATGCAGAAGGGCGGTTATACTGGCTATATAGATACAGATACAAAAGCTGGTGTGCTATGCCGACAGGCAGTTATAGCGGCTATATCAGAAATATACACACATAACGAAGGAAGATATGTTCAAATGTCTCATGTCATCATTGGACCATGATATACTGGAAAATCACTGTAAGTTCATCTACAAATGTTTTAGGAAGAGAGAAGATGCATGTAAACTATAGTATATGTATAACTTTGCGTTTATCTACTACCTTTTGTACCAAACTGACTGCATTTAGCCCCAATGGGGCTTGAATGTGCAATAAACTTCATTGAAATTGTCATTATTTATATACAAATACAGACCGGTTACTCCAGTGCGTCACCTATCTGATATCAAATACTGTAATAGTGTGACACACAAAAAGTCATGTGCAGGTCACGCAAACAGGTTGCCGAACCCACCGGCAAATGTCTGTCTGCCTGCTCATTAGCCTGTGTTTACACAATCTCTCGCTGGCTGGGGTTAATGACCCCCCTCTCCTTGGGCGGCGGCAATACTATAGGGCCGGCCGCTAGGAGCGCGACTTTAGTCAGGCTACCTGCTCATCTGTCGAATGGACAGGAGGATCCAAAAGTGTGACACGTGCTTATATGGTCATCTATGGAAATTTTGTTAACAGCGGCTCTTAAACTAGTACAGTCACTACACGTAGGTGATCGTGTATACATGCGCATTTCAGGCGAGTTGGGCTGAGTGTATACATCAGACGACCAAGTAACGTTTGAACTTGTGGACCTTAAACACTGACCAGTCACCTGTTAGTCACGCTGCGCAGAACGAATGCGCGTAAAGACTTGAAGTTGTTGACTGCGTCTTTAATCCTAAAGACATGGCTGCTGTCGTCAGCTGGATAGCTGGGTCTGTCCAGGAGATTCTGCTGATCTCTGGACTGACTGCGCAGACCTGTCTTGTCTTTTGTGCGGCTTTTCTCCTGGCATATGTTCTCTTGAAACGCCCCCAAAACCTGCCTCCCTACCCGGCAGGACGCGTGCCTGTTCTCGGGCACCTCCTCGCCTTGGGCCGAGCGCCTCACCTCAAGCTGACGGCGTGGAGGCGGCAGTACGGGGACGTCTTCACCGTCAGGATGGGGATGGAAGATGTGGTGGTTCTGAACGGCTACACTGCCGTCAAGGACGCGCTCGTGGACAGGTCCGAGCTGTTCGCGTCCAGGCCGCCAGTCT
Source organism: Branchiostoma floridae x Branchiostoma belcheri (assembly GCA_019207045.1). Classification (NCBI taxonomy): domain Eukaryota; kingdom Metazoa; phylum Chordata; class Leptocardii; order Amphioxiformes; family Branchiostomatidae; genus Branchiostoma; species Branchiostoma floridae x Branchiostoma belcheri. The sequence goes on along the minus strand of CM033041.1, from coordinate 2,391,106 downwards.
ACCTGTTCGATGCGTTTGGAAAAAACAAAGGTGAATATTCTCTCCAAATTCCTTCACTCCCCTTCACGGGCAACGTTTCTTTCTTTTATGCGCTAAAGCGAAGGGTACACCCCGCCGTACGTTTTTGTGTGAGGCCAAGTCTGCCACGTATTTCTGAAAACGTTCAGGCTGTACAGGACAGGCGCGTCGCCCGTACTGGCACGTACGCCGGTACGGGGGCCAATGCGCAGCCCGATGGTACATAGTTTTGCCTGCACGTAAAGTTCTACGGCGTGTCTGCGTGCTCCAAAATCCGTCGGATTCCCAACGAGTTCGTACGGAGGCGGTACTTACCACTTACGGATTCCAAAACATTGCCCATGTTTTGGCACGTAGACAGCACGTATTTGCACACACGGCGGGTTGTGCCCTTAGCTTTAGCACCGAATCGTCTTGCTTTTGATGAACGATCACCTCGATCCTATTTCCCGTGGAGTCTACATTGCAGACTATAGAGAAATAAGAAGTCCTCTCTTTTTAAGACATCCTTACTGGACATTGGGATCCAGGATTCAAACAGAGGAAGAGGTTTTCCACCACCGTCCTGAAGAACCTGGGTATGAAGGTCGGACGTGGCAGCATCGAGGAGAAAATCGTAGAAGAAGCCAAGTTTCTTCACAACAGGGTAAGACTACTTACAGCAAAGAATCTGCCATTTTTGTAGTTTAGGTAAAGTAGAAGATAAAGTACATTTTACTGTGGATTGTCCTTTGTGTGATAGCTTTAGGAGTATTCTACTTGACTATGTGTTAAGTAAATATCCCCACTTCAGATACTTGAAAAGTAAAGAGAAATTTATATTCCTGACAGCTTTTGATAAACCAACTCTAACCAACCATACAGCTAGCTACATTAATGTAATTACCAAGAAGCGAGAGGAAGTCGAATGTCCTAGAACAGATTAGACGCATATCTGCATATATGGATGTGTATGATTGTTTCCATTGTTACATATATATGATTGTTACCATGTGACCTGTACTTAGCCCAGTGGGGCAAAAATGTGCAATAAAAGCCTTCATTCATTCATTAAAGAAAGACATTGTCCATGTTGACAAGTCTGATGTTTCTCTTCAACAACGTGGCTATTTGAATATCAACGATTCATGGAAGCAAGGCGAATGGCCTAATGTGTTTTTTTTTTTCAGGTGGCAGAATACGAAGGAAAGCCATTTGACATCGCCCATGACGTCACCGTAACGGTCGCAAACGTCATCTGCACCATGACGTTCGGGAGGCGCTACGACTACGAGGATGAGTCGTTCCAGGTGCTCTCGGAGGCCGTTACAGCCGTAGGGACTGAACTTGCGGCTGGGCAAATCATCAGCGTCTTCCCTTCCCTGCGCTTTGTTCCTGGAGGTAAATTGTGCATATGTCTTGCTCTCAGTCACCGACGGCTTTGTTATTAGCTGCATGCAATGCAGGTATAGTTTGCAGTAGCGTAGGCGTTTTTGGAAGGGGCGTTTCCGGCGATGTATCTACAGAACGGATGGTGCGATTGCGATGATTTTTGGTACATGGGTTGGGGGTGGTGGCCTAAAGGTCAGGTTTGAATTTGAGTCTCCTTGTGTTTGATCTTGATACTGTTAGGTTGAGGCTGTTTGTGTGGTTGGGGCATCCTCACCTACTAGTATCTGCTTGGCTGTGAAAACAGGTGATGGTTGAGTTTGTGAATACAGGTCAGGTGATGGTTGAGGTTGGGTAAACATTATTGTGATTGATAGGTCTTAGTTAACATGTGGAACTCTCACCTGTTTTGCAGGAGCCTTTGCTACCTTCATTGTATCAGATTACTCTGATCCCCTGTTTTACTGGCAAAAGTGTCTCCTGTCATATTTCCTCAATCTGTTGTTTTATTCAATTCTATTCAGGTTAGGTATAATTTGTGTTGCTTACTAGTCTTTGTCGTGCTTCCAGAACTGTATAGTACTGTGTCTAAAGTTCTGGTACAAGTTCCCGTGTCCTATTTGGCGATCAATGTTAAACAGAAGAAGATGCGACTTTTTAAAGTGGAGGAGACCTGTATAGATCGTGAGCGTAAGAGAAAAGTATGTGTATGATTTTTTAAAGTCGGAACATGTACTTTGTGTCATCAATGTGTTTGCTCATCAGTTTTGTACTGATGGTTAAATTACATTTTGTGCCATTGATGTTCATCTGTTTTTAATTTTGGTCGTCTTAGTGGTTAGTCTTAATACTGGAGTAGGCTATTTATTTTGTGTCCTTGGTTTGGACTTCCTGTGGTCTTATTTTGGTGATGCCATCCCCATAATGTAAGTAGGTAATGAGATTTGGGCCACCGATACCTGCTATGTTTTTGACCCTAGTAATCTTTAGCACAGGCAATGTTTGGACTTTGGTACAATGTACACATGTAAGTGGTCGAGGCGTTGTTTATTCTTTAGTTTTGGCATTGTTTAAAGACATTAGCTTATCACTGCAAAAATGTGATAAAATTGACTACGCAACCACTCCTGGGTTTTGGGAAATGTTTGCTGGGTGTTTGCTCTGTACAGGTGCGTGTTTGCACAAGTCAGATGGTTGTTTCACTGGTAAATAGTCCCGGCCGAGACTGCTCGGATTGGTCGGAGGCGGTCAGGTTATGGGTGCAACTGCCAGCGATACAAGCGTAGTCGGTCCAAACAAAACAAAACAAAAACAAACAAACTAAAGAAAATATCTTATGATCCCGTTTGTATGTGTGTGTGTGTTCTTTTGTTCCAGTTAACAGGGTTGGTACAAATTTGGTCGAACACCTCTCGAAGCTGCAGAGGGTGCTGTGGGAGGAGCTCTCGCGCCATCGCGAACACCTGGATCGCGAGAATCCGCGAGACTTCCTGGACTTCGGTCTGCTGGAGGTTGAACGGCAGGAGAAGGTGGACGGTCTGACAGAGGAGATTGTCATCTACCTGACCCAGAACATCTTTGTGGCCGGGACAGAAACGACGGCAGACACTCTGTTGTGGGCTCTTCTCTACTTAACCCAGAATCCAGCCATTCAACATAAGGTACAGCATGGGATACGTCTTGTAATGATTACGTAACATTGGGGATCAAGCGCCGCCAACTAGCCATGCTATTCGGGTTTGATCCTTTTGGCTTAACGGTTTAGTGCGTTGGGTTTGCGATCTGGCGGCCAGGATTCGGCGCGGGTTCGAATCCCGGGAGCCAGGAGACTGTTTCTACTCGCTTCTTACAGCTACACTAGACGTCTTTTCCTAGGATCCTGCGGGAAAAAATGCTATATATAATTGTATTTTCAGAATCGGGTGACTTTGCCAGAATAGTTAGCTGGCCACATCATAGAAATGTGCTGCTTTATGGTCGGCTAACTCATCGGGCAAATCATTCAACCATTTTGGCCAAGCAGATCCTACGGTGGCATAAGATACATCAAAAGCTGGCAGAGGAGTGAAGCCGGTCTGGAGTGTGTTTGGCTACCAGAAGCTGATGACTCCCTTTGGCCAGCTGTAGTCTCCTTAGCCTGCTTTGATACTATCTTATGCCACTGGTAAGTCTGCCAGGAGATTATTGGCCAACTCAGTCTGCTGTTTTGTCGACAAATAATCAGGTCTGATGGTTCCAGACTGCCACAGGTCGACCGATGAGCCATCTTCAAAGAGTCTGGTAGAGGCTACTTTATGAAGATTGTCAATGTTTGTGTCCCAACAGGTCCATGAGGAGCTTGATGCCGTCATTGGTAAGAGTCTGCCCGCCCTGTCCCACCTTTCCCAGCTGCCCTACGTGAGTGCCTGCCTGCTGGAGGTCATGCGGATCCGCACTCTTCTTCAATTGTAATCGATGATACTTGTCCACACAGGTACAGCAGGAGCTTGATGCCGTTGTTGGTGAGAGTCTGCCCGCCCTGTCCCACCGTTCCCAGCTGCCCTATGTGAGTGCCTGCCTGCTGGAGACCATGAGGATCCGTACTCTTCTTCAATTGTAATCGGTGATGCTTGTCCACACAGATACACGAGGAGCTTGATGCCGTTGTTGGTGCGAGTCTGCCCGCCCTGTCCCACCGCTCCCAGCTGCCCTACGTGAATGCCTGCCTGCTGGAGACCATGAGGATCCGTACTCTTCTTCAATTGTAATCGGTGATGCTTGTCCACACAGGTACACGAGGAGCTTGATGCCGTTGTTGGCGCGAGTCTGCCCGCCATGTCCCACCGTTCCCGGCTGCCGTACGTGAATGCCTGCCTGATGGAGACCATGAGGATCCGTACTCTACTTCAATTGTAATCGGTGATGCTTGTCCACACAGATACACGAGGAGCTTGATGCCGTTGTTGGTGCGAGTCTGCCCGCCCTGTCCCACCGCTCCCAGCTGCCCTACGTGAATGCCTGCCTGCTGGAGACCATGAGGATCCGTACTCTTCTTCAATTGTAATCGGTGATGCTTGTCCACACAGGTACACGAGGAGCTTGATGCCGTTGTTGGCGCGAGTCTGCCCGCCCTGTCCCACCGTTCCCAGCTGCCCTACGTGAACGCCTGTCTGCTGGAGACCTTGCGGATCCGCACTCTTGTTCCCCTATCGGCCCCCCACGCCACCACGCAGGACGTCAAAGTCCAGCAGTTTGACATTCCCAAAGGAACCCAGGTATACAGACATATCACAGGGTTGTAAAATTATTTTACACTGTTCCTGATATAATTCAGAAACAATGACTCTAGTGGTGAGGCGGCTGTCCCCGACTCAGATGATGATGAAGATATAGAATACAACACGGTGTATTCCGTATCGCCAAAGGTATCAGCCCGACCCGCGGGAGGGCTGAGACCGAGGGTGATGCGGAATACACCGTGTTGTATTTTATTTATGTCATACCCACCTGAGAAAACCGCTGTTTTGATGCGAAATGCGCCAGAAGTTGAACAAATTTGTTGCCCTCGAAAAAAAAACGTTGCAACAGTAATGTTCCAACGTCCGAATCAGGTATTCGAACTTTCGATGGCGTCGTATTCGGCCCACTCAAAATAGTTCGATTTATTCGAATGGAGCCCGTGTGATAACCCCGGGCCGTACGGAAAGTTATCAGCCGGTCCGAAACACCCGTATCGAACGTTTTCGCGTCACAGGTATGACATAAAGTAAGGTATTGCAGACCTCAACTCCTCTGACCGAATGCACAGCATCTGCAAAGTAGAATCAAGCACATATAATCATTCAAGGCTTAATAAAAATGTGTTTCCAGTACTTACAATTCCTAAAGAAATAAACTGTCTGATATTATATAGTATTCTTATTCTTATCCAGTGACATCAAATGATGAAGGCTGCATGAAAAATACGTAGAAGCCGTTTAATTGCACACCCCATTTGCCAGCGTATATCTGTAGTCTCTACCAGACTCCGGATCGCTGGAAAATCGTAGAAATGGAACAAATAGAGAGGAATATAACCGGCCAGGGAACAGCTCGCGATCCTAGGAGTTACTGTTGCCTAGCCGGCTATATTCCTCTGGCCGGCATACTCCTCTATTTGTACCATTTCTACGATTTTTTCCAGCGACTCGGAGTCTGGTAGAGACTAGTATATCTGGATGGTTTGGGATTTGGGGATTCCGTGCAGTTAACAGAAGTTTGCGGTAATCCATTGTGCAATTAACTGGCTTCTACTGTATTTCCAATGTTACCTCTATTCAGGTCCAAGTACAAATCTGCCGTAACTTTTACTGCATAACTGCAAGTTGTCTGGTTCTTGACCATACATCTCATCTTTTATCCAGGTACTACCTAACCTGCACTCCCTCCACACGGATCCTGCCTACTGGCCTGACCCGGGCCGGTTTGACCCCGAAAGGTTTCTGGACGCGGAAGGGAAAGTCATCAACAAGCCCGAGTCCTTCATGCCCTTTTCAGGAGGTAAGGCTGGAGATGCAGTAATCATATATAACTATTGTTATATTCTACATGTGCCTGCTAGTACTACTGAACCAAAAGTCGACTAGAAAAAAGTGTCCTGGCTCCCGGGATTCGAACCCGCGCCACTAGCACCGCTAACCGTTACGCCAAAAGCTCAGAGCCTTTGGCATAGTCAGTTTGGTGGCGCCTGAACCCTCTGCTACACTACTAAGTATTCATTATTTCCAGGCCGCCGTGTGTGTCTGGGTGAGCAACTGGCCAGGATGGAGCTTTTCCTGTTCTTCTCGACCCTGCTGCAGTCCTTCACCTTCAAGACGCCAGAGGGCGCTCCTCCTCCAAACACTGACGGCGTCGTTGGAATAACGCTGACCCCGCATCCGTTCAAGCTCTGTGCGATACCGCGTTAGTTTTATGCTGGATTGTCCGGCCCAAGATAATTTTATAAATGGTTGAAAAAAATCATTGTTCGAATCAGCACTGAAATATATGACAGAAGATATGTGTGACAGAAACAAACAAGCTTACCAACAAACAACATGGCAGCCCCCATGGGCGCCAACAAAAACAGTATAGCTTTTCCATTCGACAAAACTGTGATAACATTTTCATTGTAAATGCAAGTATCACAATATATAAGAATGCTTTGGTCTCCGCGTCATACCGCGAAAAATTAGCAATAATACGACTTGGGTATTACAACAATATAGTAATTTAATTATGCACTTTTCTGTCTCTTTCTATGATATCAATGGATCAGAGGACCAATAATGTATGACCTGTGAAGTTTCTTCATTGTAACTGTATATCACATGAAGAGTGTGACTTAGCAACAGCGATAAATGCCAGGTATGTCTGACAATGTTTGCCCAACACCTTTTACCGCTATTGGTTTACTTATGTTTTCTTTATACAGGGAGCACACCCAGAGGTTACGAGGGGGGTTCAATAAGTTCTTTGCCTCACCAAGAAATAACAAGCACAACTCAGATTTTCAGGCACAACTTCATAGTATGAAGTCTTTTATCAATATCCTCCAAATTACAAATCATTGGAGTCATTACTTTCCAGGCATTCGTTTTTTCTAAATTAGAAGGTAAGTGGGGAGAAAAAGAAGGGTGAAGTGTGATCAGACAATTTGACCTCACACCTCAGGTTGCAGATCAATTGTCCACCTTTTTTTTTCGTTATCCCTTACCTAACGTTACTGGGTGTCGCCTGCAACATGATGATCACAATAATTTGAATTTTGGTACACATTTATATAAGACTTTATACATGTACGTGGGGTTATCAATAAGTCCCCGACTTTACCGAGAAAAAATAAGCACAGCTCAGATTTCGAAGCATAGATGTCAAGTATAAAGTCTTATATAAATATGTACCAAAATTCAAATTAGTGTGATCATTACTTTGCAGGCGACACCCAGTAACGTTAGGTGAGGGAGAAGGAAAAAAACGTGGACAATTGACCTGACCTGAGTGTGTGGGTCAATTTGCGCTGCTGGAAGTTAGAAACCCAATTCTTTTTGCTTGAAATAGGAAGAGAATCATTATCAAACATTTTGACAACGTCTTTTGTTAATTTATGGCATGGGAAACTAGACCCACACATGTCTGATCACAATTCACACAACTTTTTTCTCGCCACTTACCTTCTAATTTAGGAAAAACGAATGCCTGGAAAGTAATGACTCCAATGATTTGAAATTTGGAGGATATTGATAAAAGACTTCATACTATGAAGTTGTGCCTGAAAATCTGAGTTGTGCTTGTTATTTCTTGGTGAGGCAAAGAACTTATTGAACCCCCCTCGTAGCTCACTGCTTTCCAGGCGTACCCTGTATAGAATTACATAAACAAAGTAATAAGGGAACTAAGCAATCTATAAACCAAAGTAACAATATATACACAGCCGTCAAACAGAATCATAGAATCGTCAAATTGGTCAATACCAGTTTTCGTGCACTGGGCCGAAGTGTCAAATATTCCTTCCTCCACCTTTCTTGACAAAATCCGTAATACCCCCTTGATCTTACCTTAACTAATTCTAATGCTTATCTTTGTCAAAATAAATGCGTCAAAATTAAATGTTATGAAATCATATTGTTTACTTTTTGCCTGCCTTTAAATTACTAGTATGTTGCATGGTTAACGTAGGCAAGGTTCCCATTCTTCAGCCTGGCGAACAATGACGGATTTATGGACCTAGCCGCTATACCTTTTCCAGCTTGCGTTTTGATCACGTATTATCATTTATGTCATATCTGGGCCACGATAACGTCAGATGCGGGTGTTCTGGACCGGGTGAAAACTTGGTTTATCACATGGGGTTCTAGTGTTATCACACGGGCTTCCATAGAATCATATGTATTCGAACGCACTTCTCGCGTGTGCCGAATGTGCTGTTGTCGAAAATGCGAATATGAGATTTGGACATTGCCACATTGGAATGACTGTTTGCTCGAGAACACCAGATTTTCTCAATTTCTGGCACATGTCCACGGAAATCATGTGTACGTGCGCTTTTTAGCCAAAACAAACATTGGGGCGGAGCCTGTTTGAAAAATGACGAATGACCACTGACTGCCCACAGGGTAAGGACTGGACATCGGTCTGTTTGAACTACCGGACGTTGGACGGAAAGGTTTGTCTGACCTGCCGGCCATTGGGCTGAGAGGTTTGCTTTTGTCACGTCAGGGTCAGGTGAGTGATAAAGGTGGGCACGGAAAAGCGTATGAAGGGTCAAAGACTGAATTCTAGACAAGAATGGCCGCAGTCGCCAGATGGGTAGCTGAGTCCGTCCAGGAGATTCTGCAAATCCCCGGGCTGACTCTGCAGACGTTTCTTGTCCTCTGTTCGACTTTCCTCCTGGCATGTGTCATCTTTAAGCGTTCCCGAAACCTGCCTCCTTACCCGGCAGGACGCGTGCCTGTTCTCGGGCACCTCCTCGCCTTGGGCCGAGCGCCTCACCTCAAGCTGACGGCGTGGAGGCGGCAGTACGGGGACGTCTTCACCGTCAGGATGGGGATGGAAGATGTGGTGGTTCTGAACGGATACACTGCCGTCAAGGACGCGCTCGTGGACAGGTCCGAGCTGTTCGCATCCAGGCCTCCAAATTGCCTGTTTGATGCAGTAACCGGCTTCGGAAAAGGTATGTTTGTCACGCGTCACCTTACTGCGCAATAACTGGAGAAATCCCAAATCACATGAACATAGTATTTAGGCTATGCCTTCTATCCATCTTTCCTGTCTTTGATGTGTGTAAATAAGTTCAACTACTATTCTTTTAAAGGTAAAGGTAGCCCACTGCCTTTTTAAGGCCGTAGGGTGATTGACTGGTACCATGAAAGGATTCGAACCCGGGGCCTATGGGTTCTGGGACAAACATCCCGCAAGTTACGTAACACGACCTCACACTGTGCTCTTGGCATCCTCTTAAACAAAACAAAAGTTCAGAGCAACAATTCTTCAATTTTCTTAATGCGTATTTCATTTTAAGCTCTGTAAGGCGCTCGCATCATTTTTCGTACGTTTCCAAAGAAAACGTTTTGGACCACACCGTATTGTAAATAGTACCAATAAAGCAGCTGCAAAATGGGCCGTAGCTTGCCAAAAAAAAAACATATCAGAATACTAAGGTCATAGAATGTAACCTTCATCTCCAAGGTCAAAGAAGACAGATGCAAAAGAATAAAAATGAAGGATCTATGTCCAGTTTGCCATATTATGTGTGTTATGTCATTGTTCAACCTTCCTGACCAATTTTATTTCATAAATAAAGCCAACTTTTATGGTCAAACTTTTTTTATTCGCACGCTCGCATCAGTTTGTGAGTTCCCAGAGGACGTCATCCATATAATCAAATCAACATGGCCTAATGTAGATTCAAAAGTGTCATCTTCCGTGCTCTTCAGACCTAGCCTCTGTACCCTGGGGAGCCGCCATCAAGCAAAGAAGGAAGTTCACCACAACCGCCTTAAAGGTCCTGGGCATGAAGGTCGGCAGTGGCGGCATTGCAGAGAAAATCCGAGAGGAAGCGGGCTTTCTCCGCAGCAGGGTAAGATCGTGTCAAACGTTATGTTCGCCGCCTTAGATTTCTGCTGATGGTGATTTATTCTGTGGTCCCTGCTTCTGAGTAGCCTCCATAGCAGGCTCTCTGGGGCCTTTCGTCGGCTCATAATACACTTTTGCTGGCCATTTCTTTTTGTACTGGATCGCTATTTACCGGTAGTCAATAAATCCCCGACGGCCAGCAATCAGCGATCCAGTACAAACAGAAATGGCCAGTAAAAGTGTATTATGAGCCGAAAAAAGGCCCCAGAGAGCCTGCTATGGAGGTTAGCTTCCTAGTCTATTGGCACTGATATTGTTGTTCCTAGTCATATGTTTCAAACATTTGATCAAGCGCCCTAAGTATAACTCATACTTTGTACTTTGGTGCCTTCGAATTTAAAGTCATTTAAGGTCTCCGATGTCATAGAGCCACTACGTGCATGACTTTGACTTTGATCCACATTGCTTGATGATGTAATCACTGGCTTCACTGTTGTTGGTTATACTAACATCTAGGGCTGGTTATTGGTATTTTCTTGTTGGACCGGTCCGAAAAAAACGGACCTGAAAAAACAAACAGTGGCCCAGATTTTGGGCCGAGTAGAAAATTACCAGATTATATCGGCCATACCCGTTTTGACCCTTACCGGTTCAAGAAAATAGCAAGAGCAAAGCAGAGTAGTGTTTATATTAATTTCTACCAAGTTTCTACAATCGAGCTTACAGAATTTGCATAAAGGCAGTATTTTAGAACGCCAGTGGGAGTTGTATATTCCTCCAAATAGATTCATTTGTAGAAATTTGAACAACTGTTTTCAATATCGCATATTCAGAAGTTTTCACAAAACAATTTGGACAATGCGGTATTGCACTCAGGTTAGCAACTTAATTTTAACAGTGTCACATACAAAGAAGTATAGACAGAAGGTAAAGGTAGTATTTACCTCCCCGACCGAAGCCAGGTACCCATTTCTACACCTGGGCGAAGTGAGGAGGGTCGTTTAAAGTGCCTTTTCCGAACTCGGGACCTCTAGGTTTGGAGCCCAACACTATTCCACCTACACCGCACACGACGCCACGAGATATTACTTTCTGACGTGAGTCTTTCTTCCAGGTGGCAGAATACGAGGGAAAGCCGTTCGACGTCGCCTACGACCTGAACGTGGCCGTCGCGAACGTCATCTGCTCCATGGTGATCGGGCGGCGCTACGACTACAAGGACGAGACGTTCAGGGAGCTGTCGGAGGCGGTGGTCACCGTGGCCGTGAAACTTGCGGCGGGGCAGATCATCAGCTTCTTCCCCTGGTTACGCTTTGTTCCAGGGGGTGAGTGATGGTTACCTTCGCAAAAAAGGTTTTGTTTTCGGCGGCACCATCTCTGTCTCTGTCTCTGCCCCTGTCTCTGTCTCTCTCTGTCTCCCTCCCCCCCTCTCTCTCTCTCCCTCTCTCTCTCTCCGAGTGTGTTTGTGCGTATGCTTTTGGGCAGTAAAACTGATGTATGTGTGTGTGTGTGTGTGTGATAGGCATAACTCGAAAAGCTGTGGATGGATCCTCGTAACAGTTAGTGCTTCGGCAAGAATGGGGAAAACGAAGGTAGAGTTCGATGATGTGTCCCTTAGCAGCTTTCTAAGGTACTGCAGCGCAACTTCCGGTTTTGACATCTGCTGTTCTGGGCATGCTACAGTGCTTCCGTTTTTGTCCACTAAATCTATTCGTGTATGATGAAATGCGGTTTTAAGGCAACAAAAGGGGTTTGCAGGAGAAAAACCTTGATTAATCAGGAAGACCGAAGCGGAAAGCATCATCACCATCTTGTCTGTACTTTTCCCCAGTGAACAGAGCCAGAGTGGACTTGCTTGAGCAGAACGCGAAGCTTCAGAAGGTACTGGGGGAGGAGTTGAGTCGCCACCGACAACACCTGGACCGCGAGAATCCGCGAGACTTCCTGGACTTCGGGCTGCTGGAGCTGGAGAAGCAGAGGAAGGTGGAGGGTCTGACGGGGGAGATCGTGATGCACATGGCGCAGAATCTCTTCCTGGCAGGGACAGAAACCGCCTCCAACACCCTCCGCTGGAGTCTGCTGTACATGGTGCTGCATCCAACCGTCCAAAAGAAAGTACGTGTACGAAAATAGTTGGTAGAATATCGGATATAGGAGAATTGTTTTTACACAACCAGCAGGTACTTACATTACCAGAACTCCAGTTAAAAGCTCTGACGAAGGTGTCTGAGAGACATCGAAACGTAAGCAATGTAAGTACCTGCTGGTTGTGTAAAATAAAAGGTACAGTTACTATGTTATTACTTAGGCTTAGGTCCCAATTGAACAAAGGGACCCTGTCGGGCAGTTTACGGGCTGTTTTGTTTTGCACTTTTGGACGTGGCTCCATGGGACACCTTGCGGCCACTGTACGTGTACTTTGTCAGATCCATCCTCCTACGCAGGGACATCCAACAGCCAAACTGCCTGTCTGGATGTGTCCTGCTCTTTCAACCGTCACCCTTGATTCCTAACCGCTGTGCTTATAAATATTAATGAAGTTAACCCTTAGACATGCGAGACAGCTTTTGAAAACGGAAAGTCTATTCTCTGATTGACTGACAGCTGGTTTGAGGGGGACGTCCACAGGAACTAAGAGTGGCGGTTGAAAGAGCAGGGCACATCCAGACAGGCAGTTTGGCTGTTGGATGTCCCTGCGTAGAAGGATGGTCAGATCTTACTTAGGACTAGGTCCCGATTGGAAAAAGGGGCCTTTCCGGCTTTCGACACTGTCGGGCGTGAAACCTACGTGGCCCCGTGGGACACCTTGCGGCTCCCGGGTATTTTTGGACCCGACCGGGTCCCGGGTTGAATTTAAGTCGGAAAATGAATCCGGGACACGGTGACAAATAGATGCCGTAACCTACGAATAAGATAAAAAGCGAATCTTTTTACGCTTAGTGTGTTTTGTTGTCTCTTTTTAGTCATAATCTTGTTTTAACAGGTACAAGAGGAGCTAGATGCCGTTGTTGGTGCGAGTCTGCCCGCCCTGTCCGACCGTCCCCAGCTGCCCTACGTGAATGCCTGCCTGCTGGAGACCATGAGGATCCGCACTCTTCTTCCCGTTTCTCTCCCCCACGCCACCACACAGGACGTGAAAGTGTCCGGCTACGACATCCCCAAGGGTACCCAGGTACGCTACAGGTTTGCTACATGCCACAGAAAGTCGCTACATCTCATGGGCTACATCTTCTGTCTTAAGTGTTGCAAACATGTGGTTTTCATCACAAACATTCGGTGTAGAAACTGATTGGGAATGTCGCAACAAGAAGAATCCAGTTACTTACAAAACGGATTATTGCACAAGTCTGTTAACTGCACGGAATCCCAAAATGCCAAACCGGTGCGGTCCAGCTGGATACTAGTAACTCCTCATTATTGCACGGATAATTGCATGAAAAACACTGCAAAATAGCGTGTGAAATTAAACGGCTTCTACTGTAGCGATAGGCAGTGCCAAGCTCTTGAACATTACAACCGCGACGTCTGAAAATGGTTCTTGGACTTGGGTAACTTATTTTCTTGTAGAAGTGAAGACCAGTTAAAAGACAGTATTCAGTATTTTATCAGATATTATTATCTTACTTTTGTCTGTTTATTCTCAGGTGCTGGTGAACCTGTACTCTATCCATAAGGACCCCCTGTACTGGCCTGACCCGGACCGGTTTGACCCCGAAAGGTTTCTGGGCGCGGAAGGGAACGTCATCAACAAGCCCGAGTCCTTCATGCCGTTTTCAGCAGGTGGGGAAAACGGAGACGACTTCTAGAAAAATGGACTATTGCGTACTTTGTTCCTGAACTGTTGTTTGTCGTTGTGACGTTGTTAGAAAGAGTTTTACTGTTTAGTGTCTTTCATAGTCTGTGTAACACAAACTCCGCTGTCCAGGGCTGTAACTGGCCCCTCCCCGCGGAGGGCCGGCGGATGATTGGCGGGCTGCTATAAGCGAGATTTAATCAGGCTAGTGTCTTTCACAAGGGCAAAACATTGTTACATGTAGCATGGCATCCAAGCATCTTGCATTTAAGCCACACGGCCCCACAGCGTCTTCGACGTATGGTTTCACGTTGATCTTGTTCATCTTTATTTCCAGGCCGCCGTGTGTGTCCCGGTGAGCAGCTGGCCGGGATGGAACTTTTCCTGTTCTTCTCGACCCTGCTGCAGTCCTTCACCCTCTCGGCGCCAGAGGGCGCTCCTCCGGCAAACACCGACGGCGTCTTTGGTCTGACGCTGACGTCACCCCCGTTCAAGCTCTGCGCGACACCGCGTTAGTTTATGATGAATAAATTGTGAAGGCCAGGAGTTGCTTTCTTTCTTTCTTTCTTTCTTTCTTTATTGACGATGAGACAAGTCATTACAAGGGTCTGCTGAGGCAGCTTCATGAATAAATGGATGGAGAGTATGCAAACAACTACTTTACATTCTAGAAGACTGATCTGTCCTATACACTGCGATTAACTCATTAACTTTAGTCATTGTCAATGCGATCGCGAGTATCACATATGCGAGTATGTCATATAAAGATGCTTAAGTCTTGGTATTATGCCTTTACAAAGAACTAGCTGGAAAAAGAAGCTGGGTATAATGACATATATATGTCTGCTGCCTTGTTTACCTAAATTTATCTCAATGGATAAGACAAACAAATATACATACTGACATGTGATAATCCTTGCATTGAAGTATAAGACAGTAATCTTAAATATTTCACGCTTCTCCAGTTCTGGTCAAAATAGGCAAACCCTTTGATCCACAGAAAATTTCCTGAATCTCTCAGTTTCTATGCTCAATTCACATCCAGTCCTTTGAATTAGCTGTGTGATTACCCGTCTCAAGTCTTAGTGAAAGGTATCAAAATTAAAAGGCTTGTTTATTTATTTATTTATCTATTTATTGGTTTGGCTGCACCGAACACACAGCCAGGGCTGCCCAACTAGCCTATGGCTATTACAAAGGGCTTGTTTACCTTTGTCCTGCACGTACGTTTCAAACTAGTAGGTAAGTTGATCCCCTAAAAAATCGAACCAGTTCCTTCAGAACATCTTCTGTCTTTAGTGTTGCAAACATGTCGTTTTCATTACTTACATTCGGTGTAGATACTGATATATATAGTAATGCCACAACAAGAAGGATCCAGTTAATTGCACAACGGATCACCGCACGATTCTATTAATTGCACGGAATCCCAAAATCCTATACCGGTGCGGTCCAGCTGGATAACTTCACATTGTCGCATCGGCATATATAAGAATAAAGGGTTTGTTTATTACCTTTGTCCAGCATTTACGTCACGGAAGGAATATAGTTTGCCCTAGTTTCCCAACTAGTAGGTAAGTTGACATACATACATACATACATAGGTAAGTATCGAACCAGTTCCTTTAAGCTACGAGGAGTTGTCGGACGACCCCGTCAACAATTGTGCTGCGCACGCGCAAAAAATGTTGTCTGCATTCTTTGAAAAAAAAATGGCCGTAATTGTCAGCTGGATAGCGGAGTCCGTCTGGGAAATTTTTCAAATCTCTGGACTGACTCTACAAACCTTTCTCGTCTTCTGTGTGGTCTTTCTCTTGGCATATGTTCTCTTGAAACGCCATAAAAACCTGCCCCCTTACCCGGCAGGACGTGTGCCTGTTCTCGGGCACCTCCTCGCCTTGGGCCGAGAACCTCCTCTAAAACTGACGGCGTGGCGGCGGCAGTACGGGGACGTCTTCACCGTCAAGATGGGGATGGAAGATGTGGTGGTTCTGAACGGCTACACTGCCGTCAAGGACGCGCTCGTGGACAGGTCCGAGCTGTTCGCGTCCAGGCCGCCAAACTACCTGCTCGACGCGATTGTTGGTTGCGGAAAAGGTGATTATTCTTTCCCTATTATATTAGATTTTCCTCCGCAGAAGGACAAAGATTCTTTCTTTTATACACAAACCAACTGGTAGTATGTTAAGATATATAATATGTATTGATAATTTATTTGCAAATCCATGCCCGTAGGCTAATTGCAATGATACAGACAGTGAAAAGTAACAAGTGTCTATTCTAAATACACACACGTCAGCTATCTATGTACATGCTTCTACTTTCTTTATTGGGTGGTCTGACTTCTTCTTTGGAGGCAGTGGCTGATGAAAAGTCCCACTTCTTTAATGATTAGTGGGTTCTGTCATTTTAACAGAAATATAGTTTTTTTTTAGGTCTACTAACTGGTGAAAAGTTGGAAATATTGTTTTGATTGTGTCAAAAAGGTTGTTTCTTTCGTCCTCATAGTGGGGGCAGTTACATATAAAGTGTATTTCATCTTCCACTGCATGATAGTTTAGTGTTTTGAAGAAGTGGGGCAACTATGTCACCTGTTTCTCCGTGCCCTAAGGGCAAGATTCTTTGTTTTCCAAGAAGGAACAGTGATACATGGGCCAGGAATAAAACAGCTCTTGTACTGAGATGCTCGTGCAGATCTAGACGATTCTCATGGATTTCACTGAACGCATCTGAGGGACAATAAAAAAAAACTAGGGTAGTAGCACAAAAAAATCCAGGGGGGATAAAACACACCTGTAAAGAAGTCCAAGGGAGCAAACCCTAGCCAAAATGCCAGTGGGAATGGCCCCTGCATAGTATGTATATGTGTTATAGTACATAATAGTGCACATGCCTTAATGGTTGAGTAAAGGTTACGTTAGACTAGTGGGTAAAATGGTAAGGAAATGCCTGTGTAAATATTTTATGATTGTTTTTAGTTGTGTACATTTAGTCGTATGTTGTATGGTGATATAAGTGAGTAAGTGCATATTTTTTAATGTTCTGTAATTTATGACTTGTGAATAAAATGTGAAAAAAAGACTGGGGTACTACAAAGAAATGGCTGCATGTTTCATACCACAGAGATGATTTACTGTAAATTCAACATTGCAGTCTGTATAGAAATAAGACGTGTTCTTTTTTGTTTTTTCAAGAAATTGTGTCAGCACGCTGGGGGCCCGAGTTCAAACAGAGAAGGAAGTTTGCAACCGCCGCCTTGAAGAACCTGGGCATGAAGGTCGGGACTGGCAGTGTTGAGGAGAACATCCGGGAGGAAGCGAACTGTCTCCGCAACAGGGTAAGATCAGATAACTTTTTTTATAAACTTTATCAAAGGTGCTGTATTGTCGCTTGTCTGTGTATGATTTTCTCTCTCTCTCTCTCTCTTTCTCTCTCTCTCTTTCTCTCTGTGTGTGTGTGTGTTTCTGCGAGTTACAATATACGCATAGAAAGACGAAGTTGATGCAAATAAGTCAATTAGCTCCTGCTGCTGTGTTAGTTACATGAGCTAACGTTACGTACCTCTTGTAACTAAACCAACGGCAGCTAAGTTGACTAAGGCCTACGTCACATTTCCAAACCGGGGCCCGGTCGGGCAGCTTTCGGGAACGAAAAGCACGTATGATCACCAAGTTACGCAAAGCGTAAAGAGAATAGTCGTGCACGCGGGCATTTTTGTGTGTAGTTTTGCGTATACATTTCTATTTTTCATTTCCATAAACAGCCCGGCCGGGCCCTAGTTTGGAAATGTGATGTTACAGCCCAACCAAGTAACTGCTTTTCGGCGTGTCTTATTACCTTGATGTCTAACTTTCATCGACCTTCCTTCCATTCTTCAGATTGCAGAATACGAGGGACAGGCCTTTAACATATCCAGCGACCTGGGCGTGTCTGTAGCCAACATCACCTGCTCCATGGCGTTCGGGAAGCGCTACGACTACGGGGACGAAACGTTCTGTGAGCTCCTGGAGGCTGTGATGAACGTTATCGCCGAGCTGGGAGCGGGACAGATCATCAGCGTCTTCCCCTTGCTGCGGTTCGTTCCTGGAAGTTAGTAACGTCAACGTACTCAGAATTTAATGCATTGGTCACGTCTATAGCTATTTGTCGCCGGGCCCAGGGTTGATTTTAAATCCTCCGAGTTAAAAAAAAATCAGGGGCCCGACCGGCCCCAGAATAGCCCAGCAGTCACAGGGCGTCCTTCGGGGCCACGCCCGAAAGTGTAAAAAAAAGCCCATGATTTGCCCGGCAGTGCCCCTTTTCTATATTCTCAATTGTGACCAACGCATACCCCTCATAGTTATATATTAGGCATCCCACCCACTGTTTGCAACTAATCTGACAGAAAGGGGTCCAAACAGACCCTCATAAAATCCTTCTGGTGGTTCTTATTGTGACGAATACTTTGACAACATGGCGTGATTCCAATATCTGACGGTTCACATGTCTACTAAGCTTTCGACAAGTCTGCAACATTTTATAATAGATAACAATATTTTGTCAGGGACATCATATATGCTTTTTTCTTAATTTCTATGTAGTAAACCGAGCATTCATGGAAGTGCTCAAGCAGAACTCCAGGATTCATGAAGTGCTGTGGGACGAGATAGCGCGCCATCGCGAGACCTTCGATCGCGAGAACCCGCGAGACTTCATCGACTTCTGCCTTTTGGAGTTGGAACAGCAGGAGAAGGTGGATGGTCTGACGGAGGAGAATGTCATGTACATGGCGCAGGATCTGTTCTTCGCCGGGACGGAGACTGCCACCAACACTCTACTCTGGAGTCTGCTCTATATGACTCTGAACCCCGACGTCCAACAAAAGGTACTCACTAATCTCCAAGCAGACCCTAAGATTGCATAAGATGGTACTAAACTGGCCAGGGAGTGTAGTCAGCCAAGAGGTGTACCCTAATTGCCTGTAGTCAAACACACTACGAAGCTGGCTTCAGTCCTCTGGCAGCTTTTGATGCTATCTTATGCTACCGTAGGATCTGCTTGGAGATTAGGTACTCTACCAACCTAGCTTTGAAGCACGACCAACGTAATTTTGTCTCTACTCTGGGGCCATCCCTGGATAGGACAAGAAGTGTTGGTTGAGACGAAATAAGTATTCTTCAGACTGCAGAATATCTTGGCATCAGTGGTGTTCACAACATATGCAGCTCATTTGTGGTTGTGTCGTAACTGTAGCCAGTGTAGGTTGTTTGGCTCACACCACAGAGGTCCTGGGCATTGCTCTCTTGCGAAAGGCACATTACACCACTCTCCTCACTTCACTCAGGTGTAACATGTGTGGATGTAAAAGACAGGAGGATTGGGTTCCGCCTTTCAATACCATGACCACAATTAATCATCAATGGACGTCAAGTGGCCATATTTGTCCAACAGGTACACGAGGAGCTTGATGCCGTTGTTGGTGCGAGTCTGCCCGCCCTGTCCCACCGCTCCCAGCTGCCCTACGTGGATGCCTGCCTGATGGAGACCATGAGGATCCGCACTCTTCTTCAATTGTAATCGGTGATGCTTGTCCACACAGGTACAGCAGGAGCTCGATGCCGTTGTTGGTGCGAGTCTGCCCGCCTTGTCCCACCGTTCCCAGCTGCCCTACGTGAACGCCTGCCTGCTGGAGACCATGAGGATCCGCCACATCGCGCCACTGATAATCCCTCACGCGACCACGGACACCGTCAGAGTGCAGGGATTCGACATCCCGGAGGGAACTCAGGTATTGTTCTGGGCCATAAACAGTGGAAGCCGCTTAATTGCACACCTAATTTGCCAGCGAATTCCGTGCAATTGTCAGGCGTGTGCGATAATGCGAAGTTACCCAGTTGGACCGCACCACCACGGGATTTGGGGATTCCGTGCGATTGACCAAAGTGTGCGTTTATCCGACGGGCAATTAAGCGGCTTCCACTGTATTTGATAGACATTTTGTCACGTGAAACCTCTTTGTACTAGTGAACACCTCTGCATGATGACACTTTTCCGTGGTTCCTTAGATTATTTTCCCATTGGTGCAAGCATTAAGACTGTATTGCAGCAAGGAGGCTTAAAAATTGTGGCCATATTCTTCAAATTGTTGGTGCTTATAGACTGAGAACTTCGCTACATTTATGGTTTACGTTTCCAGTTGTAACATATGGTTGTCCCAACTGCACTAACCAGTCTCCTCTATTAGATAATGTTAAGGACTACCAATTTCAATGAACCCCAGTCATCAGTACCATCCGGAAAGTACTTCGCTCCGGCGTTCATTACATACTATATACAGTCGCTTCTTGCTCTGACATTCATTATACACTATATATATATATATCGCTTCTCTGATAGCAGAAACGAACATAGGAGCGAACTACTATCCAGATGGTACCCAGACTAAGTTATCTGAGTTGATCAATTACTGTTGCTTCATGATTTTTTTTCTACCAGGTGTTGATGAACATGTACTCCCTCCACATGGACCCCGCCTACTGGCCTGACCCGGACCGGTTTGACCCCGAAAGGTTTCTGGACGCGGAAGGGAACGTTATCAACAAGCCCGAGTCTTTCATGCCTTTTGGAGGAGGTACGTCTGAAAAGGATTGCCTTTCATTAGCTAAGGATTGATAGTTGTATGGTTGATCTTACGTTGTTTCTGCCACGCTGAAGAAGAGTGAAGGATGTCACCTAAACGTCAGGAATTAAATTTCCATTTTTATCCAGTTGTAGAGATTGAATTTGTATTTGAATATTGTTTACCTGGATGTCTGATCTTCATTAACTAATTTTACTGTTTGAATCGTAGAAAGGTTTCTACTCCACCAAAATGTGGAACTAAAAATGCACGCATTCTGAATAGCTGAAACTCCACACCTGAAGGAAATCGTGGTATTTGGCTTTTCTTGGTAGACATTGTTTCTGGGCTACGGTTGATCTGACTTCAGTCCGTTCTGCCATTGCTTTACTCCTTGCGCGGAATCTAAATTTTTAGTGTATAGATTTGTTTGCGTCGATGTGTATCCGCAGTTACTTACAATTTTGAGTGACAAGCTGTTGGTGAGTGGAAAGAAAACCACAAAGGTGAAACTTGCCGTACTAGTGGCAGGAAGTACAGAAATTACAGGTCAGAGTTGGTGAAACTAGTCGTTGATTTTGCTTTTCATTATTTCCAGGCCGCCGTGTGTGTCTTGGTGAGCAGCTGGCCAGGATGGAACTTTTCCTGTTCTTCTCCACCCTGCTGCAGTCCTTCTCCTTCAAGACGCCAGAGGGCGCCCCAGCTCCTTGCGCCGATGGCATATTTCGTATGACGTTGACCCCGCATCCATTTGAACTCTGTGCGATTCCGCGCTAGCTTGTTGGCTAAGAGTGCAATAAGTTATCTCATTGTCCCCACTGGATCTAGGTGAAGGATGATAGACAGACTAGTAATAAGCCTGTAGTAGTGGTGAAAGGGTCACTCATCTGATATACTCATTCAATAATCAAGTTAATTGCAAATTCTTGCCCGTGGGCTAATTGCAGGTAACATAAAAGATTCAAACAGTGTAAAATACAACATCACAAGTGTCTACTCTAGTCTAAAACAACATGTAGTAAAGGCTAACTCTAGATCCTGGGTTATTGGGTTCGACTCCTTTTTCGAAGACAGTGGAAGACGAAAGATCCCTGACACTTTTTCTATTATGTATTCAATATACACTCATAACGGTGTAAATTGTCTAAGTCAAACATATCAGCTACAGGTTGCTTTTTTAACAGTTTTTATGTCTATATAACATAACATTTGTTGTATTCGGACTTTTTATTTACCCCGTAAGTGAGAACGTTTTCAGGGACCATAAATGTATCTGGTTTGTTTTTAGTTAAGGGCTAGATGATCTCATTACGAGATTTTAAGAGCACGAATTGTGAAAATTAAGTCACTCATTGAATTAAATGTTTAAAAATGACTCTATTGAGAGTTAGTGTGGTCTAGTGAGAAGACTTTGAAATCTATTGTTGTTTTCTTGTTTGAAATTAGCAAACTCATTATCATGAATCGAATGTGCTAGCAAATAAATTTTAAGAAGAATCACCAAGTTTGGCATGTCTGGTACAAGTCGTTAAAACGTTATACGACGTAAATGGTGGGCAATTTTAGCCCCCCCCCCCCCTCAAGCAAGGTAGGGTTAAGTGAAGTGCGTATTTCTTCGTCACATTGAAGTATGTAGCGTATACAAGTAAGCTCGAAAAATACATTTTGACTGGTAAAATCTGGATTCAACATTCTCTGTTTTTTCTCCCACATATTTACTTACATTTGACGTACATCATTTAGTCTGTATAACACAAACTACGCTATCCGGACTTGTAACTGGCCCCTTCCTGCTAGGAGACTAATCTCCAAGCAGATCTTACGGTAGCATAAAATACTAGTAGTATTAAAAGCTGGCAAAGGAGTGAAGCCGGCCTAGGGGCGTATATGCTACCGCCACGGTGCCCGGCTGACTCCCTTTGGCCGATTCTACAGAGCTTTACCAGCTTTGATACTATCTTATGTCACCGTAGGATCTGCTTGGAGATTACTAGGGGACTGGTTAGATGTTGTTCTGGCCGCTGTAAGTGCAACACCACACATCCCTGGTAACAAACAATGGAAAGCTCCTTACGTGCCGACGCCATTGACGTAGTCACCGAGTAAACAATGAGCACGGATCATATAACAGAAGGTAAACAGTTTCGGTCAATTGCTCATGTTTTCGTACCTGTTTGTTCGCTATCAAGACGACGGCTGATTTTGAAGGTGACTAAATCACCCACACACAAAACAAGGGATCCAACAAGTAGTTAGCTGATCTACCATGGCTGCTGGTGCAGGTAAGGTTCTACTCCAACCTTTGCTCAAACATAAGACAGCTTAAGGTTTACAAATGACACCGTGGCCATCAGGTTTGTAACAACACCTAAAGCTACTTAGCCTCCATAGCAGGCTCTCTATGGCCTTTTTTGGCACATTTGCTGGCCATTTTTTTTGTACTGGGTTGCTGATTGCTGGCCTCTCTGATAGCCGGCCATTTTTTAAGCTACTGACGTTTGTGAAGAAAACGACGCCATTTTGGACGTTGATCCGTGTGGTCCACCATATTGTAAAAACCTTGTTAAACGTAAATTTTCTGTATACATACATTAACATATTCCGTCAGTTAGAAAAGAAATCCTTAGGATTTTTGTCTCATTACAAAAAGGCAAGCTTCAATTCGTGTTGGAGGTTGGCTGTGGTTTAGTCTGCTTAAGAACTGTACGACATTAAAACCGTACGAATACGTAACGTTAGATAGGAAGCGATTTTAACTTGGGAACCCCTGATTCGCTTCTGGGAAGGTTTTAGGTAATGTTTCTCTTCGTACAAGATTTGATTAGCATATCACAAGTCTGGTACATGTAGGGTGGGAGACTTTTGATTTAGAGAGTAGACTCCTGCACCACTAATACGAAATGCAACCGAATAAATCAAATCAAACCAAACTAGAATCCCGCGACTTCATACCTTCGCCAAATGTAGTTAACCGTTTCGAGTGAAGTATCATAATTATTTCCCATTGACTATGCAAATAAGTTCCTCGTTTGAATACATTGTCTCAACGTTAACTGATCATCTCCTCTGCCCAAAATGACAAATTGTTCTAAGCATGAAAATATTATCTTGGTACAGAAGGCTTAGTATTATAGCGTTTCTTAATTTATAAATTATGAAAATGTGACCCTGGTTTGCATTATTTATGTCCTATAATGTTCACCTTGATTTAGCTTCGTAATGCCTCTAGTAGGAACGTCCCCTCATTTACTAGTATTTGCTCAATGATTTTGCACATGATTAGTCCATGGGCCAGAGGAAAAAATTGGTACCAGTATCCATCTAGGACTAGATGTCTTTATTTGCATAAACATAACAGTACCACATTGTCCTTGTATGTCAAAAATTAATAGATTGATAAAATATGGCATTACGTTTATTGGAGAGAGAGGTTTCAAGTTTTATGTTGATACAGTATTAAATATTTAAACCCGTTGAAAACATTGTTTTAGGAAGTCGGAAGATAGAGCAGGGCGCACTCCATGGGACTTGTGGGGACGGTGAGCCGCAGACTGTTAGGGAAGAAGATCAAGCTGGTGTGCACGTCACTGTCAATAAAGTGGTAAGCGAACTGATTCCGTGTTTTAGGGTCAAAGGGTTGTAGTTTTGCTTTTAAGCCTTTAAGGTTCTGTTTTGCTAAAAAAAATTGCTTCTCTTTGTGGCAAATCCGCACACCAAATCTGTGTGGTTGTGGGCACGCAAAAGACAGATTAGCCCAGGGCATCGGTGGGCGTCAATCCACCGTCAGGGAAAGTGGTGTAAAGTTCTTTCCCCAAAAAATGGGAACAAAATCTAAATATCAACTATAGTGTTATGCTATTGTCTTCAAATTATGTGTGCTAAATGTTATTTGATATTCAATGACTTCATAGATCTGTATACTTACTAGTTTGCTGCTTAACTAGTGCAACAATAATAGTGTTATACAGTACAGTCGTAGTACTGGTATGTTGCTGTCCGTTGTCTGCCGTAGAAGTTACTTTTTTTCGTCCCGTCGCAAACATTTACATTGTTGTGAATTTCAATATTAGGAGGAAGAGCGGAGAGAGAAGACTCTGTGTGCAACCGCGATGCAGCCTGGCGGAAAAGGAAGGATTTTGTGTTCCCGCCCGATCGTCATATTGTCCGTGCTGTTATTGCTTGCCACTATTCTAACGGGGACAGCGGTCATCTGTGAGTCATCCATTTTTAATGTATATATAAATCAATCATTTGGGGTGCTTGTCAGTTGATTGTTTTAATGACAATGACAATGAAGTTTATTGCATATTCATGCCCACTCGGGGCTAAATGCAGTTAGTTGCATACAAGGCGACTGATAGGTAAGCTATTCTAGTTCTACTTATGCCTGTCTTTCTACATGCTTCTTCCCTCTTTTAAAACATGCAAAGACGAACTTACAGGGTTATTCTATTAAATCGTAATTAGATATTGGAAAAAGTCTTCCTTTGTTACCAGTAGTTGTGCACGTGTTTTAATGAAAAATAGTTTGCAAGTTTTTAGCGGCTGACACTGTTTGTGCAAGAATTACCAATAACTGTATCATCTCCGTTGCAGTGTGGAAAGAGATGAGCACTTCGGAAAATGCGAACAAACAAGGCGGTGGGTGATGTTTTTTTCTCTTCATATCATTCGTAGATTTTTTTCTAAATCAGGTTCGTAGGGCCTAATGTTACCATCATGAAGATGAAGAGTGGCCCATAGCGATAACTGTAGGTAGCAGCATCTCTTCTCCCTAAGTCAGAAACATCAAGCTTAGGCAAGCTTGACTTCACTGACTCAATAGGCGTAGTAGGGGTTACGAGGCTGCTCGGGAATTTCCCTACCCCATTTTGGCCGGAATGGTTTGATCCGCTCACATCGCACCATCGCACATGTGGCAGGTTCTTTTACGTACCCGGGGTATGGCTCTCTCCAGACACGGGACCTCCATTTAATGTCCTATCCGAGGGACGGCACTCATTTTCGCCTGAGTAAGTAGATAGTTGCAGAAGAATAAAACAACGGGCGCAGAATGCAAAAGATTTTAATCGAACTCTGTACGCCGTGGATACGCCAGTTTTCAGAAAACTCCAATAATGATTATGTTTTCTTAATACAAATATTACAGGGTGCGAAAGGAACAATGGAGGCTGTGTTCAGATCTGTACCAACACCAGTGGGAGTTACCACTGTTCCTGTCAGGAAGGCTACGTCCTAAACTCGGATGGATTCACATGTGACGGTAATATGGATTAATAGTAATATCAATACTATTATATTAATCTTAGATATGTCTAAAGGGGTTACGTGTAATTGGGGTACGAGATTTTATGTTTTATCATTGTCTATTGGTTTTATTTGTCGATTCTGTGGTTATCCATGTGTGGCAAGTCATTTGCTATGTATGTCTTTGGTATTGCCCGAATCAATAAAGAAAGTTGTGGAATTAATTTAAGAAAAACAGTGAATCTGAGGACAGTGCGAGCATAGGGCTGCTAGTAAAAGGCCTCCAGTGCCAGCATATGCGCCATCTTGATCGAGTGGCACCTTACCAATAATTACTAGTTCTTTTTCCTTTTATTAGGCGTTGCTCCGGAGCTGGAGTTTGACCGGCTTCTTGCCGACGCGATGGAAGGTTCCTACAACGTCAGCTCAGACTGCAGTGCCAGCCTTGAAGTCAGCGGATGTCGACTTGACATTACCAGCGACCCTGTCCTCTGTCTCAATGTCCGACTCTTCCTTTCTATTGTCCTTCCAAACCTGTCGCTTGACGGCTATCGTTTAAGTGACGCTTCTGATCTGCTTGACGTGGCCGTGTTGCGAAGCTACATAGACCGCTGTGATGACAGAGTTTGGGTCTCAGGAGCTACCTTAAGGCCTGTTACAATCGTGCCTTCTGTTGTAACACTCAATGACATCTCCGTTGATGTCAGCTATACTAGTACTTTACCACCATCTTTTCATGCACTGTTCAATGGCACCTGGTCCATCGGTGATGTCGACTTCCCAGTGACATTAGAAAGGTCGTCTGATGGATTGATTCTCATGGGTACGGCAGCTGTACAAGATGGTTTGCCGGTCAGCTCCCTGATTCAACACTTTGGCGCGTCGTTTTTACCGCCGGGTTCTCTTAGAGATCCCTTACTCGACATTGGCCTTGGGGACTTCTCGATTGAAGACGCAAGTGTAGAGGCCATGCTAGGTGAGGAATTTGCAGTCCGTATTGTCGGAGATGCTGTAATCGGAGAATGGAGTGGTGATGTCGAAGTAGTAGTCAGTAGGGTAGAGAACGACCCATTTATGGTGGCAGGAGTAACTTTATCAGACGTCGGCATAATTCCAGCGGTGAGGAAACTTACAGGAGGCGCACTAGATATTTCGGTGATTCCAGGAGCGAGTATTTTGTCGCGCAGTGGTGTAGCCTTTGTGGTGTCTGCTCGCACGTTGCCCCGTGATCAGCAGTTGCTCATGTATTCCACACTGCATGCCGACAGGGATATCAACCAAGGTGTTAACATTGTAGCATCGTTCGCACCCCCGACAGATTGCGGACAGGACGCATTTTGTAAAGTTGTGAAAAGGCTGTTAGGGAATGACATCGAGCTAAGTCTTTTTGCAACTCTGACGTCTGTGGGTGACTTGTACATGACGGCGGTGGTAGAAACCCCGGTGATTCTAGCTGAGGGCATTGAAATGCGAGATGTCGGGTTGGAGATCCAGGTCGGTACCGCTAACAACGCGGTGGGCCTAACTGGGTCGATTCAGTTCGACACTCCTCCCGTACTCCTGGGGGGCGGCATAGGAGTCTCGCAAAGTGGCGGGTACCTCAGGATGTCCACGGATGGAATGTGGAATAAAGCATTCGGGCTGGATTTTCTAACGATCGGTGACATCAACTTCGAGATGTCAATCCTGCCGGAACCCACTATCATATCATCCTTGCAATTCGGTGGCCGGGCTATCATTGGTTACCGTGACAACCCTAGCGCTGTGCCATTTGAGGGTTCCGTGTACATCGGTGTGAACAAAATAGATCCATGGCAGAACTACTGCGCAGGCTCTATCAGTGCCCTGACCGTCCCTGCCATTCTTAAAGCTTTTGGCCAGACTCTCCAGCTTCCATCTTTCTTGGAAGACATTGGCTTTCCTGAAGGAGCCAGTTTTTCCTTCTCCCTACTCCAGCGAACTCTACCAAACGGCGTTTTTATTCCCAGGGGATTCTTTTTCCGCGGCGCTTTAAAAGTGCTGTTCTTTACCGCCAGTGCAGACATGAAAATTGACTCGACTTCCCTTTTCGCTAACGTGACTGTGACCCGATTTGACATTGGCAACGGCTTGGTCCAAGTTGGTGGACCAAGTTCCGAAACTGGTCCCGTGATTTCTGTCGACATCAGCTGGCTTCCATGGCACGCCGAGCTGTTCATCCATGGCAGCGTTACCGTTCTGGGCATTCAGGCGAGGACCACGATCTCCATGGATTCATCCAGGACTTACTTCGCCATCGAAGGGAACTTTCTCAACCTGTTCTCGGCATCTCTAGAGATAGAAGCAAGCTATGGATCCCTGAAACATGCCGAGTTCATGGTGACTGGGATCTTCAAGAGTGATCTCTCCAGGTAGGTCCTTATAGAATACAACACGGTGTATTCCGTATTACCCAAGGCACCGGTCCGATCGCCCGAAGGCCTGAGGGTGATCCGACCCGGGGCTGTGACGTGTTGTATTTTATGTGATATCCGGCCGAATATGTGGATATATGTTCTATGATATAGAACCTCCTTGGTACTGGTAACTGCTATATGGCATATCAACTTGGAACTATATAGTCCATGGGCCAGGGCCCCAAATTGACGATATGTGTACCACTGAGAGCGACCAGAGCTATCATGCATTTTTGAACTGCAATAGCCAAAGTTTATTTTAATCCATGATAGCAAATTTTTATGTACAACTTTCCTGTCATGATCACGTGACTAAGTGACGTCATCCAAACGGATCTCTCTTATTCTTATATTCTTTGCTTTCAGACGGCATGTCAATAGCAACGTAACCAAACGTAAAATATAACAACCACAATGATAAAAGGAAATTATTTGAGAAACAATAGTAAAGGCTACAAAGACAGAAGGAAACAATGTAACATATCGTATTACCTAACTGTCTAACCTACTGATATACAATTCAGTTCAGTTCAGTTTATATACAATAGATAACTAAAAAAGATCATAATTTTGTTTCAAGTGCTTTGCGAGACAAGGTTAAGTCAACCCTCGAGACTTACGTGAAGGAGGCTAACGAGGCATTGGACCGTGCCCACGGTGACGTCAGCAACGCTCGCCACGCATGCGCTGACGCACGTAGGCACTTCAGTTTGGCCCAGGCTATGGTAAGTTATCATTTTTTTTGTTCTGTCGAGAAGTTTCCAACCAAAATACATAGTCTAAGTCTACGCAAAATGTTTCTTTTTTTAATTGTCAATGAAGATGGTGATTTTACATTTATTCGAATATATATGCCAGTGCTTAGTTCTATACAAATGTAAAACAAAAAGTTATTATCTTTTCCAAAAGTTACAACAAAGTAGATTTGAATTATAATGTAGAAAAGTGACCAATTAAACAGTAACTTCCTTTCCATGTTTTCATCGCCCGGATACCACAATACATAAGGAGAAAGTACTATAATGGCATTATGTAATTGTGACATATGTCATTCGGATAAAGAAGGCCATAAAAAACTGAGGTTCAAAAAAGGAAGGACATTATATTGCACACTATTGAAAAAGTTGTATACCATGTAAATGTTCTGTGATTGCATAATTCATACGGGAGTATGAGGCCGTTCAACTCTATGGCACTACATTAGAAACACACTATACGCCACCAAGTGTCAACACCAAAAACTTGACCATGTATTGACAGGTTGACGACGCGCAGCGTGACTTTGACAAAGCAGTTGCTGACTTGGAGGCTAAAAAACAGGCGTTGGAGATTGAGAAGGCAAAGTTCGACAACGCACAAGTGAACCTGAACCAACAGCAACAAAACTGCCAGTTTACAGATTGCGCCTGGCGTAAGCTGATGATCTATCTCATGCATTCATTTTTATTTATTGAAAATGACAACAAATCATTACACTGGGCCAGCCTAGGCAGGCTATGCAAGCTGATGATGGCTGACCCACAAAGATACAGCAAACAAATAAATCTAAATTACACATAGCATTCATTTTTGGCACATATGTATTAGTCTCTACCAGACTGACTACGCTGGCTATTATAGGGAAAATAGTTTGCCAGGGGAGTTTTGCTACCGGAGGAGTTGGCCGGAGGGGAAACATAAACCTAAGCTGTCTCCTCTGGCCAATTTCCCGATTTGGTTTACCGAATTCTACGCACCCCCACAGGAAAGCCTGGTGGAAACTACATATGTATGTCTTTATAGCACCTCTTTAATTATGTCAGTTCGAAGACAGTAGTATGAAAAATTAGTTATCCAGAATGTTTTTTACTTAATGGATACCGCGTAACAAGACCAGAATGCTACTCCTAAGTTACGGGTTACATATTGTAACTGTAACAACATATCTTCTCAGTAAGTCAGAAGCATCATGTTCAATACCAGATCAATTGCTCACTAACTGACCTAATCGGAGAAATAGGGATTAAGGGTTACAAAGGCTACTCGGGAAATTCCCTAACCCATTTAACAGTAATCCTTTGATCCACTCACACTGGGAAGGTCCCCTACTATTTTTTATAGTGTGGTGGGTTCTTTTGCGTGCTCGAGGTGGATGTGGCTCTCCTCAAACACTGACTCTTGTACATTGGTCATTGCAGATGATGTTCCATGTCATGCGAGGAATGCTGGGCTGGCGATATGTCAGGGTGCGTTGGAGGTAAGGCTGACTAAATGCTATCTATGTGAAAAACAATGAAATGTTCTTTAGGGGTAGCCTCTGCGTGTTTTCTGCCTTATTGGGCCAATTTCTACCACTAGTATTTTTTCAGTGACCTGTGGAGCCTTTTAGAGGCTATTTTAGCCCCCCCCCAACACACACACACTTTGCTTACAGAAATCAATCTGGGGACAAAATGGTGGATTACATTCACCGTGGGTGAATATAGGGAAGTAATGCTCGAGCCCAAACACAATATTATCAACTTTCATTAAAATAACATTCCATTCCTTATTCTTTCCCGCTAACGTCACATTTCCACAAAGGGGCCCGGTCGGGCAGTTCAAGGGAACGAAAAGTGTGATAAAGAAGACAGAGAGAAGACAAAACGTAGCAAAATAATACAACAGCAGCATGCCTTGTCCATATTTATTGCCATAAACTTTCATTTTTCGTTTCCGCAAACAGCCCGGCCAGGCCCCGGGTAGGAAATGTGACGTAGGCTTTCAGTCAGTAATACCATTACGCTCTTCTATAAGATGGAGGGGTGGTCGCTATTTCTGTATGTTTTGGTTTTGAGAATCCCATGGTTTGCGGGCTTCTAGATCCTCAATGTGCAGGGATGCTACTCCCTGCCCAGCACCATGTAGCTGGGTGGTGGTGAGTGCCCGTTTATATCTTGACGCCTAGTCTCTGTAACACAAACTCTGCTGTCAGGGGCTGTAAGATTAAGTAGCCCCTCCCCGGCCAGCAGATGTTGGGTGGGCTGCTATAAGCGGGATTTAATCAGCCTATTTGACGCCTATGTCCACTATATGTTCTAGGTGGCGAAAGCGACGGTTAAAGCAGCCAAGCACGCAGTAGATCTCGCCCAGCTGGCCGTTACAGGCGCCCAGGAGGTGGTAGACAGTAGTCGCGTAACGCTTCATGCTGCTAATGGATTTTTAGAAGGAAAAAAGATCGTGGTCCACGAGTCCTGCAAGTAAGTACAAAGCATATCCTGAATAAACATCTACTAAGCTATATAGATGCTAACAATCATGACGATCCGACAACCCTTTCTTGAGATATATTCTCATTCAAAGTCTGAACCTAAGCCGCATCCTGCAATCCCCAAACAGCCGCTAGGGATCCTAAACCTTCACCACTCTCTGAATCACAGTCATACATGCAATCACAACTGTGTCCTTTATCCCATTAGGAGTGAGTGAAAATATACATAAAAGAAAAAGAAATGTAAATAGTTTAAGATACTTAATGTGATCATTACTCTATGCATAATATACCACATCTAAGCGTTATCACATTAAAATACATAGTTTGTAAGTCTTTGAAAGTTTGAGTATTGCCCAATGTATACTTACCAGTCACTTGCGTATGTTTTCAGTGTTGGAGTCACCGTTGCAGAAGGAACACTGGCTGCCACCAAGGAAGTCCATTCATTTGGCATCAAAGTGGCCGAAATGGTAACTACAAGGATAAGCAAATTGTTATGGCTGAAAAGTAACATTCACAAATGACAGAATGTGCTTCACTATTTAGAATAACGTCGCCCACTTTTAAATGGTTCCGTGTGGTGTAGTTATAAATTTCAAAATGACTACCCCATGTGCGATTGTTGCGAATTTCGTTACCAAGAGATTAATCATCCTAAAATACAAAGGATGGACATTTGACTATATTTTTCATTAACAAATGTGAATGATCACATTTAAGTATGTCAAAACTAACACAATCTTATTATGGACAAGCAATACGGCTATCGATTCAGAAATTACTATCTCAATATCCCTTTTTATAGAACAATGAATCTTTACAATTATTAGAAGAAAATGGCATCGATATATCGTTGTAGAGTAGAGTAGAGTTTTTCTGGTGCGGGTAGGAACTCCTGTTGTAGTCGTGAACCCTTTGGTAGACTGAGGATTGTAACTTCTACAAAGTTGAATAACATTTGTTCACATTGAAAGCAATTTCAGATTGCTGTTTTGCCGCAGATAATGTCAAGTTAGCCAATTTTTTTTATACATGTAAGCTGTACCATCTCCATATCTTCTTCTTCTTCTTCTTATTGACGTCCAACTTCAAGTGGTTGAAGGCTCTGGACGTGGTTACGGGTCGTTTGGCTTTGGGTGGTCGCTTTTTGATACTTTACGGTTTGCTTTGTGTTTGTATGGGTGTATGGGTGAATAACCTAGCTCCTCAAGGGCAGGGGCGCTAATCCCTGTCCGCCTCCCTCCAGCTGGGAGGCGGTGAGTACCCGTATATCTACAAAGCATATGCGTGAATTTTCAGGTGGTCGAGGTAGGGATGGGAGGCGTCTTGAATGTCCATGAAGTCGGCTTCAGTGTGACGGTAGCAGAGGCGGAGACAGGCAGCTTTAACGGCTGGATAAACGTCTCGTTCTTTGGGAACGATCCGCAGGTAAGTGTCCTGTGGCTAGCTTGTGCACTGTTAAGCCTGGGGCACAACCCGCCGTACGTGCAATTTGTCCGTACGTCTTTTGTGGAGGCCACGTCCGCCACGTATTCCTGAAAACGTTCAGTCTGTACATGGCAGGTGCGTCGCCCGTACTGGCACGTACGGAAGGCGAATCCACAGCCCGAACGCAGAGAAAGTTCTGCATGCACTTAAATTTCTACGGCGTGTCTGCGTGCTCCCAAATCCGCGGGATTCGCCACGTGTTCGTACGGAGACGGTACTTACCACTTACGGATACCAAAAGATTGCCCACGTTTTGGCACGTAGACAGCACGCACTTGCAAGTACGGCGGGTTGTGCCCCTACCTTTATGTGTGCGTCTTGTGAAGTTTGTTATAATAATGTAGACAATGAAGTACATTTTGTTGTAGAATGTTTTATGTACACAGACATGCGCAAATCCCTTGTAATTTCCCTCAAACTAGATCATATATATATATATATATATATGCAAGTTTAACGAAATACAAAATGTTTACATACGTATGTCATCTAAAGACTACCATGTAATAGTAAATTTGTTTTCTCATGTTTCAAGAAGACGGAAGGGTAGTTTTGGATAGAATGTAATGCCACTTTGTGGAAATGTGACTTTAGCCTAAACAGATCCACATGTTTAAGCTTGAGTGTCATACTAAAGGGGTGCCTAAGCACTCGCACGAATGTTCATTACAAGATTCCGTTTCTTTTTATTTTCTTTAGATAGCGGACATTGCAATCAAGATCTTTTCCATAGAAGACATGGCCAGTTCCATCTGTGGCATGATCAAGAATTTCTTGGGCATGTAACAGTC
Organism: Branchiostoma floridae x Branchiostoma belcheri; assembly: GCA_019207045.1. NCBI lineage: Eukaryota > Metazoa > Chordata > Leptocardii > Amphioxiformes > Branchiostomatidae > Branchiostoma > Branchiostoma floridae x Branchiostoma belcheri. The sequence continues at coordinate 2,357,565 of CM033041.1, read as the reverse complement.
GACGAACAAGAACGAAACACAGCAAGAAGTGAACATAGTGTGGCTACCTAGCCTCCGTCAGGCTTCGTAGGTCGGTGGTCAAATTGTAGAAAGTGGACAAATATAGTCATAGTACACTAGAGGAGTCAGCCGGCCAGAACAATCATTTCCTCACTACGTAGGTCGCAAGCTGTTCCCTAGCCGGCTGTACTCCTCTGGTCGGCTTTCCTCTATTTGTTCTATTTCTATGGTTTTTCCAGCGACCTATGGAGTCTGGTAGAGACTATGGCTTTCATCAGTCTACCACAAAGGGCTCCTCCCTTTGGTCTGTCAAGGGAATATCTGATAACTGACTCTGAGCTGCAGTACTTGTTGGCGGCATCGCTGCGTTTAAGCGGTTTGACAGAGCGCTCAACGCATTTGATCGATAAAAAAAAATCTTTTTACGTTTTGTGTGTTTTGATTTGATTGAAAGAGGCCGCTATAAAAAGCTACCTGTCCACGAGAGATTTTGTAAATATTGCTCAATGAATGCGGTGGAAAATGAAATACATTTTACTAGTCAGTGTCCTCACTATGAGGTTGAAAGAAACCGATTGTTCCAAACAATCGCTACAATTTCACCCAGTTTTTGCAACCTAGGACATCACCAAGAAGACTACATTTTTACTGGAGTCACAAAACCCACTTATTTTGCAGGATGTGGGACAGTTCATTAACCACTGCCTTCTAAGAAGAAGTCAAATCCAATAATAAGATGCAACTTCAGCTGAATAGACATTAGTGCTATGTACTACATTGTATTTTGTTTCCCTCGAGAATGTTCCTGCAATTAGCCTTCGGGCATGGTTTTGCAAATAAACTTGATTTTTTTGTTGTTGTATCTTTAGTAATACTTGTACGTTTTTTGTGGACTTAAGGACTTGTATATATGTCAATACGCCTCTGTGTACCCAAGTAGCTTTCACCCCACGGGTAGGTCACGCCGTCCGACTTAAAATGAATCCGGGTCCCGGTCGTACTCAAATTCACCCCGGGAGCCGAAGGGTAATCCAAGGGGCACGTACGGGTCATGACCGAAAATGAGTCCATTGTTGTATCTTTGATATAAGAAACACTTGAAGCCTTGTCCCCTTTCAAATATGTCATAACCCAAAGAATCAACTGAATGGGTCCATTTTAGTATCTTAGATATGATAACAAATTCTTGTCATCTGTCGAATTGACGCCAAACATATATCTTAAGTTCGGCCCGTATACTGTCTCATGTGTCAGCCCAGTCGCCTGTACAGCTTGTCCACCTTCGGCAATCCCTCCCAATTGTCTGTGTGGATTGTCTGGAAAAGTTGTCTAGCACAATTACACAAAAATAACCGCATCACTCCATACTCACAGATAAAAACGCGGACTGAAAGTGTTCACTTGTATTCAAGCGCGCCACATATCAAAGAACGTAAAAAAAACTGTACAGTATCTCCAATAGTTGCTTTTAGAATAAACGTATTTTACTTTCTAACTTGGTTGCTTTCTAGTACTATGGTTCAAAATGTGGACAATATTTCAAAGTTCCGCGGATGAATACAAGTAGTGTGGTGTGGCGAGGAGGCATATTAAGAAGACCGGCCCAGCAGTGCACAGACTATTCCCCGACCCGTCTACAGAAGGTGAGCACATTTTTGCTACGTAACACATAGTTCTTGCAGTGTTCTAGACTACTTTTAGTTTTTTTTTACAAACAGATGTATGTGTCCGATTTGTTTCGTACATAGTAAGGAGTTTTCTGTATATATCTTTATAAAAATGGAAGTGGGTCAACAACAACGTTCATCTAGGCTCTGTTTGACTTTAGCATGACACGGTAGTAAATGTACAACCTACGAATGTCATGGGGGTTACATAATTTAGTTACAATTATAGAAAACAGTATCTGTTAGGCATTTCTAAAAATTTCTGACCATTGCATACGCTTTCTTTCCCCCATATAATCTTTAACTTACTCAAGAAAGTCGAAATCACAGAGTCACGTATTTGCAAGGAGGTCATACTTAACTTTCTCCTCGCAAACTGGAATATACGCACATATGTAACAGATACATATATTCGCTACTGTAAGATGCGTGTTACGTACGTTTTGTATGTAGGGCATACAAAACCGGCCACATACATGTAACTCCCCTTCAAGCCCATAAAAACTCTACTGGTTATTTCGGCCAGTATTTCATTGATTTAAAAATACAGATAAAAATCAACAGACTACGCATATTTTGTATCATGCGCGAAGTGGCAACTTTATAAATTATGTGCACCGACAACTTAAGAAATGCTGGTCGAGTCTGTTGTCTTTGTCTACAGGCTTTGTCTTAATAAATCAAAAGCGCAATTACATGTACTAGTACTTGTATGTGTTTGCACATTGTCTGGATTGATACAAGTATTCAATTTTCCCCTAGATACAGAAGTTATTTTCGGTATTATTACGTAACAGCTACATGTTATCCACAAAGTAAAGCCGAAAATCAGCTTCATTTAGAAAGGGAAAAGGAACAAAGATTCAGAACCTATTATTTACAAAAATGGAAAGCAGCAAAACGATGTCAATATTTTGTTGCTCTGTATATAGCATCGTAGTACTATTGTCTATATATGCTAGTAGTTGTTATTGGTTGCCATACACTGTACCTTGTGCGATTGTTGAGCAATAAAATTCATTCATTACCTTTGCCAGAATGGCCAAGGTTATGTTTTCGCCTTATGCGTCTGTTTGTCCCTGTATCTGTGACCAGCATAACTCGAGAAGACTTCGACGGATGCTGATGATATTTGGTGGATGGGTAGGGGTCGGGAAAACGAGGGGGGGGAGTCGATTTTGGCCCCCTAGCGGCTTGCTAAGGTACTGCAGCTGAACATCCATGTTTGATACACATGTATTTCATTATATTTTAGGTAGTAACCAACCACCCATCCCAACATGGCATCCGTCGAAGGCGTTACTATCCGCCCTGCAGTCTTCGAAGACAAGGACAAGATCATACAGATCGACGTGGCCGAGGAGGACTTAAAGAATAAGGAGTTCGACGACATTAAAGACGATCTGGAAGACGAAGATGACTTCGATGATGACGAATCGTACATGTTCGTCGCTGAAACCGAGACTGAAGTGGTAAATATACGCGTTCTATTGTTATTACATTGTATATGATACTTACTGTAATAAGTGGTAGTTTTGTTTCCAACCATATGTATTACCAGTATTACTACAGCATCATTCGTATATTTCTGGAGCGGTGTCGTTTAGTCTTTGTGGAACGCTGATTTGCGATTTTCAACACGGGCTAAGGTTCTTAAGTTTGTTTGTTTTTTCTACACTGGGAAATGAGTTTTGACTCTTTGGAAAAAATCACTCGGTACATACCGATGTTCTCCCATAAAGTAAAGCTATGCCAAGATTACATAATCCGAGCATTGCAAGGTCTTATGAAGTATTAACTTAAAGACCTATCCACATACCAAAACAGTCCACCCAGACTGGTTATCTTGCAGCATCTCTGCGGTACTATACACTTATGTGTATGTTCGTTCTATGTACATGTATTCGTATTTGTCCCTTTAGTACTCAGACCTGGAAGATTAGTCCCATTAAGGGCATTTTAATTAACTCCAACTCTCCAGAAGTTACTGCAAACGGGGGTAATAAGTAATCTACAAATAGATCCTACGATGGCATAAGATACCAAACTGGCCAAGGAGTGTAGTCAGCCAAGAGGTACACATTTGCCATGTAGCCAAACACACTCTTACTCCTCTGGCAGCTTTTGATACTATCTTATGCTGACGTAGGATCTGCTTGGAGATTAGTAATATCGCCATATTTATATGAATGTTTTTTTCTTCAGATCGGGTTCGCGATGCTGGGAGACGTAGACAAGGGCGGGCGAGGCGGACTCATCTGTGACATGCGCGTCGACAAGGCCTGGCGGGAAGCCGGTGTGTACGAGATGATGTACGACTACGTCATTGATTACGCCAAGAACGAGACAGGCATGAAGTACATCCGCACGACTGTTAATAAGTTCCCGGAGGGGATCAACGTCAAGGAGATTGCAACACTGGTGAGTTTGTTTTGCTCGCTTTAAGCATTGCTTGTATATTCGGCTCGCTAAAAGCATTGCTAGTAGTAATAGGGATGGGTACCGGTACAGAAAATTTAATCTCCAAGCAGATCCTACGATGCCATAAGATAGTATCAAAGCTGGCTAGGGAGTATAGCCGGCTAAGGAAGTCAAACGGGCTTCGGGTAAGTTTGATACTATACATTACGCACCGTGGATCTGGTTGGAGATTACAGAAAATTCAGGTCCAGGTCAGGACCTAATTCCGTATGTGAATGCACAACACTCACTACAATGGTCCATTCCGCTACAAAGAGTCAACAAGTTCCCGGAGGGGACCAACGTCAAGGAGATTGCCACACTGGTGAGGTTTTGCGGCTCGTTTTAAGCATTGCTAGTTAGGGTGGGTACCGGTACAGAAAATTCAGGACCAGGTCCAAAGGGTCAGGTCCCGGTCCGGACCTGAACCTAATTCAGTATGTGCATGCACAATACTCAGAACAATGGTCCATTCCGCTACTAAGAGGCAACAGGTTTCAGGAGGGGACCGGTGAGGTTTCGCGGCTCGTTTTAAGCATTGCTAGTTAGGGGTGGGTACCGCTACAGAAAATTCAGGTTGCATAGTTGAGACCATCTCCCAATGAACCAACTGTCTTAACCAACCAGCAACCACTTTTTTTGCGGTCCCAAAGGGGTATTTACTATTAAGTTCCAATCAACAACCGAAATTGATAGACAACAGCTACCAGCTATGTGAAATGAGGATTTCTGAGCTAGTTACCCTGGGCTTCTTTTGTTTAGGCTTGTTGGGTATTGACAACGTTGAAAATCCCCCCTCCCCAAACATTAAAAATAATATCAAAAGCACTTGTTTCTCTTCTTCTAACTCTAACCAATATCATCATACCATGCATAAATAATCTGAGCAACCAACCAAATTGTAGGGAGCAACCACCTGTCCTCAGTAACTACTTTTGTATATACCATCCACATTTTTTTAGCAAAGAAAATGGAATATCATGATTCTTTTTTTCTGATGTCATAAAACTAAAACAAGTTGCATGCTTGACGTTTCAGAAATACATCGCGTTCGAGGGCGAAGCCGAGACGCTGCGAGAGTCTCTCAAATCCGTGCCGGCAATGGAGGAGCTGCCCCTCGACTCCGTCGTAGAATACAAGCAACGGCACATGCGTCTGATGCTCCGGCCGGGTGTTGGCGAGAACGTCCTCACCCAAGGCCTTTTCTTTGCAGATGGCGACTCCTTTACCCTTTGCAAAGACAACCTGTACGATTTAGACGAGGAAAACGACGTGTATGTCGACAATAACAAGCCTATTCAGAGTATAAGCTTTGGGACAGATTTTGAATGCGATAGGGCGACGTTCTACGACATTGAGGTAAACTGTAAGGATATCAGGCTGATGAAAAGTCACATCCTCAAACAGATGCAAACTGCATGTGTAACAGCAGAGGGGCAGGTTGTGTTTTCTGTGTTGGCCCTTGACTATGAAGATGAGATCAGAGAGTTTTGTAAAGGGATCGAGGGGCTAGAAGAGGTTGAGCAGTTCAATGAGACCGTTGTTTGGTCAAAGATTGTTCTCTATTCCGACTAACTCTATACCAAGAGTGTAGAAGCCACCTTAATGTGAATTTCACGGGGAAATTTTTAAGAACGTAACACAAAAATGTGATGCATGCACAAAATTTCTGACGATCCCTGACAAGCTTTCTGAAGATTATGTGCATTTTAATCTCAATGAAAGTTTTTTTGGTATATCAGCCTTTTGACCGGGTCAGTCCAAACTTACACCCGAACACTACAAATTATAAAGTATGCAGAGGTTCACACTTCTCTATTAGATGATGTGAAATATACAAGTTGACAAAAAATGCTGCAAAGTAGGAGGTATACGGTTATAACTGTTATGAGACACAGTTTGTTCAAGTCAAGTTACCCCGTAGTTCACTTTATCATGATCAGTTGGTGTTACATGTATCAGGTCAGTAGAGTAACAGACTGCATGTAATGGTAACTTAACTGTTTAAGTTACCCTGTTTTTATTTCATTGCTGGTGCCACCCTGTGTTACAATCTAAGCCGTCTAATATATAACAGAATCAAACTGTCTCATGATCTTACATTTTGTGCTGAAAAAGAATCTGTTGCAAGAATTAAAGTCATCCTGTCTTGGAAAGAAATGGTATTTTTTCCTTATTTGCTTTATACCAGACAAGGACAATGTGGCACTACAAGAAAATTAATAACTTATTCTAACGGTGCCACATACGTGGTACTGTATAGGTAGTCCCGGAGGCTTTTTGAGGCCTTATGGTCAATGGATTGTTATCCACTGTGCCTAGGGCATATTATTGGAAGGCAGAACCCAACCCTCTCCTTCCACTGCCTTTTATTTCCTCAACCAAAGTCAGGTGACCATTTTTTCATCTGGGTGCAGCTACGATATAGTTGTGTTCAGTTCCTTTCCCAAGAGTACAAGATCGGTAGTAAGACAGGATTTGAACCCAGGACCACTGAGTTTTGAACCAAATAGCCTGCATTTTACCATGACGTTCACTCACTGTTCATCTTTACCTTTCATTTTCCTTAAGCATGTATTTTCCATCAGTACAATTTTAAATCAATTATGCAGTTTGGTTCTTCCTACTTCTACTTTTTTGCTATCTTGAAATGTCTGCAACTGTGTAATATGGCCTTTAAACTGTTACCCTTTGGGACAGTTTTTATTTGATATTCTGTTGACCTGTAAAACATCACCTACAAGCAGATTTTTTAACAGTTTTACATCTTTACTGATATTTGCAACCATGAATAATTTGGAACTTTTTTCATGATTTGTCATGAACCTTTTTCAATTTTACACGCAAGTCTTTTTAATCTGCATTTTCTGTTATCTGTTTGAATACATGAGACCCTCGAAAAGTCTTCATACAATTCAGTAAATACAAACTTAACCTACTCTCAATTTTTTTACACATCTTTCTTAATAAACAAACGTAACAAAGTCATAGGATTTCTCTCTCATTGAATTAGACATTTTCACCCGTTTTATGGTCTTTCAAGCATTCATCCCTCTAAGGATGTTTGCTTTAGTCTTAACTCTATTTTGGGCTCTGTTGTCCTTCAAGTCTCCATTTCAGGGTTCATCTGTTTAAATAAATGAGACCCTCAAAAAGTTTTCATCAATTTTAGTAAATACAAAGTTATTCTCAAATCTTAACACATCTTTCTTTATCAACAAACGTTACATAGTCATTGGATTTTTCTCTCTCATTGAATTAGACATTTTCACCCATTTTACGATATTTCAAGGATTTATCCCTATAATCCTTTATGTAATACGCCCTCTCGCAGAGATCAGAACGCATTTGTGGCAACAGGAATTCTAGGTAATATAAGGCAAAGGCCCTGTAAAGAAGACAAAACCCGTATGGACGTTATTATGCAAATTGAACAATGGTCGAGACAAGGGCTGTTTTCTTTTACGGGGACTTTACCTTTGACATACTGTAAATGCATTTAAGTTCGCGGGGATTTAATTTCGCGGTAGTGGGAAAAATGACTTTTCGCGGTGGTTTTAGTTTCGCGGTAACACCATCGACTGCAGTCTAATATCTTTATAGAAAAATGTTCGCGGTGGATTTAAGTTCGCGGTGAGGTGGTCGCCGCGAAAACCGCGAACATTAATCCACCGCGAACATTTCTGCATTTACAGTATTAGGTAGAATTCCTGTCACCACACATGCATTTTCTCTGTGAAAGGGCTATATATCATCGACAACTCCACTTCTCCATTGGCCATCCTTCAAGTTTCCATCTGAGGGTTCATCTGTACGAACCACTCCACAGTATCCTCTAGCACGGCCATGCTGTAGTGCCGGGCGATGTTACGAAAGATTCGGAGCTTCTCGGCGAACTGCTGGACCCCGATGGTGTTGGCGAAGTCTCCTGCACACTTACAGTAAATGGGAAGGTTCAGGTCTTTGACGCCCTTACACTTCAAGCACTGCAAGTCCTGCAACAAGAAGATAGATTCAAAAATTAGTGTATATAAAAACATACATGTAGAATACAAATGTACAAAGTGGGGTTTTGCCCGAGGTACAGCCCGGTCGCGGGAAGGACTGGCTGAACGGCAATCCAACCTGCAATTGACACAGGGCCGAGTGCGATAAGGAATACACTGCATTGTATTTATCTATTTCACGCCAACCCTAGGAAACTCAAATTTATCTAAAAAAAGGAAAGAAAGCGAAAAACGTGACATTAATGCCCTTCGTGTCAACTTTGTCAATTTAAACAAAGAACAGGGCAGTTTGCCAGTTTGGAACCCCTTTTACACATTTATTTTCGGAAGTACTGTAAATGCATTTAAGTTTGCGAGGATTTAATTTTGAGGTAGCAGGAAAAAAGGACTTTTCACGGTGGTTTTAAGTTCACGGTGAAGCGGCCACCGCGAAAACCGCAAACATTAAACCACAGCAAAAGTTTCTGCATTTACAGTATGTGTTCAGTGTCAATTTGAACAAAAGAACAGTCTGCCAGTTTGAAAACTCTTTTACACAATTATTTACGGAAGTACGAGTTCAGTTTATCATCTCAAAGACACGACAAATTTGGGCAGAAATGAACCTACCTGCAGCACAAAAGCCATGGACTTCTTGTGGAGGGAGCTGACAAGAGAGTGTTCGATGGCGTCAACATCGTACTGGCTTCCACAGTGGCAACACTGCCAGGCAGGGGCTGCAGTTCCATCCTGAACCAGTAGGGGGTCCTTGCACAGGTCTATGTCTCGGCAATAGTTGCAAACCTATAGTAAAAGGAAAGTTATGCAAAGACTTTGTTTTAGATTTAAAAAATGTTGTAATTGTGGCCAATGAATATGTGTTTTCCTTGGACTTTTTCTCTCTTTTTTTAACAATTAAATTCAATGAAAGCTTGGTGTAAACCAAGGTAAGGGACACCCTTGGATAGGACATTAAAATGAGGAAAGCCACACCATGAGCATGTAAAAGAACCCACCACACTTATCGAAAAGAGTAGGGGTCCTTTCCAGTGTGACAATCAAACATATCAGCCCAGATATGCAGCTTGTACTGTTCAGCACAAACCTGCTGTGTTATGCCATCAGGCGGTTTACCAGGCATGCAATACAAACAAACAGGGATTCAAACAACTGTAGCACTTAAGCTCGTTGAGTGTGTAATAGGGCTTTACAACTAGTAAAGTTCAGGAAAAAAAACACATCAGCACTAAAGTACCTTGCAGATGACTTCAGGAAGGATGTAGGAAAGTGACGGGTCCTTGAACTCGGCTTGCTCTGAGAAGTCTCCCACTCCGATCAGCTTCAGGAGGTCTCGGCGAAGCTTGTTCACCTGGTTCGTTATGTTGGAGTCCAGAGAGAGGACCTGGCAAAGTGGGAGGATGTTAAATGGAGGCCCCGTGTTTGGGGAAAGCCACACGCCATGCATATTAAAGAACCCACCACACGTGTGATGGTGCGGTGTGCGATGGTGCAAATCCATCGAGTTGGTGATTCTCTACAAATCACCCGGACTCCAGGAAGAATAGTGGTGACATATCAGTCACTAATGAAGATTTGTATCAAACCAAACACAGTCAGGGCTGTCTCCAGCCCTGGGCCTGTCCTTCTGTCCTGGTACGAAAGTTTGCTTCTTGGAATGGACAAAAATCTAACCCTTTCCATCCCAAAATTCTGAATTTCGTTACATGAAATGGACGAAGATGTGTTTTCATAAGCTTAAGTTTAAATGATTGATTTCTAAGCAACTGTTCAGGGCAGTAGATATTATCCTATGCATCAAGGCTTTTAATATCTGATGTACAAATCTGTTTTATTTGCCAATATGATATGGTTTGTCTGTATATACTGTAAATGCATTTAAGTTTGTGGGGATTTAATTTTGCGGTAGCGTGAAGAAGGACTGTTCACGGTGGTTTTAAGTTCGCAGTAAAAGACGTTAAACCAGATATTGAGTGAGTGAGTGGGTAGCACCATGCACTGTTACTGCCATGGAAAGATATTTCCATGGAGTTGGCAATGTGAAAACCACGAACATAAAACCACTGCTATAATTTCTGCATTTACAGTACCCTGGTCCTTTTTAAGATGCAGTGTCGACAAAGAAATTAAAAAGTCACTTGCCTTGCAGATAGACTTTACAAACTCCAGAGCAGGGTTGTTGAGTGGGAGGTGGGACCCCGGCAGACTGGGGAACTCTTCAGCTGGGTCCGTCCTACTCCGGGTTCCTGCTATCTTCTTGTGGATTTTCTGTGTTGTGGACAAATAAGTATACAATATATTTAGTATACAAACAAGGCATTCTGCATAGACCGGATTTTGGAAAGGTTATATCAGCAGGCATTCACATCTTTGGGTGCTTAGCAGTTTAATTAAATAGAAGTAGAGTTTATAGTAGTTTCTACAAAATTTTCACAGTCAAACTTCTCTGTCTCCAAAGACGACGGCCTATTGCAGCTGCTATGAGGATGCAAGTTTTAACAGACAATCAGGTCCAGGTCCTGGTTTGCACTTGATCCTCTGGACCTAAACCGGACCTGGACCTGAATTTTCTGTACCAGTACAAGTACCTATTGATTGGGTGACCAGAAACACAACATTTTTTTCTACTCTAGGCATGGAGTGCATAAATACAACTGTGTACCTGAGTGATGCCATACAGTTTCTGTGCCATCTCCCCAGCCACCAGCTCCTGTGCGTAGTGGACAGTACTGGGGGTGGTGGAGGAGTCGCCAACCTGGGTCTGGCTCTGGCTGCCTCCTCTGTACAAAAGGAGATTCAGCATTATCATGAGAAAGAGAATCATGTCAGAAGTAGTTCTAGTCATTGTTGTCCTTAATAACAGTAGAAAACACTGAATAAAGAGACTCTTTTTACACAACCATTGATTTATTCACACCAACAATTCGGACCACATTGTGTTCTAAATAGACCCATAATTAATATATAACATAGTCTGTTACATATGTAAATACTTTATGCAGCGACACCTGTGCTGCAGTACAATGCGAATCAGTCAGAATTGCCCTGAAGAAGGTGACAGACAGTCACCAAAACATTGGTTTGAAAAAAGCAATAGTAGTTATCGAAATTCAAGCTCTAGTTTGCACCTCTGATCTCTGACAGGAGCTTCTTACCTCCTCCTAACAGGAGTGTTCCCCGGCATGGCTCTCCGCATCTCAGCCTGCATGTGTTTGTGTAAGTTAGAGATGTGTGTTCAGACTTACAAACAAACAAACAAACAAACAAACAAACAGAACTGATACTGACCTCTTCCTAACAGGAGTGTTACCGGGCATGGCTCTCCTCATCTCAGCCTGCATGTGTTTGTGTAAGTTAGAGATGTGTGTCACGAGCAAACAAACAAACAAACAAACAAACAAGCAAACAGGAACTGACCTCCTAACAGGAGCGTTCCCCAGCATAGCTCTCCGCATCTCAGCCTGGATGTGTTTGTGTAAGTTGGAAATGTGTGTTCACACTCACGAACAAACAAACAAACAAACAAACAAATACTGACCTCCTCCTAACAGGAGTGTTACCAGGCATGGCCTTCCGCATCTCGGCCTGCATGTGTTTGACCGTGTAAGTTGGAGATGTGTGTTCACACTCACAAACATACAAACAAACAAACAAACAAACAAATAAGAACTGACCTCCTTCTAACAGGAGTGTTCCCTGGCATGGCTCTCCTCATCTCCCCCTGCATGTGCTTGTGTAGGTTGGAGATGTATCCAGCCACCACCATGCTGAAGTTGTACTGGCAGGCAGCAGCCTCGGGAAGATAGTACATCAGGTTCCAGTTCATCTCAACTGGCTGCTCATCATCATCTTCCTGTAGAACAACAACAGAACAAAATAGAATAATTGTACATGACTGAAATTCAGGACAATTTTGACTTATTTTCATTAGTTAAAGTTAAAAGTTGGTTCCGGCTTTTTGGTTTTGTTCCTTAAAGGACTAGTCAATTATTCAAAACTTGTCCCACTCTGAATCTGTACCACTCTTTAGAAAAAAATACATATATGCTGTTGGCAAGATTCCATGACATTTTGTCAACTTGACAGTTCGGCAACTAGCCGATCAGGACGATTCGACACCTTGTCCTGGAGTTTGTCCTAAAAAAAAAAGTATAACTATCCGCAATTATACATGTATAGCAAAGTATAGAGAAACAATGGGTCCGGGAACAAATTCTTGAAATCTATGATATGAAATCATTTATATCAGGCTGGAGCTAAAGTACACTTAAGTAAGCAAACAAATCTTCATAATGAAAGAAAACAAATTAAAATCAAAAACGTATTTAAAAAGTATCTCAGACTATATGTTGGAAGCTTACAACATCATATAAGAAGAGAAAGAAAGAATCACCTCCTCGGCAAGGTCCACTCCTTCCTCTTCCTGATCCCTGTTCTCCTCCTCCTCTTCCTCTTCAGCATCTTCTCCATCCTTCTCCTGACCCTCTCTCTCATTCTGTTCCTCCTTGTCCTCTTGTAGGAAGGATTTGGGGATTTCCACCTTCATGCCTCCATGGTTAGCCTGCAAGAAAATACGAGATGGTGTCAAAAATGAAAGTTTTGCTGCAGTATCAAGGAAGGCCACCAGGGGGCCCAAAATCTAATATTTCTTTGAAAGATTTGGGGACTTCATCCCTCCATGGTTAGCCTGTAAGAAAATATGAGATGGTGTAAAAAATTAAAGTTTTGCTGCAGTATCAAGGAAAGCTACCAGGGGGCCCAAAATCTAATCATTTCTTTGAAAGATTTGGGGACTTCATCCCTCCATGGTTAGCCTGCAAAAAAATGTGTCAAAGAAGAAAGGAGTGAGAACCGGAAGTTCTGCTGTAGTTTTAAGGAAAGCCACCAGGAGGCCCAACATCTAATAATGTCTCAAAAGATTTGGGTTTCCTACTTTCATCCCTGTTTAGCCTGCAAGTAAATACAAGATGGTATTGGTTTTGTGTTGGTGTGATGGTTAGGGTGTTTGGTCCAGAACCCAGAGGTAGCGGGTTTGAATCCCGATGTTGTGACATTGGGAATGGCACTTTCCTCACTCTACCCGGGAGCAAAATAATGGGTACCTGACTTTGGTTGATGAATCAAAAGGTAGTGGAAGGAGAGGGTTAGGCTCTACATTCCAATACTGTGCACTGGGCACAGTGGACAGCAACGGCCTTAAAAAGGCTATGGGACTACATTGTGCCTTTTTAAACAGAGTTGCAGAAATGTGTTAAGCCGTGTTCCACTGTTGTACTAAGCATAAACAAATGCTACCAAAACACAACCTTCATGGTTGAGTGCAAATCTCAAAAATGAAAAAAGAAAAACAAAACCCACCGGATCCAGCCACATAAGAATGTCCCAGCACTTCTGGGGGGTGATGTCCACTCCATGGAACAGCTCCCGGGACCTGAAAGTAGAATTAAGGATACAAAAACGAAGGAACAAATGTAGTCTTGCAGCCAGGGGGCTTATTTGCATATATGGCCCCTTCGGTCAGTATTGACCATAGTAAATCTAATCGATATCAGCCCTACAGCTTCGATTATGGCTTAACAGTCCAGTCTCTGTCACCCTCATACAAAGATGACAATTTCTAACTAAAAATGACAGTACATGTACATGTAACTTACAGATGATTGATCAAACTTGTTTAGGTACAGGTACAGGTCTGAACCTGAACCAAAACCCGTGTACATGTATCTGTAGCTATAGCTTAGTATAATTATAGTAATACCTTAAATTTCTTGCACAGCTCTATTTCAAAATGTTCAGAATTGATATGAAGCTGGGCTAGATAGTACCTGATACTGTTGGTGATGTACTCCACATAAGCCAGTGCGTCCTCCACACGTCTCTTCTTGGTACACACCACGATCTTGTTGAAGTTTGCGAAGACCACGATGGAGCCGAGACGCTTGAACTCGGAGACGAGCTGCAGGAAGAGTTTCTTCATCATGGTGTGGAGGGTTCGCCGCAGGGCTGGGTCGTATAAGGTCGCACTCGGCGTTCCAAGCCATCTGGAAAATAAGGTGAACAAAAAATCAAACATCTCACACCTCTGTGAAATATTTTGAGCTTTTGTAAATTTCTTAACGCCATGCCCAGGGGTGGGTACCAGTACAAAACCGTTTTATTATTATTGGACCAGTGGGACTCAAATACTCCACCAAACAGATTTCTTTGTAGGAGAATGGACCATTGTCCTGAGTATTGTCTGTTCACAAATTAGGTCTAGGTTCAGGTCCGGACCAGCCTCAAAGCCAGCCAGCCAAACAAACAAACAACAAACTGCATGATCTGGTAGTCAGCGTAGACGTTGTTGTACTGCGTCACGTCCGCAGCCAGCCAAACAAACAAACAAATAAACAAGCGCACCTGTAGAACTGCATGATCTGGTAGTCAGCATAGACGTTGTTGTACTGAGTGACGTCCCGCAGCCAAACAAACAAACAAACAAACAAACAAACAAACAAACAAACGCACCTGTAGAACTGCATGATCTGGTAGTCAGCGTAGACGTTGTTGTACTGCCTCACATCCCGCAGCCAAACAAACAAACAAACAAACAAACAAACGCACCTGTAGAACTGCATGATCTGGTAGTCAGCATACACGTTGTTGTACTGAGTGACGTCACGTAGCCAGCCGTACAAACAAACAAACAACAAACAACAAACAAACGCACCTGTAGAACTGCATGATCTGGTAGTCAGCATAGAAGTTGTTGTACTGAGTCACGTCTCGAGGCCACCTAGCCGTACAAACAAACAAATAAACAAGAAAACAAACGCACCTGTAGAACTGCATGATCTGGTAGTCAGCATACACGTTGTTGTACTGAGTGACGTCCCGCAGCCAGCCGTACACCATGCTCTTCAGGATACGGAAGGTTCCGGAACACAGCGCTGTCTCGTCGTAGCTGGCAAGGTTCGCTCCTGTTTGATAGACATAAAGTTGTTTTGTTTCTTTGTAAAGTAGAGTTACCTGTAGACCGGTGAGCCCAAAACATGTGAACGACTGACGGTATAATCGGTCCAAAATTTGGTCTACTGATTTTTTTCAGGTCCGTTTTTTTCTGGACCAGTCCAACAAGAGAAAACAGTTTTGTACCGGTCCACTGAACCGGTATCCACCTCTACACTATAATTTCTTCAAATCAGTTACTTATCCATGATCTTTTCTAACTGCAAAATTTCAGGTTGCAAAGTGGGCAACCTGGTTTTAAAAAAAAGTTGTGGCCAGCAAAGTGTGCAAGTGGGTATTTCGAGCACTATGTATCTGATGTTAGTCAGGGCTCGAAATACCATCTACATCTGCAGGTAAAATTGGTGCAGGTATTTCTGGTGTCTACCTGCACCTAACCTACACTGGTACATGTACTAGGTTTTATACATAAATGCCCTAAAGTAGACCATGGTATATGGATTGTTATCAGCTGCATTGACTGTTACCACCTACTGTATGAAGTATAAAAGAAAAAATAGCAATGGTTTCTGAACAATTTTAGTAGGATCCATACTTCCTAAATTCAGAGTGGTTCAGGTAAAATTTGTCTGGTGCAGGTTATTTTCAATGTTACCTGGTATGCAGAAAACTATTTCTAGCCCTGTTAGCCCTTACCTGGTGTGTTCTGTCCTGCGATCATCTCCTCCAGGAAGGGCTGCTGGATGGTGTCAAAACTGATACTGGAGCCGGCACCGCCCTCCATGTCATTGATGTGCTGGGACTGAAGACAGAGAAAAATTAACCCTTTTTTCGGCTACATGGAAAATTACACATTGGCAAAAATTTGGCATGCAATACAAAATCGCACATTAAGAATGTTTTCGCGTTCAAATATTGAAAACAGCAGGTAAATTGCGGGTATAGTACTGTAGGTTTTTGATCCACTCAGACCGGGAAGGACCCCTACTATTTTTAGTAAGTGTTGTGGTGCTTGAGGTGTGGCTTTCCTCAAACACAGGATCTTCTGTCTGAGGACGTCCTATCCAAAGCTAGGTACTCAACATGAGACAATATCAGTGGTGAGATCGCGTGGCGCGAGCAGCAGATTGGGCTCAGGCCCAAGAGGTCCTGAGTTCTAATCTGGCTGCCGTGTCACCTATCTTGTGCCCTAATGGGAAAGGCACTTAACATGACTTTCCTCACCTAACTCATCAAGTGTAAATGAGTACCTAGCTGCTGCTGCTAGTGGCAGTGACAGGCCTTTGTGGCAGTGACAGGCCTTAGGGGCATGTTCGGGCATGACGCAACCGCCATGACACGAGTCAGGGGTAGGAGGAACCCCTTGCATCCTTGGTCGGAAGTCCTCCTAGGAGACAGAAACCCCAAATAATATTATAAACCTGCATCTGCTGGGGCCGTCTTACACGTGTCATACAGTTCTGTCCCTGCAGGACTTGGTGCACCAGTAGACGAGAGGGTAGAGAAGGGAGTGCACACCCCTCCTTCACCTTAAAAAGTCACGTGCAGGCCAGGCAGACTGGTTGTCTAATCAACCTTGTCTGCCTACAATTGATATTCGGATACAAAGAAACAGCCATCATCACAATATCAGTTGCTTCTTAATGAACCTTTGGGTCAAATATACTTCCATTATGCCACTCTACCCCATAAAGCATAGAAGCAAGATTACCTGTAGGATGGTGTTGACAGCCAGGTTGGAGATCTCCAGCTCCACACACACCGTGTGGTAACAGCCTGGGTTGTTCAGCTCAACACTCGTCACATCCTCAAACTCTGTCACAAGTCTAAGTACAACGGAGAAAGCAAAGTTATAAGAGTCGATGAAGGTTAGACATCCAGGTAATAAAATATGCTAAAAAGCAGTTACTCAAGCAACTGGATATAATTTTGCAAACAGTCAGGCGTTTCACATAGCATCCACTATCTTTCGTCAGTGTCACAAAATCATATTCAGCTGCTTGAGTAATAACTGCTTTTTGGCAAAGTTGTAAGACATGTTGAACTGTGCATAGTGTCTGTCTACTCTGTCACGACCAATGGAAAAATTGCTCATCAGTGACTGAGTGAGCTTAACAGTAACTGCTTCCATATCACTTCATCAGATGTCTGATTCACTGTGCTGACTTTTTGGAAACCAGAAGCTTGATGATGTCAGGAGTGAATCAAAGGGGGTGTGAAGGAGGCAGCTTACATCAGAACCGTCTGATTCACTGCACAGACTTTCTAGAAACCGGAAAAACCTGATCCTCTGGACCTGGACCGTACCTGTACCTGATTTTCTGTACCAATACCCACCTACATTTACAACTTAAAAGTTCACCTGTTGTCGTCTGCCTCCTTTCCGCCCAGATCCGGCCTCTCATTGGGTGAGCACCACAGCAGGTGGTTGTGCTTCTGCAGGTGGCGAGCGAAGAACAGGTCCTGGACCTGATCCTCTTGACCTGGACCATACCTGAATTATCTCTACCGGTACGTATACCCACCCTTATCATTTACAAAATGCTTATCATTTACAAAATGACTATCGTGCTCAACCAGAAACTGATTCAACAACCACCTCGGTGTCTTTGTCTCTTTACAAGAATGGTCTAAACGTTCACCTGTTGGTGTCTGAATTTTCGGTCAATCTCGCCAGCCTTCCTTAGATGTCTGATTCACTGCGCTGACTTTCTGGAAACCAGAATAAGCTTAACTGTTCACCTGTTATCATCCGCCTCTTTTCCACCCAGATCCGGCCTCTCATTTGGCGAGCACCAGAGCAGGTGGTTGTGCTTCTGCAGGTGACGGGCGAAGAACAGGTCCTGGACCTGATCCTCTTGACCTGGACCATACCTGAATTATCTCTACCGGTACCCACCCTTATCATTTACACAATGACTATCGTGCTCAACCACAAACTGATTTAACAACCACCTCGGTGTCTTTGTCTCTTTACAAGAACGGTCTAAACGTTCACCTGTTGGTGTCTGAATTTTCAGTCAATCTCGCCAGCCTTCCTTAGATGTCTGATTCACTGCGCTGACTTTCTGGAAACCAGAAAAAGCTTATCCGTTCACCTGTTATCGTCCGCCTCTTTCCCGCCCAGATCTGGCCTCTCGTTTGGCGAGCACCAGAGCAGGTGGTTATGCTTCTGCAGGTGACGGGCGAAGAACAGGTCCTGGACCTGATCCTCTTGACCTGGACCATACCTGAATTATCACTACCAGTACCCACCCTTATCATTTACAAAATGACTATCGTGCTCAACCAGAAACTGATTCAACAACCACCTCGGTGTCTTTGTCTCTTTACTAGAACGGTCTAAACGTTCACCTGTTGGTGTCTGAATTTTCAGTCAATCTCGCCAGCCTTCCTTAGATGTCTGATTCACTGCGCTGACTTTCTGGAAACCAGAATAAGCTTAACTGTTCACCTGTTGTCGTCCGCCTCTTTTCCACCCAGATCCGGCCTCTCGTTTGGCGAGCACCACAGCAGGTGGTTGTGCTTCTGCAGGTGACGGGCGAAGAACAGGTCTGCCCCGAACAGGCTGGTGTCCTGGGGCAGGTTACCCACGGGGACGTGGAAATAAGCAGCCAGCTCGGTCAGGTGCTGGAGACGGGTCTCCATGTACACGTAGTGCTGGAGCATCCTGGAGGAATGGAAATCAATCAATCAATCAATCAAGTCACCAGGTCCGTCAGGTGCTGGAGACGGGTCTCCGTGTACACGTGGTGCTGAAGCATTCTGAGTGAAAGGAGATACATCAATCAATAAATAAATAAATAAATCTATATATCTATCTAGTATCTATCTGTCTATCAATCAATAAATGAAGTTGCCAGCTACATCAGGTGCTGGAGACGGGTCTCCATGTACACGTAGTGCTGGAGCATTCTAGAGGAAAGGAGATATAGAATCAGTCAATCAATCAATCAATCAAACAATCAATCAATCAATCAATCTCTAAATGGCACTATCTTCCACTCAAAAATAACCATTTCATGTCCAGAACACGAGATATCAAAAGTGACTTCCACGGCCGTTCTGTTAAAAAGCTGCTGGAGGACCCATCATCGAACTTAACGAACATGACCTCAACCCCTACCGAGTATTATCAGAATCCATCCAAGGCTTCTTGAGTTATGATTATGACGTTCACAGACACACACACACACCAGGACACAAAAGCAGACACATCCACACCCAAGGCTTCTCAAGTTATGCTGTTCACGGACACACACGCACATGGGCGCGTGCGCGCGCACACACACACACACACACACACACACACACAGACACACACACACACACACACAACCTTCTTGTCCCCATACCTGCGTGAGACCTGTCTCTGCCAGTCCAGTACCCCAAACAGGTTCTCCGGCTCTGTAGCATGCATTTCCACCAGAGGAAAGTCATCCAGCCCGGGCATGGCTGTCACCAGGTGCTGCAGGCTGTGGGGAGACTGAACAGCCATCAGGGTGGGGCCTCGTTTCTCATCCTGGGTAAAAGTGTCAAACCGTCAGTCTCAACAAGAAATAATCTAGCTAAATGTACATGGGACTTGGTTATAATGCATGAATCAGAAATGTCGACTGAACCGCTATCAGGGTGGGACCTCACCTCTCATCCTGGGTAAAAACGGTTTATATACACATGTATGTTTACTTATATTTTTTACCAAACTTTCTCAACCTACACAGTATCAACCCAAGTGACAGAGGACGCTGGCGAGATGCCATCAGGCCCCCTCATCAACGTGCAAGCACGTCCAACCCCCACAGGATGGGGAACAACAGACGTTAAACTGGAGAGTGAGTGAGTGAGTGTGAGTGCATGTACATTCTTGCAGGTAATGCACATGAAAAGTAGGCTGAGTAAATTTGCAATCTGTCATTCATATGTGATCTATTGTGCAATAGGTACACTAATCCAGAAAAGAGCATGACGCATTTTGTGCTAGTTTGCTTGGTGTAAATGTATGAGAAGATTTCTCTCTCTTTCTCTCTCCCACTAAGACGTAATGATAAACTAACTTAGTTCAGATGCAGGACTGCTCAGTTTGAATACAGTGCACTACCCTACTGCGTGAAGCTATAGCCTATACCTTCGCTTCTGTTTCACAATCTCTCAACTGTCAATGGCTAATGGGCCGTCATCCCAAGACCTTGTGAGCATACCTCTCTAACCTGGAGAACCATTTTGTTCACTGTTCACCAAATAGCATTCTGTTTAGTTGGTCACCTTGTACGCTCTCAGCATCCTCTGTATGGCCTTGTAGATCTTCTGTACATCTGTTTCACACTTCACTTCGAACTGGTGTTCTGACAGGGGAAGCAGGTCCTCCTCTGTACCCTTGGCAAGTCTATAGGAGAAACAAGAAAAGAAGTTTGTACTGGTGAAGTTGACAGATGTTGACAAAACGTTGAAAAATTAAAGAAGGTTGTGTAATGAAAAATTACTGATCTACCAACCTAATGAAACTACATGTATTTACAGAAGAAAAGAAGATCTAACTGTAATGCTTGATTGCTTAATGTTAACTTAATTCTGAAAATAATTTCATCCAGGTAGCTTTCGGAAATGTAAGATATGATATAAAAGACACAAGACATAAAGAGTATAGTTGTGGGCATTATTTGTATATAGTCAAGCCTGTTTATAGCGACCACTCAAGGGACTGGAGAAATGTTGCCACTATAGACAGGTGGCCCTATAGAGAAAATGCTGATCAATTGACCACGAGCAATAAGTTACACATGATTTCAGTACAAGGGACCGACAAAAAGTGACCGCAATGGCCAGTTGGTCGCTATGCAAAGGTGGCCGCTAATGCAGGTTTGACTGTACATCTTTATGTAACTAATACATTTCTATTTTTGGGCCGGGCCACGGTTTGGAAATAAGACTTCTGTACCAATACCAGTACCTGTAACTGGTGTTATACTTAGCTATAGGTACAATGTACAAAGCCCTACCTGGCGTTACATTCAGCCTGGAGTATTGCGGACAGGTTGGGCATCTGATTACTGCGGACGGTGTCCAGCACAAACACTGCAGCTCGGCCCGCCATGGGGAAAAATACTCCTGGAAAAACAAGAAATACGTCAGTGAAATATTTACACTTTTTCTTTTTGTGAATTTGTTGATACCATCATAGATGTGATCCTTCCCTTCCTTTCTTCCCACCAATCCCAACTATTTCACTCATTCATTTGAACCCGGCTGACCAGCTGGCCATGGACTATATACCACATTACTTTCAAGCAGCTTACCCCTACTTCCTACAACTCTAGGTCTACTTGTGTTCAAATACCAATGAACCTACAACGATATAAACATTGAGACAAACCGAAATCAACACCTCCATACTCAAAGGTAACTGTTAGTCAAAACCATGAAGTGAACCTCCTTTAAGAGACTCTTGCAGTAAATTTTAAAGAAATGACCAAAACGAAAAGACATGGACAATAACACTGAGCCCATTTGAGCTTCTTATGAATGAATTAAGATTCAAGCAAACAAACAAACAAACGTACCGAACATAGCCTTCTGGTTGGACATGTTGTGGTACAGGAAGACATGCCGCATGCAGCCGGGCGGCAGGTACGTCCCAACCTGGGCAACCGTCTTGAACTCAAGGTGCTCAAGGTCAAAGTTGTCCATGTCTCGGTCCCTCAGGTATCTACAAGAGACATTGTACAATCATTGCAAAATAATACATTCAATTTCCTAGGGAAAGACCCACAGAATAGTCACCTCAGTCTTTTTACATGTGGCGCTTAGACAAGGGGGTAGGCTGGCAGAAGACAGAACAAATAAAAAAAGTCACGACAATAGCATGTTCAGAGCTCGAGATATCAAACCTCCATGGAAGTTCTGGTGAAGTGCCGTAACAACACACTAGGGGCCACAAAATCTAATTCTTTCAAGGTCTCATCGAGATCTACCCCCATACCAAATATCAATACAATCCATTCATGCATTCTCGAGTTATGGTGTTTTCTACACACACATACCCACAAACGCTACCGAAAACATAACCTTCTAGCGAAGGCAATATTCTGTAGTAGTCTGTGGCAAAGAGATCAAGACAAAAGAAGCATTTAATATACTGTAAATGCATTTAAGTTTGTAGGGATTTAATTTCGCGGTAGCAGGAAAAAGGACTTTTCGCAGTGGTTTTAAGTTAGCACCATGCACTGTTGTCTCTTACTGCCATGGAAAAATGTTTGCGGTGGTTTTAAATTCACAGTGAAGCGGCCACCGCGAACATCGCGAACATTAAACCACCGCGAAAGTTTCTGCGTTTACAGTACCACTTTCAAAAATATGCTAGAAGGACATCCCCCTTTGCTCACCTGGCGTACTGCCTGTTGACCATAGCGATGCAGCCGAGTCTGACCAGAGCGCGGAAGGTCAGCGGCACCTGGGTCTCATAAACTCCCTCCACTTCAGGTGCCGACAGGTCTGCCGTGATCTCATTCATGTGCTCCCTGGGGAAAAGGGAAGGGTTAGACATCACACATGTTGGCATCCATCTGTCTCGGTAAGCTGACAGTTATTACTCGCTGTCTGCCTGGCCTGCATGTGACTCTTTAAGGTGAAGGAGGGGTGTGCAATTCCTTCCCCACCCTCTTGTCTACTGTCGCACTTAGTCCCACAGGAACAGAACTGTATGCCAGTGTGAGACGGCTCCAGCAGATGCAGGTTTGTTATTTGGAGTTTCCGTCTCCTAGGAGGACTTCCGACTAAGGATGCAAGGGGTTCCTCCTACCCCTGAGTGTCTGGTGTATAGTGGGTGCATCATGCCTAAACAAGCCCCTAAGGCCTGCCACTGCCAAATCACACATAGGCACACACTAACATGCACATAGACAGACAGACAGACAGACACAATAGAAGGGCTCGAGATACTGGGTCTTGTACACTCCCTCCACTTCAGGTGCAGACAAGTCCGCTGTGATCTCATTCATGTGCTCCCTGGGGAAAAGGGCAGGGTTAGACAAGTTTTAAAACAGGGTTGGACAAGTCCACGAGTCCAATTGTCCCGGGCAAGTGAAAGACCTGATCGGGCAAGTGCATGTCCAATCCAAGTTGCCCAACCGGGCATGGCACCAAGCATTGTTCAACACAGGAAAATAGAGCCAATAGTAAAAGAATTTCATAACTGGAAGTGAAAATACTTTTTCAATTTTAGGGCAAGTGAAATGTTACCTCGGGCAAGTATATTTTTTATGTAACAAGTAAGGAAAAGTAAATTTCAGAAAACTTGTTAAATCCTGAAAAATGACACATACGGACATAGGCAGGCACACACTAACGTGCACATAAACAGATAGATACATATCAAAGGCAGACAGACATGCTTAAGACAAGTCTTCCTGCCCTTGGTAATGAAATTCTTGCAAATCCAGTGGAAGGCCATTCAGCACTAAGGACAAACTGGTCAAATTGTAATTGGCAGCCTACAAGAGGGCCTGGTAGACCTAGAGACATGGACAATAGTCCCCAAGATGGTATGTCAGTACCAACTAGCCAATGAATGGGTCCGACTCATCTGTAGGTTTCTTCAGGTACAGAGTACTCGTATAGGTTGTAGACAGGGTTGGACCTGGGCAGGGTACGGTTGGCCTGCCTTAAACTAAAACCCTCTTTGCTTGTAAAAGAAGAAGAAGATATGTTTCCCTTCTCTGAAGACAATCATAACGAACCCACCTGTAGGTTTCTTCAGGGACAGAGTACTCGTACAAGTTATAGACAGGGTTGGACCTGGGCAGGGTGCGGTTGGCCTTCCTTGAACTAAAACCCTCTTTGCTTGTAAAAAAAAGAAGAAGATATGTTTCCCTTCTGTGAAGACAATCATAACAAACCCACCTGTAGGTTTCTTCAGGTACAGAGTACTCATACAGGTTATAGACAGGGTTAGACCTGGGAAGGGTGCGGTTGGCCTTCCTCCACACTCCGGACTTGTACTTACCCCACTTCCACCCTCACTTATACATATTTCCCTTCTCTGAAGGCAAACATAATGAAACCCACCTGTAAGTTTCTTCAGGGACAGAGTACTCGTACAGGTTGTAGACAGGGTTGGACCTGGGCAGGGTACGGTTGGCCTTCCTCCAAACCCCGCCCTCGCTGTCCTCCTTCGGAACACGCTGGTTCACGTAGAAAATCCGCGGCACGTTGAGCCGGATCCCGTGCAGGTCGCTGCCGATCAGGGCCCAGAGTTTGAACTGGCCGGGCGCGGCCGTCTCCATCAACTAATGTGGAACACAATATGTAAAAAAAAAATAATAATAACGAATTCAAATCACATAAATGTAAAGGTTATAGGAGTCTGAAAACTGAAAAATGGGAAAATTTTGCTGATCTAATGCCAATCACTGTTTAACAAATCAATATACATTATAAATTTCCTGCAAGGTATTACAGTTTTATGTGGTGACCGCGTGGCGTAGCGGTAGCATGTTCGGATTTGCACCGAGAGGTTGCGGGTTCGAATCCGCCTACCGTGCCACCGATCTTGTGCCCTTGGGAAAGGCACTTTACACGACTTTCCTCACTTTACTCAAGTGAAAATGGGTCGTCCCTCGGATAGGACGTTAAATGGAGGTCCCGTGTATGGGGAGAGTCACACCCCATGCACGTTAAAGAACCCCCACACGTGCGATGGTGCGGTGTGGATGGAGCAAACCATTCTGTCTGGAGTTGGTGATTCACTACAAATCACCCGGGCGGAGGCCTGGCGAACCTTCGTGTCGTATCAGCCATACGGTGATTTACATCATTCACCATGCCCCGGAGAGGAGATAGGCGCCGCCAGGGGACTAAAATGCCTATTGATACAGCACAACATGTTGTGCTGCCCCTACGGCTAATTAATCAGCCTACGGCTGATTAAAAGGCTATGGGACGAACGAACGATTACAGAAAGCTAGAAAGCAACAAAAAAAAACAGTGGAGTGAGGAGAGTTGTGTTAAGTTCCTTTCCAAAAAGCACAAGATCCGTAGGATGACAGGACTCTAACCCAGGACCTCTGGCACAGGGTTGTAGCCAGCCTGAAATCATTTTCTGTCCCCTCGATTTTGAATCCTATTGAGCACTTTATTTAGCCCATCATTCCTAGGTGGTTCCGGGGGCATGTTCCCCCTGAAAATTTTGTAATCTAGACTAGACCCTCTGAAATGCTATTTCCTGCATTTTGAGGTGTAAATTTTGCTGGTTGTGTAAGCTGTTCAATGGCATCTGTTTTGGCGAAAAATTTCACAAGGGATACATTTTTTTAACATCTATTCATATTGATTTTTGTCCGTCACAGAGGACGGAATGGGGAAATTTTTTTTTTCTGTCCCAGCTGGAAAATTCCGTCAAAGGACAGAAGGATTAGTGCTGGCTACAACCCTGATCTGGCACCAAACACCCTATAGTAACAGCACAGTCAAGACCCACTACCCCAAACCTCTAAAGCCCTTAAGATGATTTGTGATAACAGAAGAATTGGAAGTCCCACCTTTCTTTAGTGTTGGTTATACAAAGTTTGTTTGTTTGTTTGTTTATTTTTATTTAACCACGGTTACATATCACCAATCTAGGCGTTTTTCAAAGTTCTCTGGGGGGCAACCCCGAACATACATGCAACATAAAAGCGATATCAAATAACATAAATGGTAACATAGCGAGTACTAACGAAAATTAACAAAACTTAGCTTACAAATGATAAAGTAAAACAAATCAATTTTACAACGTAAGCATAATGTAACTCATAATCATTATCAAAATGAAATAAATGGAGATTTGCATACCAATGTGAACAAAACAAGAAAAGTTATGTTGTTTCATAATGCGAGTCCTCACCTGTACGATCTGCCATGGCATGTCCATCATAGACCGCGCCGTTTTGCGGAGAAACCCGCCCAGCCCGGTGGCCGGCCTGCTCCTGATGACCGCGCCCGACGTCTCCCCGTCGTCAAGGCGACGGCGTTTGTCCTGGCGCTTCCTGGCGTCACGCTGCTTCGCCTGTAGCTTCCATTTTCTCTTGTGGTAGTCCAGCCACTTCAGCTTCTCTTCCTGTGGGTGGAGAAATGGTCTTCAATTGTTCTATTCTATTCTATTCTATTCTATTCTATTCTATTCTATTCTATTCTATTCTATTCTTCCTGTGGGTAGAGAAAATGGTCTTTAATTGTTCTATTCATTGATTGTAGCTTCCATTTTCTCTTGTGGTAGTCTAGCCACTTTAAAAACTGTCACAGCGGGACAGAATTGGCTGTTTTTGACAGAGGTGTTTGAAATAGAACCATGATCAAACAGGGGCGGGGTTTGGGGATCGGTACATTGTTTTATTCATCAATATTGTAGCTTCCATTTTCTCTTGTGGTAGTCCAGCCACTTTAGCTTCTCTTCCTGTTGGGTGAAAGAGTCAGCATAAATGACAACTCCAAATGTGAATTGACAAAATGTGTGAAATATTACTGAATAAAGAAATCACAACACCACCCCACCTAACTCTTTCAGCTTTGCCTCAAGACTCCTCCTTCGCCCCTGCTGACATCATTCAGCTTTGCCACCATTGTTCCTTTTGCCCCAGTATAATTCTGCTTGCCCCCCACCCTTCTGCTTTGCCCCAATGACCGCTGTCAACCCGAATCACATGCAGAAAGTCGTGAGGAAATTATCAAACAAAAAAGCCTATGCTCCTGTGCATGTTTTGACCATGGGCCACCTTTCTGCCAACTGGCGTTTCACAAATCATTCCCAGTCTGAACTGACCTCCGTGCATGAAAGTATTAAAAAATGTGTCCTACAGACCTTAGTGTTCCCCAGTGGGGGTGGAGGCCCGAGGATCTCTCTCCACGACTGCGTCAGTTCCAGGTCCTCCTGTGATTGGCCCACCCTATCTTCTCCACTGTCCCGTTTCCGTTTGTTCGACACGGCGACCGTAACGCCGCTGGTCGCTGTTCTGGGACCCGCCATGTCTTCCATGTCCGCTATGTCGTTACTTCTGCCATCGTTGCTGTTGTCGCCATCCTCAAACGGAGTCTCCTCCTCCTAAAAATAAAAAAAAATTGCCTTGAGTTCGTGAAATATCTACTAGTAGTGAGTTTCTTAAATGCCTTGTTATCATGGACAAAGACAATGCCACCCAGGTGTTCCAAGTTGAGATTATTCTCTAATTTCGAGAGGATATCAGGGCCAAAAATGTAAACCAAAGTCAGCCGGTATTATCAGCTAAATAATGGTGGCGGCCAGTTATGTCTTACGTCTTATGTTTTTGTTTGAAATAGAACCATGAATCGCCCAGGAGGTGGGGCTTCAGGACCATTTTTTTCAGTCACACAACCCAAAACTGGAAAATGCAATCATAAAAAAGACGCTTAACATAAAACAAATCATACACAATTAATAATTGTTATCAATAATATTTGTTATTGTCAGTGTCACTGACGAAAACTGGTGGATTCCAGTTGAAACGTCTGACCGTTTCCAAAACAATATCCAGTTGCTTGAGTAACTACCTTTTGGTGTATCTTATTACCTGGATGTCTAAGCTACATCAACGTAATAATAAGTTCAGTTACCTGTACCCTTTTCTTGGGGAGGGGAGCGAACATCTCGCTGATTCTCTGCTGCTTGAAGACGTCGTTCTTCTCCAGCAGTTTCTTGTGGAGCCAATCAGGATGGGCGACTCTCGGCACAGGGTTCTTCACCTGCGGGTGGATGTGACAAGGAAGCTGATTGGCTGATAGGATTGATAGTTTTAGAAATTCACTGGCGCTATTGAACAGGTACATTGCTCGAACCAACTTTTCACTGGCTAAAAATCTTTATTCTATTTTTCAGTAAAAAAGGGGCACTTTAAATTAGAACATGTATGTAACGTTAACAATGTTTTACATGTAAGATATTCAAATAGCCGTTACTCAAGCAAGTAAATATGATTTTGGAAAAGGTCAGTGACACGGAGCAGATCTTGATGAACATCAGATTTTATATATATGGTGACTATGAATTGATATGTGAAGGTGGTAATGACAAAGCTTACTAGATAGTCTAATAGGAAACAAAATAAAGCAAAGTAAAGACAAGTTTGATGCATATGAGTCAAAAAGCTAATGTTGTTTTAGTCAAGAGCCAAATGAGTGGGTGGGTGCACCAGATCCTAAGTCTCTGAAAGTTTGACATGCTATTTAGGCTGTACATTCATGTCTATGTTCAGTCCCCCACACACCTGCTGCAGAGCTGCTGGGATGGTGATGATCTTCTGAATGGTGTTTCCTAACCTCTCGATGTAGTACCCCCAGTCCAGGATCTGGGAAAAAGATACAACATTTAAGTGCTTATTCCACTTATGATACCGAAATACAACATTTCCTGATAACATTTGGCCATTTACTCAATTAACAAAACAAAAAATACACATTCCTTGATCATGCTCATCCCTTGACAAAGACTGTTTGAGTTTGAAAGTTTAAAATATTCTTTTCTTAAAATCTACATGAAACCTAAAATTTCATATCTGAATGTGTAATATATCACTTTTCAATCTATAACAGATTTTAGCTACATACATGTATAGTAGTATAACACTTGTACAATAAAAACAACATTTTTTTTCTGTCAGTCTACAATAT
The DNA here is from genome assembly GCA_019207045.1 of Branchiostoma floridae x Branchiostoma belcheri. Taxonomy (NCBI): domain Eukaryota; kingdom Metazoa; phylum Chordata; class Leptocardii; order Amphioxiformes; family Branchiostomatidae; genus Branchiostoma; species Branchiostoma floridae x Branchiostoma belcheri. The sequence continues at coordinate 2,328,830 of CM033041.1, read as the reverse complement.
TATGACAAATGTGCAAAAATACAGCATGGAACAGTTCACTTACGAATCACATCCAAGTCCAAATTTAAGTCCACAATCAGTAGACAGCAGGGGTCAGATTTGGGAGCCAGCACTGGCACTGATTTTTACTATACAATGTACTACGTGTACCTAATAGATGCAAAAGCATTCTACATACATTTCTGATGTCGAAGTCTGTGATGGAGTTGGACTTGAGCCACTTCTTGAGGTAGTGCTTCTTCACGCTGGGCTCGGCCTGGAAGATGGCCAGTGGGATGGCTCTAACAGTGGGAAGAACAATAAAGTTTATTGCAAATTCTTGCCCGTGGGCTAATTGCAGGTAACATGAGAGATTCAGACAGAGTAAAAAACAATACTAGTATCAAAGGTGTCTACTCTAGTGTAAAACTAGTAAAAGCTAACTGTAGGTCTTGGGTTATTGGGGTCGACTCCTTTTTCGAAGACAGTGGAAGACGAAAGATCCCACCTTTTCTATTATGTGTGGGTTTTGTGAAGTTAGAAGGAGAATTGTTTTCTTTTTGTTGGTGAATGTTAAGAAGTTTGGATGGAATTTGGTGGCCTCTTCAAACAGCTCTTTTCTTTCGTGATCAAAGAAAGAGCAGTTTGACATAAAATGTGTTTCGTCTTCCACCGTGTTTGACGTGCACTGTTTGCACGTTCTTTTACCTACAGGAAGCTTCTTAATCTTATGGCACATCTTTTCAAATACAATTCAATCTTCAGAGACATTTCGAGTGACATCCATCACTCTTCTTCAGGGTCACTAGAATGAACTGAACTGGACTTTATTCTAGTGATGCTGAAGAAGAGTGAAGACTAAATTACTTATAATTGCTAAATAATAAAAAAGTAATATACAGAGAGTGGTAATGGTACATAATAAATAATGATAATCAAATTACGAATCAAGATAGGAACAGTTATATGTATATGATTGATTCTACTACAGCTGGGGGCTAGGGTTGTATACAGTTGCATGCAAAGTTATTCACCCCCCTTCACATTTTGGCTATTTTGGCACGGTGAGAAACATTGCAACTGCAGACTGGTACCGAATCATATAAGTAGTGAACAAATAGTTTACTACAATATAATTCCAGATCAAAAGTCAAGATTTATTTTTATAGTTCGTCCAAAATCACAACTTTTAGACAAAAAGCTGGCTGCAAAATTATTCCCCCCCCCCATGATTTTCTGGTCTTTAGCACTTACTACAGAACCTCTTAGCTGCAATAACCTGTTGCAGACAGGACGATAGCCTGTCACAAGCTTCTGGCAGCACACTTCGGGACTTTTAGTCCATTCATCGCAGCCAAAATGTGAAGGGGGGTGAATAATTCTGCATGCAAGAGAGAGATTATGAACCTACATGTACTTCAACATCACAAGCACTAGAATGAACTGGCAGACGCAATTCAGTTCAATACCTGTCTTAGCACCTGTGTACTCGTAACTGTGAACATGCTTATATGTATGTACTAGTCAACTATGAAGGTAGCCTGGGTACCATCCGGATAGTAGTTCGCTCCTATGTTCGCTTCTGCTATCCGTCTGGAGACGTGCGCATTCAAACCGTTTGGTGGTGACGCCAGTTGATGAGCGAATCAAGGAATGGGTTCTAGAGCACTCGTTCGATGACAACAGGCCGGCGCCCACATGCGCTAGGGGACGTGGGGCTTTTCCGGTGTTGGAACACCGGTTCGAACGATCACTTGAACCCATTCCATAATTCGCTCATATGTGGGGACCAATCAGCGCCTGCGTCCAAAATTTGGACGATTCCAGACGTTAAGATGGCCCGCGTTCCCAGACGGAAACACAGAGAAGCGACTGGATATAGTGTATAATGAATGTCAGAGCTAGAAGCGACTGTATATAGTATATAATGAACGTCGGAGTGAACTACTTTCCTGATGGTACCCAGGCTACTATGAAGGCGCTTATACATGTAATAGTCATTAGTTGACCTTACCTCTCTGTGACCGGAGCCCCCTCAGGTTTTCTGGAGATGATGAACCTACAGCTCAGGCCCTTGTCCTTCACCATCTGGTCTCCCAGGAACTACATGCAACATGTGGCAACAAGGTGGTCTGTGGTTAGGCTTGTAGACTTACAATCTAAAGGTTCTAGGTTCGAATCCCAAGCAGGCCCCAATGGTACAACTTACAGCAATTTCTTTACTTCACTGTGGTTAAGCCCCCTTTATAAATCAAGAATTTGGCTCGGCCGAGTTGTCAGCAAGCTCTAAATTACGAGGAGGTATGACCCTGATGCCGACGAATAAACTCTACCATTTGTTCGTAGGCATCAGGGTCATACCTCCTCGTAATTTACAGCTCGCTGACAACTCGGCCGAGCTAAATTCTTGATTTGTAAACGGGGCTTTAGGGATATCCTATCGGAACATGTTAAAGAACTTAGTACATGGGTCCTTAAACATGAAAGAAAAGAGCAGGGGGGCTATCCTGAAGTGAGTGGATCAAACCTATCAGTATTGTACAATTTTTAAAATAGAGACCACAGTACATAAATGTTGTGTAGTGTCAATCCAACAAGACTAGTTCTCGTTGACAAATCTTCCATACAACATATCTTCATGAGGACCATTGACACAGGGAACGAAAGTCTTTTTTTTTTAATCTGGCAAAAATCATCAATGCTGACCGGTGACCTTTCAACTTTGGGAGCTACCAAGTGAGGCTACATGGGGGTGGTCAGGCTCAGATACACCTGAGTTCATTGTTTGCCTGACAACAGAGGGGATGCAGGAGACTATCATCAATGCTGACACAAATGTCATATCATACTTTCCAGGTTTGTCCCTGAACAGAAAAAGAAGACTCAGTTCTCTCACCTCAGCCAGCCTCTTAGCCGTGCTGATAAAGAAAATTTGGTGAGAACTGAGAAACATGTGGGACCGCGTAGCGCAGTGGGACCGTGTTCGCCCAGTGACCGAGAGGTTGCGGGTTCGAATCCGCCTGCCGTGTTACCGATCTTGTGCCCTTGGGAAAGGCACTTTACACGGCTTTCCACACTATACTCAGGTGAAAATGAGTACCTAGCTTCGGCTCACGGTGATTTACATCATTCACCCGGACGGGAGACCTGGCGCATATGAAAGGGTATGTCACCCCGTAAGGGGCGGTATAACCCCGTCGCGTATAAACATGTGCGAACATGTGCGATCACGTCGACCGATATATGTTCGTCTGTATCTCTGTGGATCTGCCGCTACCAGCCCAAAGCTGCCTAGGCAGATCCGTGTAATGAGTTGTATCATTGGCAAATAAATAGAATAAATAAATAAATTGTATCTTTAAAAGAAGAAGACAGTTTTATCTCACCTCAGCAAGCCTCTTAGCCGTGCTGATGGATGTGGACTTCTGCTCCCCGTAATCCTCCAGTTTCCTGGACATGCTGCGGTTCTCCGAGATCAGGTTAAACAGCTCCTCATCAGGCATGTCACAGGCCTGGCATGAACAACAGAAAATAAACATTCAAGTCCTTGTTAATTAGTTATCTACCTTTACGAAAACGGAGGTTTTCTTCAGTTTGTTTCTTTGTCTTCAAGTTGGTGAAAAACATTGTAAACAAAAATGAATAAAACAAAGGATTACTAAAGTTAGAGGTGACTGAAAAAATTCAACCATTGTTGTACCATGCATTGTTTTAAATTTGAAAATTCACTATTTTCAAAATTCTGTCTAAAACAATCAAAAGAAATGTACAAAAGAAAACTTTACAAACTTTTGCCTTCGGTTTCTCACCTTACTGAACAGCACGTCCAGCCAGTAGTCTGCCACTGTAGCTACGGACGCGTAACAATCATCCAGCGTCGATCCCTTCAGGAAAGACTCAAACACGGACGACTGGAAAATCTTGATCAGCTGTAGTTCGCCGCGCCGCTTCACCTCAAACCCTTTCAGTTCCGCAAGCGTGCCGTCAAAGTTAAACACGGCGTACCTAGCGGTGGGTAAAAAAAAAGGCATGGTCAAAGTCCTTCTCGTGTCTGATGGCACATCAGCGCCCATCTCCGTTTCAGTAGCCCTGGGCCAAACAACATTCTGCAATGACTACAACAAGGGGCTAGTCTACTAGTGGTGTGTGTTCAACTGCCATACTCTTTCCCAAATGCTGAGTAGCGGTGGGTACCGATACAGAAAATTCAGGTCCAGATCCAGTTCAGGTCCAAAGGATCAGGTCTGGACCTGAACCTGATTCATTATGTGAAAACATAATGAATGGACGATACTCAAAACAATGGTCCATTTTGCTACAAAGAAGTACGTTTTGTGGAGTATTTGAATTTTGACTCCCACTGGCGTTCTAAAATCCTGCAAGGCTAACTGCCTCTGCATGATTGGCTGTAAAACGTTGTAGAAATGACTATAAGCTCTACTCTGTTTCTCTCTTATTATTTTCTCTGACCGTTAAGCCCCAAAATGTCTGAATTCCTGATCATATAATCTGTTTCTTTTCTAATAGGTCCAACAAATTTTTTCAGGTCCAGTTTTTCCGGACAGGTCCAATAAAAGAAAAACTGGTTTAGGCGTACCTCTTCCCCTAGACCCCTCCTCAATATCTTACGTTCACTGAGTTGACTTCAAACTTACATTCAGTTTACTTTCAGTTTTTCTCATGTTATACTTGTCCACTTATGTCAAGGCTTATGTTGTTTGATTGTTTTGTAATCTTAAATGGAATGCGGGAAGAATAGATTTTGCAATTGTAAAGTCTAATGGAGATCGAAATAAACAAACAAACAAACAAACCTCTTCTTCAGCTTCTTGCCCTCTTCCTTGGATGCAGGCAGCACCATGGCCAGGTACGGCCCGTCCACCTCGAAGAAGATGGAGTTCTCACTCCTCTGCTCGTACTGGAGAGTCGAGGGGTTGACCAGCTCCTGGTACTGATGGTTGGTGAAGTCGTCCTTGACCTAGAGATGTCAAGGTGGTTTTGTGGTTAGGGTTGTTGACTAGGATCTAAAGGTTCTGGGTTCGAATCCATAGCAGACTCAGAGTCCTCCCCAGAGGATGGACTAACGGCGACCCTCCAATATACTCCTAGCCCAGCTCCACTATACTACTTTTGAAATTTAGTGTGTTTCTTCCCTATTTTCTTGGTTAGTTTTGCTAAAATTCATGAAAATTCACACATTTTTGTGCAAGTCCAGTCGGCATTGTCTGCAAAAACTTGTGAATGGGCGATGATCAAAACAATAGTCGTTTAGCCACTTCACAACAAAGGAATCGCTCTTATTCTTGTAGTGTTTGACATCCTCTGTCATTGCAAAATAAACCCACTTTCATGAAACAGTGCGTCACTTCGAATTGTTTTTGCCAGCCCCTCCACTATATAAAAAAATTCTGGGGAGAACCCTGAGACCCCAATGCTGTGTCCTTGGGAAAGGCACTTTACACCAATATCCTCACTTGACTAAGGTGAAAACGAGTACAAAATATGATCATAATCCATCCAAGTAAGTTACACAAATATCAGGAAACACACGCTGCACAGACAGACAGAAAAACACACAGACAGACACACCAAAAACAGTAACTCCATTTTGGATGCAGGTAAAGAGTAGGGGTCCTTCCCAGTGTGAGTGGATCAAACCTTACAGTCTGGTCTTACACAGCTGTCTCACAAACCTGGTGTGTTACCCCTAAAGGCAAAACAAACAAACAAACAAACAGACCAACAGACCTGTATGTTTAGCATGGCCCCAGGGTAAGAGATGGTGACTTTGGGCTTCTTGGTGTTGGTGGTGTGGATGACGTAGTTATGTAAAACAAACAAACAAACAAACAAACAGACAAACCTGTATGTTGAGCATGGCCCCAGGGTAAGAGATGGTGACTTTGGGCTTCTTGGTGTTGGTGGTGTGGATGACGTAGTTATGTAAAACAAACAAACAAACAAACAAACAGACAGACCTGTATGTTGAGCATGGCCCCTGGATAGGAGATGGTGACTTTGGGTTTCTTGGTGTTGGTGGTGTGGATGACGTAGTTATGTAAAACAAACAAACAAACAAACAGACAAACCTGTATGTTGAGCATTGCCCCTGGATAGGAGATGGTGACTTTGGGTTTCTTGGTGTTGGTGGTGTGGATGACGTAGTTATGTAAAACAAACAAACAAACAAACAGACAAACCTGTATGTTGAGCATTGCCCCTGGATAGGAGATGGTGACTTTGGGTTTCTTGGTGTTGGTGGTGTGGATGACGTAGTTATGTAAAACAAACAAACAAACAAACAGACAAACCTGTATGTTGAGCATGGCCCCTGGATAGGAGATGGTGACTTTAGGTTTCTTGGTGTTGGTGGTGTGGATGACGTAGTTATGTAAAACAAACAAACAAACAAACAGACAAACCTGTATGTTGAGCATTGCCCCTGGATAGGAGATGGTGACTTTGGGTTTCTTGGTGTTGGTGGTGTGGATGACGTAGTTATGTAAAACAAACAAACAAACAAACAGACAAACCTGTATGTTGAGCATTGCCCCTGGATAGGAGATGGTGACTTTGGGTTTCTTGGTGTTGGTGGTGTGGATGACGTAGTTATGTAAAACAAACAAACAAACAAACAAACAAACAGACAGACCTGTATGTTTAGCATGGCCCCCGGGTAGGAGATGGTGACTTTAGGTTTCTTGGTGTTGGTGGTGTGGATGACGTAGTTCTCAGGGAAGCTGGCAGGCAGGATGCACCAGATGCCGTCTGTGTCCAACTCCAGCGGTCGTCTGAAGGGGGGAAATGTTTATTTTTAAATGTTACAGCGTGCAAAATACCCACTTGCACATTGCAACCACTTTTTGCTTGGTGCAACTTAATTCTAAACTCAGGTTGCACAGGGTGCAACTTAGATTTTGAGCCTCAGAACTCGATTTTGTTGTCAATTTACTTGGAAGAAATAAATGGACCGAGGCAGCTCCGTTTAATATTAGCCAAGCATGTATGTATTGTACCCCTTTTTCAGAAATTATTGAATTGTAGGTGGAGCAACTTGAAATTCAGTTGTGCAACCTAGTTTTTGCCCCAGGTTGCACACTGTGAAGAAAAGAAGTATTTTGTACACTGTGTTATTCATTGGTTTGGCTGTTCAGCATGCACAGCCAGGGCTACCCAACTATCCTGTGGCTATTACAAAGGGCTAGCCCTGCTGACAGAGAGAGAGATGATACAAATGGTAATACTATGGATAAACTAAAATTTAAATAACCAACACTAAAATTGATTGGGACCCCAAATTTAAGTCCACAATACAAAAGGGATTTGATAAGGACAGGATAATTGTCAATAACGACATTATAAGTACACTAAAAAAGAACTTTCATATATACATGGTGTAAGATAGTGTACATAGTATATACAATGGAATCTACAACAATACTGTTAGAATCATCACCAAGACTTTACAGATGTTGAACTGTCCCTGGTGCTGAAGAACTTTCAAACTGTTTGCCATTGCATATGCAAAGTAACATTTACTGTAGCTAAGATAAACTTGACTAACAAAAATCTGTAAAGTACTGTAAATGCAGAAACTTCCGCAGTGGTTTAATGTCGCGGATTTTGAGGTGGTCGCTTCACCGCGAAACTTAAAACCACTGCAAACATTTTTTCCATGGCAGTAAGATACTACAGTGCATGGTGCTACCACGAACTTAAAACCACTGCAAAATTTCCCGCTTCCGCGAAATTAAATCCCTGCGAACTTAAATACATGTACAGTAAGTAAAGAGTGGAAGAAGGGAAGAGTCTAACCCGATCTGCTCCACGAGTTCCCTGGCCTGTAACTAAGACTAAACAGATGTTGAACTGTCCCTGGTGCTGAATAACTTTCATACAAAGTTTCCTGCAAACTATGATCCACTGCTTACTGAGTCACGTGTTCTATCTGCATAATGTGATGTCACGACAGCAGTGGATTATTCATTCTTTGACAAAGACTGGTGCTGTTCAGTCGAAAATTTGGGTGAGTCCAATTTTTGTGTTGGATATCACTAGTTTAACTAGTTCAATAATGACTACCAACACAGATAAACTTTTGAGTTAACTTTCATACTGTTCAGCATACGTATAGTAACAGTTACTGAAGCTAAGATGAAACCAAGGTCTAACCCGATCTGCTCCACGAGTTCCCTGGCCTGGGTGATGATCCTGGCTCCCGTCAGGCACACGATACCTGCCATCTCCATGGAGTACCAACGCGCACTGCAAGGGGGCGCACATGTATGGTCATACAACATTGTAGGCATGGGGAATTACAGAAACACACACAATAAAAACAATACTTGGGGTGAAGTAACAATGCCAACATCAAAGTTTTCAAAACTATCAAATTCTTAACATTGTGAGTAAAAACTATTACAATATTATGTTGTATCAAATCTATAAACATAATAGGCTTTTACAACTTTTACAAACACTTTTAAGCGGGAAAACAGAGAAAAACTTACCTTTTCTCATACCATATCCAATAAATACTGAGTATAAGAAATAGATTTTAACAAAAAAAAAGATTTTGACAAAACAGACAGTCCTCTTGTCAGAAGGTGTAATTTATCCTTACATACATGATTTCACTTCAGTTTCGTATTTTTGTACCATTTTATTTTGTTGCCGTTCTGGGCCACCTCAGAAATCGGCATACATGTACTTTAAGGGACCACCAAGAAGTCTTTAGGTTTGAATAAATATATAAAAAAGAAGAAAATAACAGATAAAACCTCACCCCTCATGCCCTTCTTATCTTTTACAAACCTTATTCTCCTTCTCAGATTCAGAAGGAAAACATAGAAAAAAGTACCGCTACCACTAGAAAATTTGAGCATTAAAAAATGCTGCTTCTTTTCATAAATTTTAAAGCTACAAATCTAATTGTTTCACAAACAAACTAACAAAACAACTCCCTTGTCAGAAGAAAAAAAGATAAAACCTCACCCCTTCCTCATGACATATCCATAGAAGGAGTTGAGAATACACTTGTGAGCCAGCTGTAAGGAGTCGTACAGGATCTCCATTCCCTTAGCTCTCTTGATGTCTGCTGCTTCTCCCTTCTTAAGGGCCTCCGCCACTTTCTTCTTCCACACCTTAAGGAGTCCCTTGAACTCGTACCTCCGGTCACGGAATGCCCGTACCTAGGTGTGGGTTAAAAAGAAAATATTTAAGACCAGACCAGATGGTGCATAGGGCAGTGCACATCTCCATTTCATTAGCTTTAGGCCACACAACTTTGTGCAATTACTTCAGCATGGGGCTAGTCCACTGGTAGTGGTATGTGTTCAGCTTCCATACCAGGGTTGTAGCCATAACCTGTCCTTCAGTCCTTTGAAGGAATTTTGCAGCTGGGGACTGAAAAAAGTTTTCCCCATTCCGTCCCCTGGGACACAAAAATTGATATGTAAAGATATAAAAAAACTGAAACCCATGTGTTCTTTTGCACCAAAACAGATGCCATTGAACAGCTTAGTCTACACACAAAATCTGCACCTTAAAATGCAGGAAATAGTGTTTCAGAGGGTCTTGATTTAAAAATTTTCTGGGACCCAGACCCCCTAGAAATGACGCGCAACGTCACGCCATGCCTTCGGTGTTCGATAGGATTCCCATTCAAAATCAAGGGGACAGAAAATGATTTCAGGCTGGCTACAACCCTGTTCCATACTCTTTCCCAAATGCTGAGTGCTAAGCAGAGAAAGCGACATGTACCATTTTTACAGTCTTCAATGGTATGACTCGGCTGGAATCGAACTCACAGCCGGTTTTGTATTGAAAATCAAATGTTACACTGTTATCATCCTAAGTAATGAAAATTTGGTAGCATATTGGACAATGGACATTGTGCTTTTAAACGTAGAAACTTGGTACAAATGACTACCAACTCTACTCTACTTCACTCTTCTTATTTTCTTGAACCGGTAAGCCCCAAAACATAAGAGTGCCTGCCGATATAATTGGTTCAAACCTCAGACCACTTATATGTTTTAGGTCCATTTTTTTCGGACCAGTCCATCGTAAAATAAACCAGTTTCGTACTGGTCCCCACAACTACCCGTACCGTATCTACGTAGAAGGAGTTCTCCCGTTGGCAGATGGTAGTCTCGCGTTCCTCCACTCTGGTGACATGAACCTTCTTGTAGGCCTTCTTGCAGTAGTCTGCCAGGCGTTTCTTCTCTGCGGTCGCTTGTTCCTCCTTGTTGAGCTCGTGGAACGCCCGCGGTCGGCCGCCGGGTTTGAACGGCGGGAACTGCTCGTGCTCTAACTGCTGCTGGATGCGATGGTACTCGTTCCGACTGGCGGGCACTGAGAAGGAAAAAAAAAGACTGCATTTTGTAAAAGCTTATTGTTGTTCGTTCCAAATAACCAGTAAACCTTACTTTTCTACAGTAAGAACACACTGCGTAAGACAGACTGTAAGGTTTGATACAGTCACACCAGGATGGATCCCTGCTCTTTTTTTCATAAGTGTTACTCTCCTCAAACATGGGGCCTCCAGCTATATATCACATAGGTGAGGACATCCCTAACTGAAGTTATACACTGTATAAGTACTCAATTTCACAAGAGTCGAGAAAGGAATAGGACTGTTGTGTTAAGTGCCTTTCCCAGGGGCACAACACTGAAGGGGGATGCTAAGGCTTCAAACCCAGAACCTTTGGATTCTTAGTCAAAACATTACAACATGACCATGGTACTCGTTCCGACTGGCGGGCACTGAGAAGGGAAAAAGATTGCTTATTTTCATTTGTTTTTTGAAGGTAAACCTTACAATTTTACAAATTAGTAGGATAACATCAGACTGTAAGGTCTCCTCAAACACAAAGCCTCTAGGTTTACATCCCATCCATAATGACTTCCCTATCTGGAACTATATGTGTAAGTGCAGCAACTCATTTTCCCAAGAGTGTGATGGATGATGTGATAGCCCAGTCAGTGCGGTTACAGGTTGGCGTCAGGAAGGATATCCGGCCGTAAAAACGGGTGTTAAGCCCTATCCAAACCGAAATGGAACGTCTTCATGCAGATAGTAGCAGTCACCGACGAGCAGCCGGTAGTGTCGTGGGCTTGGCTAACTTGCGGGTGTGGAAGGTAGGGTCCGGCCATCGAGGCAAACCATGAAGTTGAAGCCCAGAGTTGGACTCACTGGACAGATCAGCCGCATGGAAGCACCGTGTGAAGACTATCTGACTGCTGCCTACCCCTGTGACTGGGATCCCAGCAGCAGTATAATCAAAAATGGATACGACGACAACGATATGATGACCAAGAGCACAACATTGGCTGAGGCCTGCTAAGGATTTAAACCCAACAGTTGTCCTTAGCTTAAGATTCTAGTCAAAACGTGTAACCACAAGGCCACTTTGCCACTTTGCCGACTTGTTTGGGGGATAAAATACAAATTTCCTCTATATCCACTTCAAAGTAAACCAAATGTTACGTTTATGAAGGTTAGACATCCAGGTAAGCAATATTCAAATACAATTCAATCTCTACAACTGGATAAAAACGGATATTTACTTCCGGACGTTTCGAGTGACATCCATCACTCTTCTTCAGCAAAAGCAGAATGAACTAGTCAGAACAATTCAATACCAGTACAGCTAACTAGAAAAACTGGTTTAACCACTAAATCGTTAGGATCATATGCAAAAGCTTACACAAATGCAAATCATGTTAGCATAGTTCCTATGGTCAGACAATACCATAGGAAAAAACTATTGTCCTTTGTTGTGCAAGGCGGGGTCCCATGTACTGGAAAGTTCTACGCGTAGTCCTCCCTTCCGGTTCAAGGTGGGGTTGTAGATCCGCTCGTAGATGGCCTCCTTGACACCCCGTTCGTACCACCGTGGTTCGCGGTCAAGAATGTCTGTAGTATCCAGTCTGAAGGAGTGTCCTTGGTGTAGCTGAGTGTGGTGGTAGATGGCAGAAGAGTATCCACTTGCTGTAGCCCTGCAGTGTTGTTTGTACCTAGCCTTCAGTGGTTGACTGGTTTCTCCAATGTAGGTGTCGTTGCACTGTGGACCTTCACACTTAAGTCTGTAGATGACGTCAGATTTGGTGCCTTTCTGTACACGGTCCTTTGGATGGACCAACTTCTGTCTGAGGGTGGAGTGGGGTTTGAAGTTGGTAGCAATGTTGAAGTTCTGTAGGATTCGCCGGAGTTTCTCTGATACTCCTTGGATGTACGGTATTGTGGCATTCATTGTCTTCTTCTTCTTGTCCAGTGGCTTACTGTTGGAAGGTTTCTTTGACTCATGAGATGGTTTCAGGGCTTTGTTGAAAGACCATTGTCTGTAGCCACACTTGTTCAGGGCGTCCTTAAGGTGTCGGTGCTCGTTGGATTTGGCTTCCTCTGAAGTGATGATGGTGTCCGCTCTGTGAAACAGGGTTTTGATCACACCCAGTTTCTGCTCTAAGGGATGATGGGATTGGAAGGTCAGGTATTGATCGGTGTGGGTTGGTTTCCTGTACACATCTACATTCAATTTGATAAGTCCGTCTTCCTCTACAATGACTTTGGAGTCCAGGAATGGTAGTGTGTTGTTCTGGCTCATCTCCTGTGTGAACTTGATGTTGTCGTCTATTTGGTTGATATGTTGGAAGAACTTGTCTGCATTCGTCTTCTTCAATCTAGAAAAAGTGTCGTCCACATACCGGAACCAGTTGGCAGGCGGAGTGTCAGGGAACGTGCTCAGGGCTCAGAACTTCAACATTGCTACCAACTTCAAACCCCACTCCACCCTCAGACAGAAGTTGGTCCATCCAAAGGACCGTGTACAGAAAGGCACCAAATCTGACGTCATCTACAGACTTAAGTGTGAAGGTCCACAGTGCAACGACACCTACATTGGAGAAACCAGTCAACCACTGAAGGCTAGGTACAAACAACACTGCAGGGCTACAGCAAGTGGATACTCTTCTGCCATCTACCACCACACTCAGCTACACCAAGGACATTCCTTCAGACTGGATACTACAGACATTCTTGACCGCGAACCACGGTGGTACGAACGGGGTGTCAAGGAGGCCATCTACGAGCGGATCTACAACCCCACCTTGAACCGGAAGGGAGGACTGCGCGTAGAACTTTCCAGTACATGGGACCCCGCCTTGCACAACAAAGGACAATAGTTTTTTCCTATGGTATTGTCTGACCATAGGAACTATGCTAACATGATTTGCATTTGTGTAAGCTTTTGCATATGATCCTAACGATTTAGTGGTTAAACCAGTTTTTCTAGTTAGCTGTACTGGTATTGAATTGTTCTGACTAGTTCATTCTGCTTTTGCTGAAGAAGAGTGATGGATGTCACTCGAAACGTCCGGAAGTAAATATCCGTTTTTATCCAGTTGTAGAGATTGAATTGTATTTGAATAAACCAAATGTTCTTAGCATTAATTCATGTACAATCATGTCCTTCTTTCAGATTTTGAGCAGAACCAAAAGAAACTGCAACTTAACTATCAAAAAATTCTCCATAATGTTCACAGATTTGGTGTACTCACTGTACATGACTTTCCTCACTTCACTTGGTTGGGACTTCGGACTTCGGTTGGTGTTTTAATAGGCAGTCAAAAAGGAGAGAGATGGGCTCTGTCTTCAAAAATTGTGCTTGAAACACAGTGGATACCCACTGCCCCCTCCCCTTCAATTTACAAGTCCACATCTAGTCTAGACTACTTTGCCAACTTGTATTGGGATGTACTTAACCCTTAAACTGCCAACATATACATGCCCTGTGTGCCGTGCCCGGTTATAACCGGGATAGCGTATTCCCCAGAAGTAGCAGCTTTGTGCGCGTATAGCTGAAACTGAAACTCTGGCAGTTTATGGGTTAAAATTTCTTCTGCGAAAGCTGCAAGGTGCTATCAAAATTAACAATGTTTTCTTTACAAAAGTCTCGTGTTTCTATTTAAAAATTTTTACGTTTCCAGATTTTCTGTACTCACTGTACTCTCCCCACCAAATTTGTTTAGGTACACAGCTCTAGTATAAACCGCTTAAAAACAATACCACCAAAAACATTTCCAGATTTCCTGTACTCACTGTACTCTCCCCTCCAAGTCCACTGCATCCTGCGCTGACAGGTGGCGCCGGGCTTGTTGAAGTCACAGGCTGCACAGGTCACTTCATCCACCATGGCTGACGGCTGGAAACAAGGACAAGGTTATAAACACAGCAGGTTTATCCAGAAACTGTTGTAGAGATTAAATTGAATACTGTTTTCTTGAATGTCTAACCTTCATAACGTTGAAACACACTTGTATCATGATAAATATGACATGATAATTAGGAAAAAATGTTGAGTTTCCTGCAACTAAAATGCAATCAGACTGACCCAAAACAAGACCTCCACATGAATTAGTGACCTCTTCCATTGACCCATGACCTGTAATGTCTGATTGGTGACTACTTATACCAACTCTGATTTCTACTTCCTGTCACTAGTACTCTTTGGCAGTGACACCAGCTTTCCACTCACTCACTCACTTCCTGCCAGATACTATGGACAGAATAGAACACAGGATCCAGATACAGCCTCTGTACCAATAGAATCTTGAAACCCTGCTGCTTTCCAGTATCAAAGATAAGTCCACTGAGATACCATTACCTCTGAATAGCAGCTCAGAAAGATGCATACCTGTAGCCTGTTTGTAAGAATGATATTTGGGTACAGCAGAGTAGAGAATTGCTTACCTGTAGCCTGTTTGTAAGAATGATGTTCGGGTACATGGCGCCGACGTCAAGATGGTAGATGATGGGGTTCTCAAGTCGCGAGGGCGTGTCACGTAATTCCGCCAACTTCCGTCTGATGTCGTTGCACACCTATTCGATATGTTATGGATACATTGATATGTTATGGATATATTGTACTGTCACCGTATTTGATCTGTTATTAGCCTATTAGATAGCTCCATTTATGTCATAATAGTTGCTATATTTCTTTGTCGTTAATCATCAAATTGTTACTTATCTATGATTTGTTATCAGTGTGTTGTTACAACTTGAATAAAGTTAAAGTTTCATTTGTTTCATATTTCAATTTCACATTCCAATTTGTTAGTACTATTTGTTTGGAGGAGGGCCTGTATAAGCCTATTTGGCTTCTCCCTCTCTTCCGCACGGTATTTATATGTTATTTTTTAACTTTACTTTCTGTAATTTCTTTTTATGTGCAAATAAATAAAATGAAAAATCAAAATCACCTCCTCGAAGTTGGTGACCTGGTCCACGGGGATGCCCTCCTCCTCCTCGATGCTGAACTTCATGGTACGCTCCACTTTATCCATCAGCTGTTGGAACGCTTCAGGAACCTGTTTTGTTGAAGATAGTATATGTGACTATTACGTTTGAGTCTGCATTATTAGACATGTTCAGCATTGTATATAAATGTATGGCAATACCTTATGTTTAAGAATGCATTATTAGCAGCAACAGTAGCAACTCTATTGCTATTTCCACAGCGAATGCTCCTTAGAACCTGGCTCCCTTGCCATCAGCAAGGACATGTTTTGCTGTCTCCACCTCTCAAGAGGAATTTCCACGCTATAAGATGCTTTCCTAGAACAGTGGACCACCGCTTAACATTCCGTTGGGTGAGCGACACAGCCGGACTCCAACTCACAGCCTCTAATTACTGTGCCAAGGCCACTAACCATTAGACTACGCATGCAAGCTATTCTTCATGGAGATACAAAAGGACTGTACCATTCTGAACCTGCAGGGGAGGTCATTTTGTTGTTCACTTTGCACTGTTTTTTTTACACAGCAGAGAAGACTGTTCAAACGTTTGTATAGCAAGAATGTAGTGTACATATTAAGAAAACTATGTTAGAAACACACCAACTCCATACAATAGCTCCGTTTTCATGGAGGCAAAAGAGGACTGTACCATTCTGAATCTGCAGGGGAGGTCAGCCCTGAAGACCCCAGCCTCCAGCGACTCCACGTGGCCTCCCACGTACGTTTCCGAGTCCAGCACGTGGCCGTCGCCCGTCAGCTTGTTGAAGACGGCTTCTTGCTTGTTTGGGAACACGATGTTGGCGTGGAAGGCCTGGACCATCAGCAAGGCTTCGCATAACGTGCCTGAGCCTTTTCTTAACACCTACAGAAGTACAGACATTGAAAAAAGGCATTAGCTGTTGTAAAGATCTAATTAACAACAAAGATACAAGGCAAAGGTAAAGGTAAAGGTAGTGTCACAGACTTTCTAAGGCCATAAGGCAGTGGTCTGTTATCCACTGTGTCTAGGGAACAGTATTGGAAGGCAGAACCCATCCCTCTCCTTCTAACGCCTTTTTGCTCCTGTGCAGCAAGTAAAGTTTGACTTCCAGAACAGTCTGTCTTTCATCGCTGTGAGACGTTCCAGGCCCTCCAGACCAGTTTCTGACTCAATAAGTTTCTTCAAAGTTAGCCTTGGGCAACCAACACGTTTCTTACAGAAAAAAAGGGTGTCCAGAACAAAAGTTTTCCGGCTGAATTTCCAGAGAATTCCTAAGAAGGCTAAATAAGCTGTTCCCCGCTTTTAACTGCACATGCCCAGCAACACACAACTGCAGGTACATGTAATATGTCAAAGATGAAGGCCACTAACTTATATACAGTCAGTTGTTGTCTACACCATGCTTGACACACATCCAGACGGGTTTCGTTTATTTCTCAGGGGCCTTCAACTTTGACATATTACCCACAATACATCCCTTTACTCATGCAAAGTTGAAACCTTGAAGCTGCTTATTGTAACATAAATGTTGTCTTACCTCATCAGGCTCCATGGGGATGATGGTACAGAGAGCAAAGATGAAGGGGTGGACATACTGTACATTGGCTTTATTTCACTAACCTTGGCCAAAATGCGGGAAAAGGTGTTCAAAAAGATGTAAAAATTTTCAGGGGGGATTCCCCAAGAACCCTTACAATGTTCATGCCTGCATCGCTTACCACATGGCTTTGCTACGTACCCTAAGATGCCCCTATACTGTGAAAAAATCCTGGTGATAACACTGCAGGGCTATGGGAACAGGTCTACTGAAGAAGCATTATATTTTCTTACCTCATCAGGTTCCATGGGGATGATGGTACAGAGAGCAAAGATGAAGGGGTGGACGTACTTCATGTACAGGTAGTATGTGGCCACAGCATCCGACACAGAGTAGTTCGCCAGAACCTAACAATGGGAGATTGAAGAACTCATACATTGTACCTCCATGAAACATTCAGATTTCCTTCAAAATCTACAATATCTTGTGTACGGTGCAATAATTCTTGTATAGTTCAAGAATTACATTATATGCAAATAAGGTTGTGATCATCATTGCATTTGTCCTTTGAAGTGTCCTAATTCTACCACCTCTGAACTGTACTTCCTGTTGTTTCTACAACTGTGTTCTTTTGCCATTCACTTTCTGCCAACCTGAGGTGAGATGTTACTATAAACAAGCATGGTCAAACCTGGCCTCAGCAACCACTCAAAGGACTGAGGAAAGATGGTTGCTGATTTGAAGAAAAGTCATTTTGTCTGCTTGCATAAAATTAAGTTACTTCTAAAATAATACCAGTATTAGTAACCAAATCTAACCGCACAAGACCTACCCAGGATTGAAAAGGCAGGGCTCAAAATACTTTTTTCTGCATACCTGCACTGGTGCAGGTAACATTGAAAATTACCTGCACCAGACAAATTTTACCTGCACCACTCTGAATTTAAGAAGCATGGATCATTCTAGAATTGTTGAGGAAGCATTGCTATGTTTTCTTTTATACCTAATAGGTGGTAACAGTCAATGCAGCTAATAACAATCCACATACATGTACACCTACATCATACGGTAGTACATTTATGTATAAAACCCAGTACATGAACCGGTGCAGGTTAGGTACAGGTAGACATCAGAAATACCTGCACAGCTCCAATTTTAACTGCACTAATCTGCATATGCAGGTGGTATTTCCAGCCCTGAAAGGGGTCTCCCAGTTAAAACTGGAACCTTGAAGTTGAGTTGAGTTTATTGAGATATTAGCTGCTACAGGGACATCCCTAGGCTACTTTGGTAGGAAGAAGTTTCCAGTCTTCAGGGCACAGTTCTCACCTGTGGCTGCTCGTTGGCCATGCGACACATCTCCTCAGGGTCAAGTTCGACAGGGTCGTACCTCAGCTTGGCCTTGGTGGTGGCCTTCAGGTTCTGACTCCCCACGGGCAGGTAGCTGTCTCTCTTCACCCATCTGTAGATTAAAGGACATCTTGATTTACTCTAATCGTCATTTTATTTTGTGTCACAATTTGAGGTGTGCACCCTCACCTCAAGCAGCCGTCTCTTTAAAAAAAAAAATTTTGAATGAAGCAAACAGTCTGCACCATGAGACCAACCAAGTTTCAATTTCTTCAACTTCTCAAATGTTAATTAATCAAGTCAAAAATGACGAAAAATTGTTAGGCATTTTTAAGTGGTATCAAACCAATCACCATAGTTTGCATACAAAAATGACTTATATTGTGAGATAGAGGAAAGCCTAAGGTATAAGCAAGGGAATTATAAAGAAAACCCTACCACTGAGATTTTCACAATGATGAACAGTTGTTGGGCATTTTAAGTAGAATTAAACCAATCATCATAGTTTGGATACAAAAATGACTGAGGATAGAGGAAAGCCTAAGGTATAAGCAAGGGAATTATGAAGAAAATCCTACCACTGAGATTTTCACAATGACCTGCCATGCGGGGCAAAGCGACAATGCCCACAGAAGAACACATTGTATTTCAAAGCGAAGGCATACATGTAACTGCACTTTTCTGTAGTGCTCTACCACAGACCCTGGTCCACAAAGAATCAGGGTGTGCACTGTTTTATTACAAATCTAAGTATGTTACTGTATGATATAGAAGAAATGGACTACATTACCTAAAGGCATCCATGTGAATGATGTGCCTGCACTTGTACTCTCCTTGGTTATCCTTTTGAAATCCTGTCAAACAAAATACGAGTTAATTGTTAAGAAGACAGAACAGAACAGATGGTTTCAAAGCAGGAAATGGTCTACAATGTAAATGGTTTATGGTCTAAAGGATACGCCTGATCACAAAAATATGACCAAAACTGATTTGTTGCTATAATTTCTACTCACCGATTTCTTGGAACATGTCTATACCGTGGAATGCAGCTCTGGCCTCGACAAAGGGCCTGACAAGAAAAACAAAGAAATGTCAAGAATTAAAGTAGGTAACCAGATCCTTGCTTGTCCTAGCTTTCCTATCGCCACTGTCCTTGGTGCTGAATCACAGTCAAATGTTATCTGTATCTGCATTGCCGGTATAACTGCCCTTCGGTATAACACACCAGCTTCTGTATCTGTATCTATATAGCCGGTATAACTGACCTTCGGCGTAACACACCAGCTTCTGTATCTGTATCTATATAGCCGGTATAACTGCCCTTCGGTCTTACACACCAGCTTCTGTATCTGTATCTGTATTACCGGTACAACCACCCTTTGGTCTTACACACCAGCTTCTGTACCTGTAACGCTATTTCACCTTAATTCGTGGGGTAACCTAGATTCGTTGTTGTAAAAAAAACTGGATATGTAGAGATTTTAGGTCAACGATGTGGGTTTCAAATGTCAACATTTTCAAAATATTGCAATGTGAGACTACTTTCCATCTACTTAACGATTCCCAAATACAATGTTTCTATAGTCAACGGATATAGGTTACCCTACGGATAAAGGTGCACTAACGTTATAGCCACACCCTGAGCACCACACTTATCTACCTGTAAAAGAGAAGGTGTCCATCCCAGTCAGAGTGGATCAAATAAATCTGTCCAGATATGTAGCTTGTACTGTTCAGTACAAACCTGGTGTGTTACACCATGAGGCGGTTTAACGGGTATGCAGCTTGTACTGTTCAGTACAAACCTTGTGTGTTACACCATGAGGCGGTTTACCGGGTATGCAGCTTGTACTGTTCAGTACAAACCTGGTGTGTTACACCATGAGGCGGTTTAACGGGTATGCAGCTTGTACTGTTCAGTACAAACCTGGTGTGTTATGCCATGAGGCGGTTTACCGTATATGCAGTACAAACTGTTCCAGAGCAAACTCGAGACAAACTGCACCTTGTAGTACAAGACACAAAAGGAAATGATGGTTTGACACTAATCAAGGTGTCATCATGCTTTTCTTTGGATATTTGCACATTCTAGAGATTCACAGGAATACTGCACTAGGTAATCCCCAGACAAGGTCAAATTAATGATGTATAATTCTGAGTAACCTACCAGTCGAACAAGTCTCCGTTGAAGGTTGCGATGATGTTGGGCCGTACTTCCTGGATGTGTTCAAAGAACCTCTGGATGGTGTGAATCTACAAAGTGGATATCATAAGACAGTGTTATAGAAGGTTACACTATGACTACTGGGGTATTTTTGTAGGCACAGACCAAGCTTAAGGCCCTCAGATTTTAACTCAGACTTGAAATCAACCCGAGAACCGGCGACAAATGATGTAATCTACTTTTGAAAACACCAAAGCTCGTCAACTGTGTGACTGAGGCTTTAGGAAGGGACATTAAGCCGTGGTCCACTGTTCATTTTACTTGTGGAAAAGAGCTAAGGGAATACTCCCAGATGAACCTTGCAATACTGTACTCAGCAGGGTTTCTTCTGTCACGATCAGACGATTAATGAAATGTTGGTGTAATAAACGTTTGGTTATGTACAAAGAACGTTTTATTCTGTACCTCATCTGCTTCATTGAAGATGATGAAGGGCCCCTCGTACTCAGGCTTGGGGGTGTACTCAAAATCATCCACATCTTCTGATACTATCTCCCTGTTAGTGATCAGGTAACCCTGAAAAATACAAACAGTTATTAAGAAGAAACAACACTAAAGTATCTGTATCTATCTCTACCAGCTTTGCAGGCACACAGTGCGGCAGCAACTGTTTATATTACACTGAACGACCCGTCACACCTAACTTTTGCACATCTATCTGAAAGCGTTCTTTGAAACTACACAGGTATCCAGTAAGAGAAGATGCTACTGTGCTTGTTGATAAATTCCACTCCACAATAGTTCTGGGGAAATACGAATTTTTCAACACATCAATCCTAGGTACTTGAAGGCATGGCTATTCCTTGTACTTTTTTGAGCTGATATTAGATACTTATCAGATGGTACGGTCTACCAGTACTGTTTATTGTACATCATGCAAAGTCTTGACATAAAACAATATACTAGAAGTATTTCCCTTCTGTGAAAGTAATCATAAACATATGAAGCTCCGCCCACCTGTCCATCAATCATGTAGGAGATCATCATGATCTGGTCCGAGTCTGCGTCCGGAAACTTCAGGGGCAGTTTGGTCGTCTCGATGTCAAATGCAAACACAATAGGATCCTGCAACATCAGACCATCAGTTACCACAGGGCTCGAAATACTGGGTTTTGTGCACCCAGGTGCACCCAAAATTGGAGCTGTGCACCCAATTGTTTTCTGTGGGTGCACAGGGCGGTGCACCCAAATATTTTCATAGGCTTACGTATGTAAAGATGTCAATATACTAGTAAACACCATATTCTTGACATCTATGTGTTAAAAAGATAATAAAATGTCTGTCATAGTACTTATCTACGAATTTGAAGTTGGAATTTGTGTTCATCGATCTTTTCAATGCCCCAAAACTGTGCAATATTTTATTTTATGTGGTGCAAAAATTTTTGGTGCACCCAATTTTCTAGTTTGGGTGCACCAGTGCACCTAATCCCAAAAATGAATTTCGAGCCCTGTACCATCATAAACATCTTCCAAAAAGATTGTTCACAAACTTATTTTTCAGCCATGCAAAGCTTCTTCAGTCTGTCTTCTGTCTTCATCAAGATAGAATAAAGGAGAGATATGAGAGTAATACGACAAAGATTGTATCATCTTTTTCTGACATTTACCCTATGCAATATAAAGGCGTAACCACAGTCAAAAATTACCACCACTATACTGTCAGTCTGACTATGACATACAATGTATGCTATGCAAAAATTAACATGTAATTCAGCCAAAAATTAGATTCACATATTTTGAGGGATATTCTAAAGGGCATTATACACCCAACATTTACAACCAGTGCAATGGCCTAGTGGGTAGAGTGTTCGCCTTGCATTCGGTAGGTCGTGAGTTCGATCCCCGGCCGAGTCATACCAAAGACTTTAGAAATGGTGCATGCTGCTTTCTCTGCTTAGCACTCAGCACTAATGAGGAAGAGTATGGGAGTTAAACACACATCACTACCAGCGGACCAGCCCCCTGCTGTAGTGAATTGAACAAATGTGTGGCCCAAGGGCTTCGAAGTGGAGATGGGCGCCACCCTAAGCATCTAGATATAAATGCACAGGCAACTTTAACTTTTTTATTTTCTATTTGGAGCCCTGGTGTATAAAGGTTACTAAACTCACGGGTCTGTCCAGCAGGTCGTCTCTCCTAGTGATTTCTGGAGGAAGTGCACCTCGGCCGCGCACCGAGTACCAGTGACCCTGCAAAGGAAGAACATTATTTAGCAATCCTGAGCAAAACTTGACGTTGAAAAGTCTACTATACAATGCTAAACATAATCCAAAGTCAAGTTCTCACTTGTTTTATGGAAGTCTGTCATAGTCCATTGAAATCGAACTGATTAAATTTGGTGATGTCAGGATATTTAGTTGGGAACTATCAGATCCTGTTTCAAGTCTGGGAAGAGCATCTCAATTCTCAGTTGGGGTTGCACCCATCTTTCAGAAGAAATGTAAAATGGGGGGTCCCATGTCCAAGAGGTGGCTCAAGCAGTTTAAAATATAACCTGCTACTGAAACAGCAAGGAAATTTGCTGCCCTAGGTGCCACTATGCACTACAAGGGTCTAAACGAACAAACTGAATACAAACTAGTGTTCTCACCACGTGGATCTTCATGTCGATGGCCACGCGTACGTGGTACGGCACGTCGTACTCCCGGATGTCGATGATGTTCTCCATCTGGTCAGCGATCCTCTTGGACGTGGATCCTCTCTCCTCCTCTCCTCCAAACGTGCTGCAACAACAAGTTGAAGTTATTCATTCATTTATCTATTAATAATGTGAACTTACCAAAAAGGACGTCCCTCACTTAAGATAGTCGAGTGAGAAAATAGGTGTAAAGTGCCTTTCTTAAGAGCCTGCTAAGGATCAGAAACCAGAACCTTTAGGTTTTAAGTCAACAACCCTAACTACAAGACCAGCTTAGTCTCTACCAGACTTCCACTTTTTTAATGAAAAGTAACGGGACTTTGGCCGAGTTAGGGATAAAAGTCTAGTAGGAGTTAATTGGTATAGGAGTGCACTAACCGGCCAGAGGTAGCTTTTAGCTGGATAGATTGCAAAAGACTGCCTATTTGGCCAACTTCTTTTCTTTACTCATCCAGCTGACACCTCTGCTTGGAGACTAAGACCAGCTCACCTTGCCAGCATCTGTGTGTAAGCATCGTTAGCCTTGTCTCTCTCTTTGTTCTTCCTGATGGCAGGAAAAATCTCCCGCTTCACCTTCATGAGTTCGTTCACAGACGGGAAGGAGAGCTTCAGGTAGTTTCTCTTCAGTCCCACCAAGTGGTTGGCCTGGAACATGCATGTACAACACAATGTCTTAGTTACAGTCTAACTTGGCTTCAGGTAGTTTCTCTTCAGTCCCACCAAGTGGTTAGCCTGTGATATAAAGGTAGGCAATGGTAATGGTAGTCCTCTTTAGGCTACAGCAGGGTTGTAGCCAGCACCCGTCCTTCCGTTTTTTGATGAAATTTTGTAGCTGGGGACGGAAAAAAATTTTGCCCATTCCATCCTCTGTGGCGGACAAAAACTGATATGTAAAGATATGATAAAACTGTCTCCCTTGTGGAATTTTTCACCAAAACAGATGCCATTGAACAGCTTAGTCTACCAGCAGAAATTTACACCTCAAAATGCAGGAAATAGTGTTTCAGAGGGGCTAGATTTTGAAATTTACCGTGGAGTATGCCCCTGGATCCCCCTAGGAACCTTCGGCGCGCAATAGGATTCAAATTTATGGGGAGGGAAAATGATTTCGGGCTGGCTACAACCCTGAGCTGTAGGGCATGATGGTTGCTATCCACTGTCTAGTGCACAGTATTGGGAGGTGGAGCTCAACCCTCTCCTTCCACCACCTTTTATCTGCCCAACTGAAGTCAGGTACCCATTTTCACTCAAGATTGATAGCATGATAGGATTCGAACCCAGGACCTCTGGCTTCTGGGCCAGACACCCAGCAGTTATGTCACAATACCTATGACTTGCCTGCAGTTTTATAATTCATGTACAAAAGAAACAACAACTACGTGGAAGATATGTAGTACAAAGAAGAAATTCTACCTATCCCTTAGAGTAACTAATTGACCGTTAGCGCCCCACAGAAGATCTGACACCCATTTTTCTCCACCTTTGTCAGGTTTCTTTTTTTTTCAGTGTCGTGCCAGTCCATCCTCACCCTTCTTTCTTCTTCCCTGGATAATTCCTTGCATGGTACTTTGAGTATCCCTGATGACCCTGACATTTTAGGGTTTTTTTCCATACTGTTGTTAAGAGGCCTTCATATGGACAAAGTTGCAACTGACTCCATTGTGCATTTGAGGTGCGGCCTCTGTAAGTGATCCCTAGAATCGTCCAGAAGTATTTTGTCTCTGTACATGTGGTCTGTATTCTTTTCTCCAATTTTGCCAAATCCTAGCTATAAGCCTGATATACAGGATATTTAGGACTGAAATAAAGAAAGCATACCAGATCAAGATCCTCCTTTGGTGTTGTCTCCACTTTAGAGATGACACCTCCAAACTTCTTAGTCAGGAAGGAAGACACTTCCCTCTCACTATCCTTCCTCACGGCGATGTAGAAGTATGGCTTGAAGGGGTAGGAAACCTGCAGGATAAAATAGAGACATACATAAGGAAAAGGTAAGAAGTTAAAGTCCTTCCCGCACCAAATGGTGCATTGGGCACAGGGTTGGACAAGTTTACTAAAATTCACTTGTCCTATCAGGCAAGTACATAAAAAATTCACTAGCCCGAACCAACTTTCCACTTGCCCAAAATTTTTCCATGAATTTTCACTTTCAGCAATGGCATTTTTTACCTATTGGCTCTATTTTTCTGTGTTGACGAATGCTTGATGGTATGGCTGTGAAAAGTAATAAGTATATAAAATCTCACTCATTGAAAAATCTTTTTCTATATCTTTTTTTAAACCACACAACTTTTTGTACAATCAATACAGCAGGAGGCTAAATCCACTAGTGGTGGACTGTGTTCAACTACCAAACTCTTAACCAAATACTGAGTGCTAAGCAGAGAAAGCAGCAAGTCTTTGTTTGGTCGGAGATTGAACTCACAACCTACCGACTGCAAGGTAAACTCTCCACCCAGTGACAATGACAACCTGATGAAACTGTTCACAGAAGTTGATAAATTGCCACTGAAACTGACCTTGAACCTACTCCCGTCGTCCTGTATGAAGTAGTAGTCGACAGCACTGACCAGTCGCTTGTTCTCATCCAGGACGTCCGCCTGTGGGTGGGGAAAATTCATTTGCCATAATATGCAGGGCTCGAAATTCATTTTTGGGATTAGGTGCACTGGTGCACCCAGCTTAAACAATTGGGTGCACCAAATAATTTTTGGGTGCACCACTTCAATTTAAGTAGAAAGTCAGAAAAACTTAATAACAAAACTTAGTTACATGCTATCAAATTCTGAAACAAGTACCATGACAGACATTTTCATTATCTTTCTAACACTTAGATGTTAAGAGTATGATGTATACTACTATACTTTGATATCTTTTCATACATAAACCCTAGAAAATATTTGGGTGCACAGCTCCAATTTTGGGTGCACCTCCTGGGTGCACATGCACCCAGTATTTCGAGCCCTGGTAAGGAAGAAATGCGTAAGAAATCTATAGGCCTGAATTGAGTTTAAATGAACCAATTTACATGTCATTTGGCCCAGGAATGACAGAGATGAATCCCTTTGAAGATATGCAGGGAGAAGAAAATATGTGACAACAACAATATTTCACTGACACTGAGTCTCCATGATATTGTGGAGTTAAATTATCATTTCAATAAGAATGTATAGAACAAATTTGTGTTGGATTCAAATTTGACTCTGCGATCTGTGAGCTCCTAATGTAGAACTTAAGCACAAACAAACAAATAAACAAACAAACAAACAGCAGTACTGACCGGATGCATGTTAATGAGCCAGCCCACGCGCTCCGTGGGTTCCTTGTAACAGTCGAACCCGAAGCGAGAGTCCATCTCCGTACTCTGGATGGAACGCTCCAGACGCTTGTCCGAGTCATCGCCCCTAGCAACGGGAACACGATAAATTGTGTCATTATGTGACATACAAGCAGGGTTCTAGCTAGTGCATTTTAGCATAGTGGGCCACTACTTTGTGACCACTACGTTAAAATAAGGGCCACTACGCTAATTTCTAACTAGTGCAGTAGCGCTTTGCTATCATTTGCTTGTTCAACAATGACTAATCAATGTCCTAACAATGAAAAATGATGACACACCACTCAAAATTGACCAAAAAGTCCTTCAAATTACATGTGATGTTAACAAAGTGGCAACTTTTAACTCTACATTTTCAAAATCTCACCGTGGGAGGGCCAAGACCCCCCTTCAACACCAATCTCCTGATTGGTCGTTTTGCCACCATGCCATTCCCACTACGCTAAAATGAAATCCTGGCTAGAACCCTGACAAGTACTTTGACAGAAGATATCGTATAAGGTCATGTTTGCGTATACACAGATGATATCTTGTTTACAGTTTTCCAAATGCATTCTCAAAATGCTCTGTCGGAAAAGATGTCATGTGCAACGGACAGAATTCTGATATGCCATTGACCCGTCAAACAGCAACTGTGACAAGACAACAAGTTCTGTACATGTACTGGCCAGGGATTAAAAGGTGTCCAGTTATTGTTGACAGTTGATTTCGCCAAGGAGCTTTTATCAGGCTTGATTTCGCCAATGAAAATTGATTATGCCAAGCATCTAGCATCTAAGTCCTCCGGTATAAATTCTCTGAGCCACAAAATATATGGTTCGATACAGTTTTAATAGTATTCTGCACCAGTCTTTCTTTTACACAAGTCGGACAATCTGTTCTGGTACAGTGTACTTAATTGTTTTTCCTTGTCACATAAAAATAAAAGGAACAGAGCTTGTTATTTCGATAGTTTTTATTTTGATGAGCGCGCCCCCCTCCCCATCTATCGTACGACAACACTACCTGCAGTAGAAATCAGACGATATTGTGATTTTTTCCCTCACCTGGAATAACTGGACCCTCCATCCTTCTCAGCGACATATCTGCCGCTGTTTTGCAGCACCATTTTGAGGTAAATTCGACGACGCTGCAAAGAATCTGATATGAACTACACTGCCGACGAAAATGTTTTCATTTTTGGCGCGAAATGGTCTTACCGGAACAGTCTATTAGAATAAGAGGATAGCACAAATTGTACACATCGTAAGTTTATCGCAAATTTGAACAGAAATTTCCTTTAAAAGTCTATGTTTTACCATTTTACTTCATAAACTTTACATGACGATATTTATGAAAAATGTAGTCTTATATCTACAGAGAAATATAATTCTTTTACCCCTAATAGTATAGTGGTCCTTTCAGAATGAAATCTCGTCAACTCGCGCGAGATACATATGCAACTCAGAAATACACTGCAGTTTAGTACAATACCGCTAAACGGCAGTAGTGCACCGCGGGGCCGCGTCAGAATCTTTCACAGTACGGTGTCAAAATAGTGCCATCCGACGGCCAAGAAGTGGATTGCAGGACTCGCGGACGAAGCGGGTTGAGTCAATGACGTTTTAATGTCGTCCTTGGTTGAGTGTAGTAACATGTATGAATTTACGATGGTTCAACCTTTCCATCAATACTAAGTGCAAAAGAAGACGGTCAGAGCCGCATAGTCCGATTAGAACTTTTATTGAATCTGTCACGGCATTAAATACAGAGCGATTTCATTAGTGTGGTTAGCCGCAGGTAACAGTTGTAGAGCTAGTCTTTTGCATGTAGTCTTATACACTTATTGTTGCATGAGCTAATGTATAAGACCACATGTAAAAGACTAGCCCTACAACTGTCACCTGTGCTTACAGTGTGGCTTCCTCAGTGGTTAATTCAGGCTCAAATGAGCACAGTGTACAAACTAAACAGTAAAACAACCGAACCGCTACATTTCTGTGAAGGCTCATAACAAAGAAGCTTAACTTAATATGAATAAACGACCAGCAGTTCTGGCACTGTGCTTCTAGTTTACTACAGCGAACAAAAACCATGCCTACTATGAAAACAACGAAGTTGAAAGTTTCTTTATTGAACTTTCTTTAAGCTTCAATTTTATCACAGGAAACTCTTTCGAAGCAGGTACGTACGTAATAATTTTTTTCTCTTTTTCTCTATGTCTGCCTTGACCTCAGATTAGCAGCTGGGCTGACAGATTTTCATTTGAAACCAGTAGCTTTTCACTTCCTAGAATGTTCATTTACATTTGAAGAACTTCTGACTGCACGCGAAAAGATCTGTAAACTTTCTCTCTGCGTGACAACTGATTCGTTACTACCATTGTACAGTCCTCCTTCATTATGTTACATTACAAATTCATAACACATAAAAACAGGGTAAAATATGTAGCCTGAGTACCATCCTCCGTAGTGACCGCTGGCTCACTTTCGCGAACTGAGTAGTGAGCCAGCTATGAAATGTGACCCATTGCTAAAAATCCAGGTTTTACTGCGGATGGCCGGAAGAGCCGCTGTACAGTGGTGTTGTCACTGTTGAGAGTTCCACCTGTCGTCTGTAGACGTCCTGTGAAAGACAAGCAGCATTAGCAGGGATGAGACGTGGAATCATGTGTTTTGGGACATGCATGTCAAATGTAGACTGTGCATTTAAACGGCTTCTACTGTATTCAGGGTTGGACAAGTCCACTAGCCCTATGGACCGATCCTGTCGAACGCCATATCGAACAAATAGAACCCTCTATTCTATTTCGAACACCTCCGTCAAAAACTGCCACAGCAGGACAGAAATGGCTAGTTTTGACGGAGGTGTTCGAAATAGAACCTTGATCGAACAGGGGGCGGGGTTTGGGGAACGGTCCATTGTCCCGGGCAAGTGAAAGTGCCGATCAGGCAATTGCATGACCTATCCCACTTACCAGATCGGGTAAGTTAGATTTTTTCCATTGAGTCAGATATTTGTATACTTGCTACTTTTCACATTCATGACATCAAGCAATGGTTAACATATTAAAACAGAGCCAAGAACAAGAATTCAAGTCGATGGAAGTCAAAATACATAGAAGAATGTCATTAAAATTTCGGGCAAGTGAAAAGCTGATTCGGGCAAGTAAATTTTTTTTATGTACATGCCCGATCGTTGGACAAGTGAATTCTAGAAAACTTGTCCAGCCCTGGTATTACCTTCAGTATTGTATTAAGATCTTGGCCCGCATGGCGATCCACTCGTGCCATGTCCTGGGGTGGATTTTGATGAATCGCGCCGTGATCATGGCGGGACCGCTGTAGTCCCGAAAGTAGTGGCGGACCGGCGTGTCACGGTCAGAGTTCCCTCTGAAAACCTGCGGAAGGGTTTTCCAACGTTTGCTTATTTTTTTTTTCTCAGGCACTGTGGCCCATAAAGACGAACAATTTGACTGTACTTTTAAAAAAACCAATAATCTAGTACTTAAAATCAAAAGACAGGATATGCACTGTATCTCGTGGTCTGTATCTGTATCTATATAGCCGGTATAACCGCCGTTCGGCGTAACACACCAGTCTGTGTATGACGTAACATGAGTTCTTCCAGAACCTACTCGTAGAGACAATGTCTGAGTATGATAGAAGTTTTGTAATGTTGTTCTCAGACGCCACACACATCTGTGCAGATAGCCAGCTGTTGCTGACACTCTCTTTTGATATAAACGCTAACAGTAACAAGCTGCTAGTAATCCACCTTGTACGTGGGCTAAGCAGAACTGTAGATGAGGTCGGTCCTCGTCGACTTGACGGACGAACAACACTGTAGATGATGATGATGATGACGCTGATTCACCTTTATCCGCCGGGGTAACCTATATCCGTTACATTTAGACACAGGGTATTTAGGGACATCAAGTCGACAGACGGAGGTTTCAAATTGCAACAAAATGTTGCAGTTTAAAACTACCGTCCATCGACTTGATGTCCTTTAAACACATTTTTAAACATCGGATAAAGATTACCCCCGGATAAAGGTGAATCAGCGTCATCATCATCATCATCTACAGCGTTGTTCGTCCGTCAAGTCGACGAGGACCGACCTCATCTACAGTACTGCTTAGCCCACGTACAAGGTGGATTACTAGCAACTTGTTACTAGCAGCGTTAACAATTTGCTCACATCTCCATACTTGAATACGTCTGATGTGGAAAAAACATCAGGTAGCATTGGTAAAAGAAATGTAGCGAACAACAATGCTTACAGTAATTTGGTTGGCCGCACCAGTGTAGAACCTCTCATCGCCATTTTGGACGCCGTATGAAATGACGTAGGATGTGACGTATTGGTTATGTGATCCAGGATACGGCCAATCATCAGGGTTGAAGTTCCTGCCCTTAGTGATGATGCCTATGACGTTTTTGACCTCGAACAGCTCCCTCATCAGCCACTCTGGCCGGCTGTACCCCCATATGTCCGGATTGTACAGCGGATTGTGGTGACACGTGCTCACCCAGGCGCCGGCTTGAGTTGTAGTCTCGCGAGAGTTGATATCGGCGCGATCAGCGGAGTGGTCTTGATCCCCGTGTCTCACGGCTGATGCTGACCAGGCAGATAGGGACACTGAAACCAGATACGTTTGTTGAGCGACCGTGAGTTGTGTGAAACAAAAAGGGAGTAGAAACAGACAAAAACATGTATCCAAATATCGTGACTCCCAGGATTGAAACCCGCGCCGATCCCGGTCCGCCAGACCACAAACCAAGCAACGCAAACCACTACGCTAAAAGGCTATATTCAAAAGCCGTTTGACATGGTCGATTGGCAGTGCTTGAACCCCACTGTGTTCCAATACTAAAGGAATCTTCGTGCGGCTTGTTTCTGCACCGTTTTTAACCGCTCAAACTATGGAATAATGATATGTAAATGTGGGAATGTTGTGCAGTAGTGTCAATATTATACAGAATACCTCACAGGGCTTTAGCCAGCTCGATTTTTTTCCGTCAGCCAATTACAATCGTCGCGAAAACCGCGAAAATCAATTAGAAGGACCTTGAAAAACGGGTTTTAATGAGATTATCGTTGCCTCATCCAGAAGACTACTTAGGCTACCTATTTGTGTGTGAGTATGAGTGGGTGCATGTGTGTGTGTTCGTGTACGCGCGCGCGCGTGTGTGTATGTGTGTGTGTGCGTGAGTGTGTGTGTTCGTGTGTGTACGTGTGTGTGTATGTGTGCGTGAGTGTGTTTGTGTGTGACTGTGTGTGTGTGTGTGCGTGTGTGCCTGTGCGTGCGCGTGCGTGTGTGTGTGCGAGTGTGAAACTAAAACCCAACCTGGACCACAGCAAGTAAGTTTTATGGATGATATCCTCTACAGACTCAAAATTTAATGCGCGCGGGTAAAAAAAACAAGGTGGTCATTAAAAACAAGATGCCCGCATTTTCGAACGTGGAGACTATAGACTTATACTTGAAGACTTGAAGCAATGAAAAATGGAGTTACAACCAACAAGGCTTTTATGTCTGTATTCAATAATACACTGATGCCAACATGAAAATCATTCAACAGAATAAGATGAGAATTTATATGACAAAGATTACTAACAATACCCGGGCACGTCCGTCAATATATGTATATGTCTGTTTCTGCAAACCGGTAGCTTTGTTTAATTCATACACTCACAATCTACCGAAAAATGGGCATTCAACACAATACTTTGAGTTGTGTATATATGTATATGAAAAGAATGAAATACAAAAACTCACATTATCAAATGAAAAAGAAAAGAACATAATTCTAAGCAATGGCGATCATTGATAACACTCTCGAAAAGTTGTTGGGCCTAAATTCACTAGCATTGACTAAAGCAATCATATAGCTGAACACTAGCTCCCCCTGCCCAACATATATTGCATACCAGTCCGCCACTACGCATTAATTTTAGATTGCTGCTTTTCTTAGACATTGTCTAGATAACCATAATAGTATAACGTAGGTAAATAGAAAGTTGATTGGCGTAGAATGATCCTCAGATGCCGCCATGAAATCAAAGACAACAGCAATGCGCCTAATTACTATGTATAAGACGTTTTGCGACAGGGCTGACGATAAGTTGACGATATATTTTCACATTTTTCAAAAATTGACCATCACTGAAGGGTAACAAGATTTCTTGTGCTTTTTTTTAAAACCAGGCAAATACCAATGCGCGTGCTGATGTCATCCATGACATGAACACTTACTTGTTACAGTCTCGCTCATCTTCTGAAAACGCCGTTCCAACGCGGCGTTTCGGCTTTGCTCGTTGTCCAGGTCGCGCTGCAAGGCGTCAACAGTGGTGGACAGTAGGCGTATGTCATTTTGGTAGCTCTTCAAGGCGCCAACTGTGGTGGACATGTCGTTTTGGTTGTGCTTCAAGGCATCAACAGTGATGGACAGTTGGCGTATGTCGTCTTGGTCGTGCTTCAAGGCGTCAACAGTGGTGGACATGCGGTCTTGGTTGCTCTTCAAGGCGTCAACAGTGGTGGATATGTCGTCTTGGTCGCGCTTCAAGGCGTCAACAGTGGTAGACAGTTGTCGCATGCCGTCTTGGTCGCGCTTCAAGGCGTCAACAGTGGTGGACAGTTGGCGTATGTCGTCTTGGTCGTGCTTCAAAGTGGTGTACATGCGGTCTTGGTTGCTCTTCAATTCGTCAACAGTGGTGGACATGTCGTCTTGGGCGCACTTCAAGGTGTAAAACGTGTTGGACAGTTGGCACATGTCGTCTTGCTCGTGGCACTTTATGGCAAAATAGGTGGACATGTCGTCTTGGGCGCACTTGATGGCGTCAAAATTGGTGGACATGTTTTGGTAACTCTTGAAGGCTTCGAAAGTGGTGGATGTGTTTCGGTCGCGCTTCAAGGCATCAAAAGTGGTGGCCAATTGAGATATTTCCTAGAAACGTACGCAAGAAAACCAAACGTAAGAAAAATATGAGACATACAGCGGCAATTGACAAACAGAATGAGAGCTACTCAAACATCATGACCATAGCATGTCCAGAACCTGAGATATCAAAACCGGGAGATTCGCTGCAGTACCGTAAGAAACCGCTAAAGGGCCCCATCATTTCCAGGTCTAATCAAGACCTACCTACAAACGATACATCATGTATGTCAATACAATCGACCTAGCTGGCCTTCGAGAGTTATCGAGCTTTCTGGCACTTTCACGGCCCTCCCACCCCTGCGACAAAACGGTAGCGCATGCCCGTACTCAAACAACAGGAGCTAATTGACTCATTTGCATCAACATTGCCTTGTCTTGCCTTGCCTCACTTTGAGTGTCCTATTGGACTATTTCAAAAGTTGCCAATGTCAATTCATAGGCGAGATATAAAACAATTCAATTAAATTCAACTTGTTTTACTCAGTATCACTGACGGTAGTGGATCGTCTGACCGTTTCCGAACACACACGCACGCACGCACGCACGCACACACACACACACACACACACACACACACACACACACACACAAACACACACATACATACATGTACACACACACACACACACACACACACACACACACACAATTAATGACTGGACAACAGGCAATCAAGGCAGTTTACCTGTCTATTGATGATGAACGTCAGAGGAACGAGCGCCATAGCCAACAGGCTTAGCAGCACGGCAATGCCGGCGGCCAGAAAGCTGCGGTGAGAACGGATGAAGCTACAGAGAGCTCGCACACGGCGGGCACTTGTTCGACCCGGATAGGTGCAGTCTGTGGAAAAAGAGGATCGGTTCAGGTTAGAATCACGATTACGTCGACGTACTGACGCAACTGAATCAACTCAGGTGAATAATGTATACAGAACACAACACGGTGTATTCCGTATCTCTTGTGGCCCGCCCGCGGGCTGGATCGCCCAAAAAAGGCCAAAGGCCGGAGGGTGATGCGGAATACTCCGTGGTGTGTTTGTTCGTATCGCCCGAGATACCAGCCCGACCGCGGATAATATCGCCCTAAGGCCCGAGGGTGATCCGACCCGCGGGAGGGCTGGGACCGAGGGTGATGCGGAATACACCGTGTTGTTTTTATTCATATCATGCCATACCCGTCCGAGAAATCACACGTTTCAATGCGAAATGCAAAGTTGAAAACATTGGCTGCCCTCGAGCAAAAAAATGTAGCAACAACAATTCCAGCGTCCGAATCCAGTATTCGAAATACCAACCGCGCACTCGAAGTGCGTTCGAACTATTTTAAAGAAGCCCATGTGATAACAGTAGAACCCCATGTACATGTGATAACCCAAGTTATCACCCGATCCGAAACACCAGTATCGGACGTTATAATACGGAACTTAACACGATATCTAAAATGTCCATTCTGCCCAAACGAGGTCGAAGATGACGTCACTTATGGATTGCTCAGGATATAATGATAAACAAACAAAGCTGGCCGTGCACATTTCTTTCCGCTTTTCTTATAGGGCCTTCACACTGAAACCGAATCAGCAGGAATCAAGCAGAACTAGCCGGAATGAAGTATTTGCAAAATTCGTGCAACATTCGGGGCCATTCGAGTGGGAATTCCAAATGGCCCTTATATCCCCCTTCACATGAGAAGGAATGAGCCGAAATGCCGTCAGAATGAAAATTCTTTTCTATTCATGTGAATTCGTAGTGTGTTATAGACATTCTTACGGCGTTCGAGATATTTTTCGGCCACATTCGGGCAGGATTCGAGGTGGCTTGCCGTTTCGGTTCTCCATCGAATGAGATAAGAATGTTTCGAATAATGTTAGAATGCCGCAGAATTTGAATGCGGTCAGATTGCAGTTAGAATAGTTAGAATCCACTTATAATCCACTACGAATGCCATTCGATATTTCTCCACTTCGAATGCACCTCGACAGTTTTTAACATGTGAAAAACTTTCGAGTCAGCCAAAAGAACGGGCACAAATAGCTGAAATGCAGTTAGAACACACTACGAATTACCAGGAATTGCCAGGAATAGAAAAGAATTTTCATTCCGACGGCATTCCGGGCTCATTCGTGCTCTCGTGTGAAGGGGGCTTAAGGAATTTAATACTTTCCGTTCGATACGTACATCTAGCTACATTCTGGAAGAATGATAACCCTTACTGTGTACAAATAGATAAATATATCAAAGAATGTTTATACCGTAGAACCAATAGTGTAAATGACACGTTAGACTTATTCATATCTATAGATATTCATATATGTAGGCAATGTTTTTGAGTCGCTGTACTTTTGTTGTGTCAATAAAGATTTCACTCTAAATTTCGTTCTCTTATTGCACAAACACCCTTACAATACTGACAAGACAAGTTAGAACCGTGTATCGCCTACCTTCAGACGTGCACTCCTCGGTTTCTTTATACGTGTGTGAAGAAGTTTCTTCTTCTTGCATCTCACCAGAAGCGCCGTTGCCATAGTGAACACACCCGCTTGAACTCACCCCTTGTAAAGAAGGCGGCAGATCTTCATCCTTGATTATATAGTAAACTCTCTCTGCTTCTTTGTACGTGTGTGAAGACGTGTCTTCTTCTTCTTGCGATTTGTCAGAAGCGCCGTTGCCATGGCGGACACGCCCGCGTGAGCCACCCTGATGGACAGGAGGGGGTTGGGCCGGCGGCCCGCTGGTCCCCTGCTGCCGCCCAGACCCACGCAAAGACGGCGGCAGATCTTCGTCCTTGATTGTATAGTACACTCTCTCCGCTTCTTTGTAGGTGTGTGAAGACGGAGCGCCGTTGCCATGGCGGCCACGCCCACGTGAACCATCCTGACGGACAGGAGGCCGGGGTCGCGTCGGCGGCCCGGGGTTTTGCCCGGAGAGTGGAGACCGAACCGGCTCTGCTTGGTCCTGCATTTTTGACCGTACTGTGCGGGCAACCGTCGCGCCGGAGTGTATAACTGCGAAAAATACATGAATATTTAGCAAATATACTTCTGACGCGAGTACGGCCACGTTTGCCCCTTTCCGGCGGGACGACCAAACAAAATTTTTGGGATGTCGTGATATTAGATTTTGTTTTTCTGCAAGTGTCAGACTAATCTATGTGCATAACTGCGAAAAGTACATGAATATTTAGCAAATATACTTCTGACACGAGTGCGGCCACTTTTGCCCTTTCTTGGAGGGAGGACCAAACGAAATCCTTGGGGTGTTGTGATAATAGATTTTGTTTTTCTGCAAGTGGCAGGCTAGTATATATGTGTTAAACTGCGAAAAGTACATGAATACATAGCAAGTTACTACTGACGCAAGTATGCTACAGTGTAGTATGGCCACTTTTGCCCTTTCTTGGAAGGTTGACCAAACGAAATCTTTGGGATGTCGTGATACTAGTATTAGATTTTGTTTTTCTGGCAGAGTATTATGTGTATAACTGCGAAACGTACACTTCTGACGCGAGTACGGCCACTTTTGCCCTTTTCTGGAGGGAGGACCAAACGAAATCCTTGGGATGTCGTGATATTAGATTTTTGTTTTTCTGGCAGAGTAATTTATGTGTACATGTATAACTGCGAAAAGGATACATATATATATAGCAAATATACTTCTGACACGAGTGCGGCCACTTTTGCCCTTTCTCGGGACGGAGGACCAAACGAAATCCTTGGGATGTCGTGATATCAGATTTTGTTTTTCTGCAATTGGCAGACTAATCTATGTGTATAACTGCGAAACGTACATGAATATATAGCATTATAACTACTGACGCGAATAGGGCCACTTTTGCCCTTTTCTGGAGGAAGGACCAAACGAAGTACTTGGGGTGTCGTGACATTAGATTTTGTTTTTCTATAAGTGGTAGACTAATTTTCTGGGAACAGAGTTAGGCTGCGTGAGAGAGATATCAAAGACATCAAATAGAAACCTGTTGATGAAATTTAAAGAACAAGATTAGAATAAAGGATGAATTTTTATTAAAGGACTGTTTGTTGTAGCGTCCTTCATAGACTACACTCACTGCACTTGCGTCAGGCTTGCGTCACTGCGGGGTTCGTTCGTTGAGTCACTGTTTTGTTATTTTTTTCCCGATTTTTAAAGATAATTTACATATTTCTTAATATGTAAAAGTACGACTTAGAAGGCGACAAAATACACAAAAAGTAAGTCAATTCGTTCTTTATCTCTGAAATTCGTTGAGTATCTTTCGAACCTCGCAGTGACTCAAGCGTGATGCAGTGAGCGAGCACCTTTTATGGAGAGGCCGCGGTTTTTTTTTTGGAATGGGGATGGGGGGGCTCTGGTTAGCTACTAGTATAGTTTAATTCACCTCGATGTATCATTGCAGCCAGTAGGTACCAACTTTTGAGTAATGAGGCTGTTTAGGTACTCGTGGAAACTCCCCGAGTACGGGACCTCAACGTTTTACTTACTACATTTTACTCCCTTCCGAAAGACGTATGCGATCCGGCGATCCCAGCGAGGGGGCGAGATCACTAGCGTTTTCGCCCCCCTTTAGCGTTTTCGCCCCCCCCCCCCAAGAACATTACTAGTATTCCTCGGAGGGGTCTTAAAAGCAGCTGGTTACTACATATTAGGTGCGCTACCTGGTACTATACTGCACCTGGGAGTAACATAGTTGGTGTGTTACCTGGTACCTATATGGCACCTTATTACCGTAAGATGTCATACCTTGTTCGGTGCAAACACTACATTGAAAGGACATTTTTTTGCAGCTGACGTGGCAGAGGTGGCATAGAAAACAATGCTATTGTGAACGTATAAATCAACACCGTCTATGGTACAGAATACGTCAGCTATATGTTTTCAATTTGTCACAGTATTTTCTTTCTTGTGCAGAAAACATTTCCAAAGCACTAAGACAAACACAATTGAATAATAGTTTCTCATTATAAACACTATCTACGCACAAGTTTATATACCTGTTGCTAAATGCTACAAAAAACTGGTAAAGTACCAGTCTTAAGAAACACGGGTAAAACACCAGTTCCTAAATAGTAGAAAAACAGTCATATTGGAGGTGAAGATATCCATAGGGTAGGTGCATATAACGTACCAGTTTCTAAATACTAGAAAAACAGTCATATTGAAGGTGAAGATACCCCTTGGCCAGGTGCATACACCAAAATGTACATTATTCTAATGAATCCCTTATTTGCATAATCAATAAAGACATGACATAGTTCTTTTGTGGTCAATTCATAATAGAGACTTCATATTGGAGATATATATAGGTTGCTCGAGGACAGGTGAATACAATGACATATATCTCATGTCGAGACTCAGGTACATGCAATAAAGGGAATACAAGGGACCCAACCCTCCTTGTCTGAAACAAGTTCAACTATCTTATTGCCATGTACTTACGTTAATATTGATACTATGGATGGAGTTATGTATCAAACTCGTGTATTTATATCATTCTGAAACTGCATTGTGTGATTTATACCAATCAACTTCTAAAATATCATGTAAACCCGTTTTTTTGGGGGGGGGGGGCGAAATCGCTAGAGGGGGGCGAGGTAGGGGGGCGAGATCACTAACTGGGGAGGGCGAGATCACGGGGGGGCGAGAACGCTGTCACACCGGTACAACCCCGGGCCCCCACTCAGGAGTCAAATCTCAGGAAGACTCACACGCAATGCCAACAAGTTGGACACGCCGATCTGTCGCACCAACAGACACAAAAACTCTGCCATTCCCTTTCTGACTGAACTGTTAAATAACTCAGAATGACCTTCAAAACAGTCCCCCTAATTATGTCGACTATTCGCGAATGTCTAGTCTGTACATAACAGCTGAACACCTGTCTTGGTCCTAGTGATATAAGACTAAAGGTCCTTGATTTTTTGTAAATATTGTTTGTTAGCAATTACGATTTTAAACCATGTATCTTCTGAAATTACTGTACGTAACTCTTTGTGCAATTCTCCCTGGAGGAGTACATGTAAATTACCATCACAATTCAGACTTGATTTAAAGTCTGCGATATGGTATTTTGATAAAGATTTAAGATTTCAGAACATGTCCGGGAGCTGAGCTGAGTAGCCTGGGTACCATCCGGGTAGTAGTTCGCTCTTATCATATATGCTTGCTTCTGAACAGCAGAGAAGCGAATGTCTGTATATAGTGTTTGATAAGTGTCAGAGCGAGAAGTGTATCACTATCAATAAACGCCGGATCGAACTACTTTCCGGATGGTAAAACGTTACTCAGGCGAAGAGCTGGGCCGACCGTCGAGTTGTGATCGAAATAAGGCCCACGGAGCATGGCCTTAGGTTCTCCTCTATGCTGGGAAAGGGAGTTTTGTCCGGGGCGCGGCAAAACTATTTCTGCTGGGTGTGTCCCAACTCCCGGAGTTTCCGAGCATAGAGAACCTTAGCCTACGATTTATGTCTATTTGATGTTTCTTGATCTTTCCCGCCGCTCAGATCAATTTCTGTTCCCAGAAAATTAGTCTGACACTTAGAGAAAAACAAAATCTAATGCCACGACACCCCCGAAGGACTTTGTTTAGTCACTTCGTGACCATGGTTTTTCAGGACACGAGATATCACAACATACAGTTCCGCTGTAGTACCAAGGAGAGCTGTTAGGTGGCCCAAAATCTAGTCATTTCCAGCTTTTGTTACACCCCAACAACACACCAAGTCTGAAACCAATCCATTCAGCCGTTCTTGAGTTATCTTGTTGACACATAGACAAACCCTAGTGAAAATGTAACTGCCATGAATATTTCATGGAGGTATCTACCAGGGTACAGAGTGAAATATACGTCCAGAGACTGGACCACGCAGCAACGCCCTCTAGCGGCTCTGGCAAACGTAGATCGCAGCAGGGCGCAGAACTTTGGAATCTCTTGGTGTGGAACGTGAAATCTCATTACTAGTAATTCCAGAAAGGACTTTGGGCCTTATTGCGCTCGCCAAGAAGGTTATGTTTTTGATATGTGTGTGTGTGTGTGTGTGTGTGTGTGTGTGTGTGTGTGTGTGTGTGTGTGTGTGTGTGTGTGTGTGTGTGTGTGTGTGTATGAAACGTTATCGTTCAACGTCATATATAATCGTTATGTTACGTTAAACCTTTTGTAAGAATTATTTATTTATTATTTTATCGAAATTGCTTACAATACCATACAAGGCAAACCCAGGTAGCTTAGCTGATATTGGGTGCAAACACATACATATAACATTTCTCATAGATTAGCACATAATTACCTCAAATGACATGCTTGGTCCAGAGTACAAAAACATTGCTTAAAAGTCTCAAGTCACAAGTATTTTCATTACACCGGCCCAAATATGAGTCAGCCACAAAACTCTCATTCATCACATGACCTTTCCCCAGACTGTTTCACACGTCTGTTAGCTTCCCCTTTCCAGACACACTCTTTCAAACCTTGCCTCTGCTGACAACGAGAGTAACACTATCGTTTATTTGACGAAAACCCTACACGCTTTCTCTCCATTCAAAACAACGAGACCAAAAAGAAAACAAGCAAAACCGCCGCGGTACACTCACGTCAGTGTTCCGTAGTGCCAGTTCTGAACAAACATACACGACAAAAGCCAAACAAACGCAACAAAAGCGCACGTGGAGCGAGGTTGTCGGATTCAAACCACTTGTTGAAATTCATAGAACAGAGGCAAAGTGCTCATTGCCAGCCCCCGCACTGCGAATATCGATTGAAAATTAATTGAGGGGGTGGGGCTTTTTAAACAGCATAATTTATTCATTAAACTCGTAATCTGCGCATCATATTTATCTATTCAAATCATTAGATCAGAAACAGAGACAAGAAATATGCTGAATTGGTTAAAAGGGTCGACGTAACCGATAGTTTCATGATTATTTTGACGATAAATCACAGATTGACAGAATGATTCAACAAGTGGTTAAGTTCTTGTCAAAGTTGGCTGTTAGAAATTTATTGTTTATGGAATTGCAACGAATGAATCATAAAGTTATGCAAGGTGACAGAAGTTGGTGAAAATGTGGCAAAGAGAAAGTGTTGGGATTTGGTGAATTTGGCATGAAGTGGGCGTGGCCTGATTTGCATAATGAGACTTCCTGTCCCGAAGTCAAACAGTCGAGCACAACATGGCGGGACGGTGGAAGTAGCGGCGCATTTCTGTCCGTTTGGGAGCCAGATTTCGGTCAGTTTTGGGAAGATGGAGAGCTGCAGCTCGGATCAGAGTGTCCCTGAGAGTGACAGCGGGTCGTGGGCGAGGTTTTGGCAGCAGGACGGCCTGTCTTTCGTCGGGCAAGGTGGGTAGAAGTTACCGCCGGGGTCCGGGAGAAGTTACGGTAAAGGGGCCTCCGGCTGGGGGAAGTGTCGTCTGAAATATCGTCCGCCAACAAGATATCGTGCTGTTTAAAATCATGTTTAGGACGCAAATATGGGGACTTTGGGGTATTATTTCTGTCAGAATTTACAGTTAACATAATAGTATTGATGATTTTGTCGTCTGAGACCCCGTCCGAGTTGAAAATGTCTTAGAACAATCCCAAGAAAAATATGCCCCTTGGTCAAAAGTTGGCCTAATCCAATAGGGTGGTCCGTAGGGAGGAAGACAAAATCATATCATCCTGTTTAAAATCATGTGTAACACGCAAATGAGGACACTTTTTGGGAAGGCTGGGTCAGATTTTAACAGTTAATATCATCATATCTTCGACTTTGTCTTCTTAGACCCCGTCGAAAGCTGAAAACGTCTTGAAATTTCCCAAGAAATGCCCAAGACGTTGACCGTAAGAGTAAGAGCATCAGCTTCAGCACGTAGGACAGCAGACTTGGGTCCAAAACAAACTTTCTCAATTAGATCTCCATTTATGTCGTTTGGAAATCGGTTTGAAGTTGTAAAAAAAAATGCAAAGGACAACAGAGAAAAGTTTCTGAGATTAAACTTGGAATTATTTCTTATATATATTTTTTTATGAAATAAATTAAATGCCTTTTTTTTTGTCCTGACAATGAATGACATTAGTATGGGGCCAGCTGATTGAGTGGTTCTGAATTTTTGCTTTGCCAGTTTTGTTTACCTTGGTTGTTTCTTTGTTTGTTGATTGGTTTGTTTATTTGTGAAGAGGTTAGCTAAGATATTAAGAGAATTTTGTGGGTCGAATCCAGACATGATTCAAAGGATTTCAATCATTATGATCAATTTCATCATTGATTAGCTAACATATTATATATGTTAGGTTTGTGTTGTAGGAGTGCTATATACTGTAAATGTACTTAGTTTGGTGATGGTTGTGTTTAATTGTAGGACAGCAATGAGTTTTGTCAGTTTTTAAATTCATGGTTGAAACATGTCAGTGAGTACTGTAATAATTATGTTTAAAATGCTGTTATGTCTTTGGTGTCATGAATCCATAGTGGTCGCAATAACAAGAAACCCACTGTAGATTTATTAAGGTTTACAGTAGTGAAGGCAAAAATGGGAGGCAATATGCAAGAGTGAAAATGTTAAGGTTTCATGGTATCTTTTATACTTTTCCCATGTTAGACGATAAACTGCATGATACTGATAGTGAGTGTGAGTTATACTTTGGAACTTGACACATTTATTTCATAAGGTTACATTTTATAGAATGCTCAATAGGACCAAGGTACATATTTGTTTTATAGTTTATACTTGTAAGGATGATATCAAGGCAAAGCATAGTAGTACTATATATATTTTCTGGACCACTTTTCCTCTGTCCAAATTTAAACTCAGTTAAGTCTGTTTCAAAAGTTCAGGGTAGGTCAGTTAGCCAAGTTTATCAGGCTGATGGAATTGGGGTGGGTCAACGAAGAAAGGGAAGGGGTGAAAAATGATTTCATTCTTACAGTGCCATTTTGTTGAAGACAAAAATGTTATATGAGGTCTTCAAAAAGATTTTTTTTTAGAAAGAAAGTTTGATCCTGCATAGAAAAACTTGTCAAGGACTGAAGGAGTGGCAACCCAAACAGAAACTTGTGCACAGTTTGAAGCGAAGTGTGGCTTCACTAATGCCAACTGGACATCCCCCAAAGCAAGGCCAGCAGTATGTTTTGTCCCAGACTCCTTGACCTCTTGTCAGAGAAGCTCTTCTTTCCAGTCCCCTCTCTCCCCCAGAGGCCAGGGCGGACTCTGGATCCAATTTTCCAGTGGAAACTTGGGCCCCAGCGCTATTTTCCTGCATGTCTGGTTTTCTTCTGTGCTGGGAAGTGGAATTCGGTCCCTCAGACAGTGTAATGGATAAGGTGTCTGGAAGAGAGGCAGAAGTCAGCGTTTTTTCTCAGCCAACTTGGCCCAACAGATTTGCCATTTGGTCAGCTTGCCAGGTTTCTCCATACAGACTTGAACTGTTCTTTGTTTGATTCGCACATGGTGGCTTCTGAAGCTCTGTATTCAAAAGTTAAGAGCATATAGTCTAATATAACCTGT
Organism: Branchiostoma floridae x Branchiostoma belcheri; assembly: GCA_019207045.1. Lineage (NCBI taxonomy): Eukaryota > Metazoa > Chordata > Leptocardii > Amphioxiformes > Branchiostomatidae > Branchiostoma > Branchiostoma floridae x Branchiostoma belcheri. The sequence continues at coordinate 2,285,084 of CM033041.1, read as the reverse complement.
TTAGCATATCTGTATGTACACTAGCTGAAATTATACTTATAGCATGTGTTATATGATAAAGTCTCATAAAATCACTATGATTTATAAAACAACTGCAGTTCAGATTCTTGAATTGTTTTCAGACTGATGATGAATGACATAGTTGTTATTCTTTCATCTTAATTATCTTGAATATTGGATTACAACTGTTAAGTATATAGCATGTTATGAAATGAAGTGTATCATCAAATCACAGCATGTACAGTATGATATACACAGTTTACTTTAGAGATTGACCAACTGTTTTTTGGGGGGCTTAGTTTTGTCTGTGTGTCGGTACAGTACTAGTGGTGCGCCAGACAAGGGGGCCAGCGAAGAGGAAACATAGAAAGGCATCCAAGGTCCCGTAATTGTCCAGAAAGCCTGTTCTGCATTCCTTGTGATAGCTTTAATCAGGTTGGGCCCTTCCTATCAGATGTCGTACTGGGTAACCAAATTTACAGGCAGTGCTGAGTAATTTCATTCCTGGACAGGGCTGAAAGGATGACCAGAGGAAGAAAGAGGAGCGAGGAACCAAACACCACGAAGTGTGAGTGGAAGAGACTGGAGCCAAACCCTGTCCTGTGACCCATATTTAACTAGATTAAAGCAGTTGGTGCTCAACAAAGGGTGCCGATTTTGGCTTGCTTGGTGCTTCAGTGGCGGCCAAAATTCCCAAACAGACACGTAATGCCAGACCTGTGTCTGTCTGAAACTTCTCCTGGGTGCCTTGTTGTTCAAGAGTTCAGGTACTGCAATCAAATGGGACATGCCAGTTAAGTTTTTAGCTGTCTCTGTTGCTTCCCAGGCCCCCCAAAAAGCTACCAGGGGAGCGTGCTAATGCTAAACAAAGCTGACAAATCCAGACTAAATTGACCAAAAATGACAGTAAGTTTAAGAACTGGAAACCTGAATTCCCAACATAGCCAAACAGTCTGCTCTAGTCTTGGACAGAAACGTGTTAAGCTTGACTAATGATAGTCCTTCTTACCCTGGCATGGTTACCTGTGGTACCTACATTGTAATGACACCATAAAACACCTGTGCTCTACCTAATTTACATGTAAACCTGCCTTTTTTTGGACATGTTGGACCGCAGGATTCTATTTTTAAAAGAGAATAAAATTAAATAGTGATTTCTGTGAAGCATGTACAGAATTATTCAATCAATGAATGAAATGACAAACTTCAAGTTTGTGCAACTTATTCACACCTTGCAGATTGGACATTTTTCAAAGCCTTTCATTATTTACTTGGGTTGAAATTCACTAGAACTTCGTAGAAGAGGTTTTCCCTATTGCTTTTTGGTACCCAAAAGGACAGCCCAGCATGAGGAAGTTTTATGTTGCATGTAACATACCTCCTGGGGGTAAGAGTTGTTATGTGGTTTTGGATTTGTCCAGTTTTAAGAGTTGAGTAGTCCCCATACAACGCCCATTGGTGACTAAACCCAGGTGTGTACTGCGTCATGCCCTGTTTGCCAGCTACACCAGCAAACAACAACAACACACACTTGTGCTCAACTCTTGACCCATCTTAAGTAATTTCATGGTAAATTTGTGTGCCCCAGCAAGAAAAATAATCAAACACTCATCAATCAAGCTCCCAAATCCCCCTGACAAGCCAAAGTATTTTAATGGGGTCAAAGTCAGAAAGTTGCTGTGCCCTGATGACATCTCATGAAAAAGGGCATTTCCACAATGTTTGTAAATATGTACACCGAAATTTGACGTGAGCATGACTTTGCTAGAGAACAAGTGTGTAATCTCCAAGCAGATATTAGGGGGAAGGATTGTAATGTTTTCAACATCCTTCCTATTTTTCTGACAGCTGTTTTTTGTCAGTTGAAAATTGTTACAAATTTCTCTTCCATTATTGCCATGCCTTTGTTGCCATATGCCATTTTTACAAATTGTCCAACTGTCTCAGGTTCCTGAGTTCTTGAGCCCTGTCTATGCTGACTAAATTTTTTAGGTAAAAATATGCAATTTTTAAGCTGGACAACCTTTTGACAACCAACAAATACAACAGAAGCTTGTTGGCTTTGTGACAGAGCTTAACAGTTAAACTCTTTGTTATTTGTTTGACTAATGCAGTCTTAATTGCAAGGAAATTCAATGAGCTAGCACACATTTTAAACTTAATTCTGACGGACATTATTCAAGGCCATTTTCAAGACTGTTAGCTTTGCCAAGTGCCAACTCAGCAGTAGCATTGTCTGGGAAGTTCGTTACTGTGGAGCATTTGTAGTAGAGCATTTGTCGCTTGGCATGCCAAACTGTGGACAGGGCAGACAGCAAGGGGAGGAACTGGATTTCACACACCTTTAGATATGGTACTGTCTGATTAAAACTGGCATTGATTCCCATGGCCAGCTGCACATGCAGTAAATCTTGTACCAGGAAGATTCACTCAAACTGTTCATACTATCATAGGGAATGTCCATAGAGTAGAGTACTTCTACAGGTAGTAGATCAAGCCAGAGTGAGCTTTTGGCTCCAGTTTGGGCCCTTTTTTCAGCTACTCTACTCTACTCTACTCTACTCTACTCTATACGCTAAGAAATAATCATCAACTTAATCAAGTTGTAAGGGATGTCCTGCAATCTTCTGCAGAAAGTTTCGCTACCTCCCGAAGAATCCGTAGAAAGTTTTAAAGGCACGATGCATGATCCTTTCACAGAGTGCCGCAAATTGTTACCACCGTACTTCCACTTCCAAGAAACAAACCTAGGACTTGAAAGAAAAGAAAGGTGATTGTCTTGTGTAGTGTGGAGTGGAAAGTTTCAAGCATTCTTGGTCAGGCCCTGCAAAACCCTTGGGTGTTGGAAGTGGTGTTCTTGGGAGCAATGACCCTACAAATCAGAGGGTCTAGAGCGCCCAAGAGACAGCTGTGGAAGCCTGGATTGTCTGGCTGAAGGTAGGACCAGACAGCTAAGCATCAGGCAAAGTGCTGAGGAAAAACACATGGTCAAGAGCTGAATCGATCATGAAAAAAAGGTCTGGAAATAAAATACTCCTGCAGTTCCTAAGAAAGCCGCTAGAGGGTCCAAAGGTTCGTCGCTTGTTATAGAGCTATCTGCCATACCAAAGTCATGAACGTAGCATGTCCAGAACACACAAAAGAGGGTCTGCATGCTCTTGTCCGTAAGGTGTAGGCAGCCTATTTTTATTTCCAATAACTTGTAGGGAAAACCATCTTATCAAGTAGTATGTAATTCATAGCGAGGCGACAAAATTTAGCATAATTAGCTTCCTTGATTTAGCGTAATACGTAGGGTGTTCTTCTGAATTCAGCGTAAATCATTGTCGGAACTCCCCATGCAGACCCTCACAATAAACCTAGTCCTTTCAATACATGGACTCTGACTTCCTCCTTTCATTCATATCCAATGATGGAGACAGTTGCATGTACAGCAGGGTCCCCCCATGCAGACCCTCTTTTTTTTAGGTAGAGAACATCCCAGACACCTTCCTGGCATTTTCCCTGGAAGATGTCAAGGGGCTGTGTTGCCTAGCAACCCATCTTGACCTACTCTCTCCCAGATAAGATGGAGATAAAACTGGTCAGGTCTGGTTCTGCTTGTTTGCCTTGGTAGGGTAAACTAGCAAACTTTGGTGAGGAGGGAATTACGGTAAATTCTTGTGTTTTTGCAGGGATTTGAAAATGCTGAGGTAGAGAGAGAACTAGCAAACTTGGTGTGCAGGGAATTATGGTTAATTCTTGTAGTTTTGCAGGGATTTTATAATGCTGACGTAGAGAGAGGGACAACTAGCAAACTTGGTAGGGTAAACTAGCAAACTTTGGTGTGGGGGGAATTACGGTAAATTATTGTAGTTTTGCAGGGATTTTATAATGCTGAGGTAGAGGGAGAACTAGCAAACTTGGTAGGGTAAAGTAGCAAACTTTGGTGTGCAGGGAATTACGGTAAATTCTTGTAGTTTTGCAGGGATTTTATAATGCTGAGGTAGAGGGACTCGAGAAAAGTAATTTTCTCACCTTGTTTTGAGGCTTGTGGTTGAAAAAGTCTGGATATAATATTATAGTGCACTACATCACATTGGAAATGCAGGTCTGGTGTAAAAACTTCACAAAATAGATATTGGGATTATTGGAAAATCTGCTTATTTTCACTTTTTTTTTTTTCAGCCTGATATTGTAAAAGTTTGAAAGAGTATTGAGTTCTTCTGTAATATTATATCTAACTTCCAACGACAGTGCTCAAGAAGACCACTTAGAATTTATGCTGTAACTTGTCAGCAGTCAGTCAGTCAGTCAGTCCCATAGCTTTTTAATCTGTAGAGTAAGACAGAAAGAAGTCTTCTTGCTTGTGTCAATGGGAAAATGTGGTCACATTGGTGCATAAATAAAGGTACCCACTTGTAATTATAAGTTGTACAGACTTTGGAAGCAGACAGGCTAAACAAGGGTGGATTTCAGGGGAAGGGGCAATGCCCTCAAGAAATGTTTGTATCCCCCAGGGTATGAGCATATCCTCTTTATTTGGTTGGAATGTTATGATGCCCCTGAGGCATGTATTTTTTCACAGGTAGGAGGAACATGTTTGGACATGTTTATTTACTTGTTTGAAATGTTTTAGCAAGTAAATAACAACAATAACACTATAAATATTAACAGAAAACTTTTTGAGGTGTTTGTGTCCAAAATACATGCAAAGTAATTCTGTACTCATCAAAAACAATAGTTTTGTTGAGAATGCCAAATTATCAAGAATTTTTATTTAATATAAGGCCACACCAATTTAATTTCTTGGTTCACGGATTCGCTCGCTCCTATTTTTTGGAAAAAAAAATAAAAATAAAAATTACCACTCAGCAAATTTTCACCATTAATGAAACCATTCACCAGCTTTCTGGTGTAGCAAATTGGCCTTTATATTATAAGCTCCTTAAAGTGTGGGTACAGGTACTGTTACTGTACAATAATAGTGTTTTTGTACTTTTTTCAAGCTGAACACTTTTTTCTTTATGTTTTGAATGAGCCGTTACCTTTACCCCAACCATTTTGCAATTTTTATTTTTATTTCGCCCTCTCGCTCCATATTTTTTATGAAAAAATCCGTGAACCAAGTAATTAAATTGGTGTGGCCTAAGAAAATAAAGAAATCCCATTGTAGCTACATGTGTTTAAGAAATTATCTGTGAACTTAAAAATCTACAAGTGAAAGTTTACATTTTTCCAATGGATTAAAAGTGAAAGCACATGGTTTAATGGAATGAGTTAGGGGAAGCTTTAGTCTTATCACCTTCGTATCTGAAGGTTACGCTATACAGCATTATCTGGTAATGCTCTTTTAGTCAGCCCAATTTCACAGACCCCCCTCTTGGAAAATTACTTTAAGTGAGCTAAACCATTTAGTCCATTAGAGGAGGTACAAACTCATTTAGTCACCACTACAAAAAAATCCACCTGTGAGAATTATCTCTGTTGCTCCTGCTCCATTTTTCTTCACGTACAACAAAAAGAAAAGTTTCTGAAGGAAAACTACAACAGCTCGAAAGCCGTTCTTTGGGGTGGCTTAACGCCATACCAAAAACTGTTTGCTTGTGTAACAGTATAATGAGTGCACTACAGCTTACCAGCACTCCCTTGCAAACTGTTGGGATATAGCTATTGTACTTTGCCCACTTATGGGATAAACTGCATGCCTTTATACGTACAGCGTGATCAGCCATTTTGAGGCCCCACAACACGTAGGCATAACCTACTCTCCAAGCAGAGGTCGAATCGCGCAGATATATAGGAAGAGCGCGAGTGTAATTTTTTCGACTACTACTATATATCTGTGCGATTCGACCTCTGCTTGGAGAGTAGGCATAACCATCAAGTTTGATATGCGGTGGATTTAAGTTTGCATTTTTCGCGTTCAAATTTAAATCGAACTTAAAACCAACGCTAGTATTTTTCCATGGCAGTAAGACACTACAGTGCATGGTGCTACTGCGAACTTAAAACCTTCGGAACAGTCCGAGCCACTATTCAAAATTAAATCCCTGCAAACTTAAATGTATTTGCAGTACTTTTCATGATATAGTGTACACTACAGCATTGACAGTACCCATCCTATTTACAGTTCCACCTTCTGTCCATCCATCTCTCATCCTCCTGTGACAGGTCCTTTCAAATAGGACAATACATGTAAGACAATACCTAAAGACAGGCTTAGATGTTGCTATTGTTTTGACTGATGTTTCTGTATGTATCTGACAGCCATTAACAAATGTAAACAAGATTAATCATTAGTACTGAACAAGTGTTACAATACAAGGATTTAGAATGTGTATTCCAGTAATAATCTCTTGCATGCAAGTTGATACAGTGTTGCCATTTTGTTGTTATACCAGATTACAAAATTGGCAGAAAAAAATTGTGATTTTATAGGCCATAACATTATTTAGGACACAGATAAAAACGTTTTTGTGCTAGTTTGTACATAGTTTGTCCCCAGTTGCATTAAAGCTTTTATTCAGACTAATTGTTATCCAGAGCATTGACGACGCTGAAAGTCTTTAGTTTTACTCTGAAAATAAAAATGTTGACCACCTTGTCAGATCCATGCACACAAATCCTAAAGTACCCCCTGCTAAGTGGATTTCTCAAGTGTTATAATAACGTTCAGCCCTCTTTGCATTGTGATGGGAGGTTTGGCCAGCTGGGGGGATGACAACTCGTGGCCGCAATTTACATTGGCAGTATAGGGGTCACGAAACTGGTGCAATGGCTTAGTTATAGGGGGTAGGTTCAGTGTTTGCCATACATTCAGCAAGTTAGGGGTTCAAACTGGACTTGAAAACTGCTAGAAAGTGCTTTCTCTGCTTAGCACCCAGAACTATGGAGAAAGAGTTTTAATAAAGATATGCCAAAAAGCAGTTACTCGACAAGCAACTGGATATGATTATGGAAACGGTCAGACGTTTCAGATAGTATCCACTATCGTCAGTGCAAGTGAAGATAGATAGTGTATACTATCTGAAAGGTCTGACCGTTTCCATAATCATATCCAGTTACTTGAGTAACTGCTTTTTAGCATATCTTATTAGTATTACCTGGATGTGTAGTTATGATTAAGGAGTTGAACTCACACTGTGACCATTAGACGTAGCAGTGGACTAGCACCCTACTATAGACAGTATAGTGGTTGTTTGTGTCTCAAGGGCTGTAAAAATGGAGATACATTGTAGGCACCACCTCTATATACTTATGATAATTGCTTCACTAATGAAATTGATGAAATGATTACCAACGGTCATTATTGAATTAGATTGAGCCAGCTACGATTAATGATGACTTAAGATATCTCTCTTAAGGCATGACCCTCCTGTTTTTTTTGGTGATTTAGTCTTCTGTGCAGTTACAAACTCCGTCATTCACTTTTCCTTCCTCAGCAGCCACCATGCCAACCACAATGTTCGGGACAAAACATGGAAACCAAAGCCACCAACATGTCAAAATGTACCCGAAATAATCACTTTTACCCCCTGCGGACTAACCGATGGCTTCGTTAATGTTTGAATGGGTACAGAGTGGGGAGGGGGGCGTCTTCCTGCAGAGAGCTTTGGCAGAGATCAACAAATAGATTATAGCCATGTTTCCGCCCGACGTGACGATATTTTCCATGTCAGTTGGTAAACTAAAGGCACATACGTGTGTATTTGGTGCTGTTGCCACCACAGACAACTTTGTATATATCCAGAGTGCATCTGTTCATAGATATAAATGTGTTGCGTGTTCCTTTGTATTCTTAGTGAAGCCTTAGATTAAGTTAGAATACAGCAGATTGGCTAGTTATGCGCAGTTCAGGATAGGTTCTTTACAGAAGGTGACTGCCAAAGATTGTTAGGGCTTAGTGCAAATCCATATTTGACAAACTCAAACAAACAGAGACCCTTGTAGGAAGCTGTTATAAAGGCCTGTTTCACACAACTCCTTTAAGTGTAACTTTGACAATATATATGTTGTCAATTTGTCATCTGTCTTTGCCTGCTTGACTACATGTCGTATGAACATTCAAATCTAGAAGATAACTTTATAGCTATTAGAATAGTATTTCTAAATCTCCTGGTCGTGGTTATATAGATCTAGATAAAAATTAATATGCACTGGTTCACCTAACCTAAAATGTATGCGCACAGAAAGATTTTTGGGTGCACAACATAAAGAAAGTAAAATACCAGCACAAATTGTTATAAGAAAAACAAGGCAACTTGAAATTGTATCTGTTATTCTATAGATAGCTACAAAATTTTAAACAAACATGACATCAAAATCCAACAAAAGTTTTATTACCTTTTCTGATACTTAAATTTAAAGAACATTCTGTATGCTGTCTACTATAACTAGTAGTAGTAAATTTAGCCTTTAGCCTACAAAAATGATAATCTAAGTACACTGGTGCACAGCTCCAATTTTGGGTGCACAAAGTTGCACATACACCCAGTATTTTGAGCCTTGTTAATGGTAGGCACAGTCCATCTCTGAGGAATGACAGGTGTCCATTTACAGGAGTAACACGGAAAACATTGACACATACACCCAGTATTTTGGGCCTTGGTTAGTCTCTACAAGACTGACTACCCTGGCTATTATAGGGAGAATAACTTTCCATGGGGAGTTTTGCTACCAAAAGATTTGGTCGCTACCAGAGGGTTTGGTCGGCCCAACTTAAGAGTGGACTGACTCCCCTGGCCAATTTCCTGACTTTTTGCTAAATTCTACGATCCCTGCACCCTCGTAGCAAGGCCTGGTGGAGGCTAAGCCTTGGTAATGGTAGGCAGAATACTTCGCTCAAGAATGACAGGAGGCCATTTGAAGGCAAGGTGTTGGACGGGTTGGAGGTAAACACGCCCGCATTCTGCATGCCTGGGGGTGTTTCACGTTGCTCCCCAGCCAGCGCCCTGTGAAATGGGGCATTTTACATGTGAGCCTGGGAGGATGGACGGGTGTTTGTGCAAGGCACACAGGGCTCGAAATACCACCTGCATATAAAAGAGAAGTAATGCTTTAACAATGTGAAATACACTATGCTGCCATATTTTCTATTATGTTAGATTAGTATTATAATACTGAATGTAGATAGTTTGTAATTGTCAGTAATACATGTTATTTGCCATACATTGTACCTGATGCAATTGTTGTGCAATAAACTTGACTTGCATACGATACATGCAGGTTAGTGCAGGTAAAAGTTGGTCTGTGCTGGTATTTTTGGTGTCTACCTGCGCCTAACCTGCACCAGATTTTGAGACTTGTCCTATACGTTAGAAATGACCCTGCTGATCAGAATGAAGACAGTAACGAAGATCATTGACAGTTTTTAATTATTGTGAGCACATATACATCTTATTTAGTTTCTATCATACTACAATATATGCAAGGTAGTTTTACATGTACCTACTATGTTAGTAAACAGGTGTAAAAAGGTTATTTTATCCACTTTTGGGGGTAATATATTTGAATGGTGCAGGTAACATTTCTATGGTGCAGGTGATTTCAAAAGTTACCTGCACCAGTGCAGGTAGACAGACAAAAGTATTTCAAGCCCTGCAGCTGGCACAGTTTTGGTCTCCCCTGCCCTTGTGTAGAGCCTGGCCTAGAGAGTCACGCCAGGTCTCTGGGCTTACCAGGAGAAAAGTTACTCAGCGATTGGTACGGTCCACTGATATTGGGTGGGTGGGCACGGTAGGGTCAGGGAGAGAAGTATTTTGAGTCTTTTTTGAAGTATGTTATCTCTGTTAAAGTGTGTGCTCGCATACACTGTCTATGTCTATGCATTGTTAGGCGGGCTTTCTTTTAGAAGTCTCCGTTTCAACTTTTGATGTTGACTTTGTAGGGAATTAAGCGGAGATATTTTTTTTTTAATTAAGCCAAGAATTGAATATTTCTATGATGGGAATTTAGTGGAGATTTTTTTTAAATTAAGCCAAGAATTGAATATTTCTATGATATGTCAATGAAATTGTTTGGCATATCTTATCCCTTCTTTTATATAGTTTGCTGAAACGCATTACTACATTTAGGTTTAGATTTGGTGAATTGAAATGCATGACACTTTAATCTAACAAGTGTCAACATACACATAAGGTTGTCACATTTGTTGCCATGGCATCTGAGTAAGTATCTCACTTTTCTATCGTAGGATTAAGTCTTTGAACTCTGAGCTTGATTTGAATTGTTCAAGTTTTTTTTAGAAGACCCTTGTCATCAAATTTCACTGCATGGACAGGCACAGTAAAAGAAAGAATGTGTATTTGCAAATTTTTCAAAGTGTCAATGAAAAGTTGCCATTCAGCTAATGGCGTTAATGTATGCAGTATCATGCAGCCAAGTTAGGATAATTGGTTCTCCCTTGGGCAGTTCCTCTACTGTCTGTCACCTGTTATTGTTTTACTGGTCAGGCAGCAGCAAGTTAACTTTATGGATGACATCTATGCACACAGTTATTTCTACGGCATCAGTAAAAAGACACAGTAAAAGAAAGATCAGGTAATCTCCAAGCTGTTCCTACAAAGGCATAAGATAGTACCAAACTGGCCCAGAAGTGTATTCAGCCAAGAGGTGTCCATTTGCCATGGCTATCCCCATAGCGAAACACACTTCTAAGCCAGCTTCACTCCTCTGGCAGCTTTTGATACTACCTTATGCTACCGTAGGATCTGCTTGGAGATTACTGATCAGGCACTAGCAAGTAAATTTTATGGATGACAGCCACGCACACATTCATTTCCAAAACAAAAGAAATTTTGTTCCCTTCCAGCTAGCGATTGACCATCGCTGAAAAGCGTAGTCTATTGACTTTATTTGTCTAATTTCTACAATAAGGCCACCGCTCTGCGGAGCCTGGCAGAGGCTAATGAAATGTGCCATGACAAGAAAGTACTGAAAATGTGAAGATACTACAGTAATGTATGCCTTGAGACAGAGTATACAATGTAGATGTAGAAGTAACACTAGTGTGGTAACCTTGAGGTTAATAATATTGGTTTTAGGTGCTATTTGACATATGAATTTATCAGAAAAGAAATTGTGACATGCAAGCTAACTACTCTTCTATTAGTAGAAATTTTGCCATGTAGTTTCCATAATAAAAGAACAATGGAACAGATTGGGGAATTGTCCAAAACTTTCCCATCCCACCAGGAAGTCATTCTAAAGGAATCCTGTACAGAAAAACAGCTCAAGCCCCAAGCTGAAAGAAGTCTCCTTTTTTTTATTCTTCTTGTGCCTCAGCTTTTCCATTCCATTTGCCCCACCACTTGTGGCAGCAGCCAGAAGTTTGAAGAAAATAGAGCCCTTTCTTCTTGGCGGCTAGTGTTTCTGAGGAGAAGTGTAGGTAGGGACCAAGTATGCGGAGAGAATGAGGGGACTATTGTGTTCACTCTTGCAAATGTGTGCCAGCCAGAGTGACGGGCGTACAGGGATGTGAGGGTCGCAGGCCAGGGGGGCCTCGGGGACAAAGTCGGTCCAACATTGAGCAAATTTTTCCCCGGGATTTTTCCACGTTTTGCACCACTGGCAACTACACAGTGTGGGATGTTGTTGTTTTCCCAGATGACAACATGCAAGGGTTAGGAGGGTCTGCATGGGGGGATCCTGGAAATTCAAGAGGGTGGGAAAGACTTATCAGTTACTTCACAAGGGCCTGCAACACTTTATAATAAATAAACTTCTTACTAATCTTAGTTAGAAGGGTTGTTCCTTGTGGAAATGAGTTCATTGGATTATTCGATTGTATTCATGGGGTGTGTGTCAAAAACTAGCAAGGCTGCGAATGCCAACACAACTGGATGCTCCGATTTGGGGCAATCTGGCAAGGAACATTGCTGATACGAATAACTCGTCAATAAACTCAGGAGAACTAAAAGTGTGCTATGTACACAGAATTAAAGCGACTGACCATGAATTTCATGAATAGTTTACTAAAGATCCTTAAGTTAATGTTTAATTGGAATTAATAGGCCACCTACAACTACAATTAACACTGTGAAATAAGATTCAACCTACGCCTTTACGGAAAAACAAAAAGGCATGCAGACCCTAAGGAATGTTGTTTGGAACCAGGCAAATGTAACTTTAGCGGTTGTCAAAGTTGTCCCGACATTGAGCAGATTTTTTCCTTGACTTTTCGCACAGTCCTTTGGCAGTGGTAGGATGTCTTTTTTGTCAGTGATGGTTTGAGGTGCACAAAGGAATGCCTTTAAGGCACGATCTAGACGCAGTTTTTCCTGATATCTGTGAGCTGACAATCTCTAGCCGACAGCTTTTTTTCAGCATCTAGATGGAACTGCAATATCTCCATAAAGATATCGGCAGAATTTCTCCCGTAAGGTCCGGAGCATTAGCCAGATAGCTTAGCTGGGGTCCCCAACAGCTTCCGCGCGCGTGTAGATGCGTCCCGACTTCAGGAGGGCTCATTAGCATATAACGCGGGCTCATAAGGCTATTTAGCCGTTTATGACTGCAAGCACCACGGGTGTCCCGCAGCCAATGTTCCAGATCCCTCCTGACATCTCCACAGATATCGGTAAAAACTGTGTCTAGATTGGGCCTAATTCGACATTTGGCAAGCATAATGGTTGTTGGTCAAGTTAAAATTGATATCTTGCACCCTTTCTGTCTATCTTTAGTTAGTAACACTACACAACTTTTAATTTGTAATCAATACTATAGACATTGCTTTTTCTCATAATTATGGTATTTCATAGTCTATTGGATTATTGCATTTGTACATTGGTCCTTCAACTTTTTCTTTATAACAAATTACATAATTTTTGTGCATTACACTCAAAACTGCCCAATTAAAAGAAGACCACTCTGGGGACCAATATGACCGACCTGGTCTTTGTGGACAAGTGGCAACGGAAAAGTGTGTCTGTTGGAAAAAAATTTATATAAGTAGAAAGTGGTAACAGTGACCAGATAGTAGAAGTGATCACTTGCACAAGTTTGGCTACACTTTCAAGTCTCCTACCTTGAACATTGCACCACTCGATGATTAATAAAAAATAACGTTTTGACAGTCAGCCTATGTGAAGGCCATGAAACTTCTCATTGTTCCTTTCCGGTAGGATGTTTTCCTCCAAAAAATCAACTCTTGCCAACATGGTCGGCATTCTTACCTTGACCTGGGACCTCTGAAGAACAAGACCAGTTTTGTTGTTTTTCACTGGGACAGACACAATAGGCCTGATACATACAAGTGACAATGACAAATGGCAGCTCTCACTGGTGACTTGGCAGTCAACTTCCCTACATGCTTGGTTGGACTTGAACACTTTGTCGGCCTTGTCAGTCCTACAGGCCATATTTGTCTGTCGCTGCCAATATTGGCAGGTAAGATTGGGTTGAAGTACCTGTAGGCATAGAAGGACAACTTGACAGGGAAAGGTGAAAAGACTATGGGTCATTTCCGTTTGTCAATGTATATTTTTCCAAGGGGCGTATATGAAGATTTGTGATTTGGATTCACGTACTAGGCACTTGATTGATCCCTATTTTGATCAACTGAATCCATCACCTTTGGTTGATTTAACCCGGATCAGAGCCGGATTTGGACGGTTCGTACTAGGATTCAAGATTTTGGATCAATCACATGGCCGAATGGCAATTCGTTTATCCTGGTGTACGTAATCATAAACAATAAAAACAATGATGACATGTAATGTGATAAAATGATATGTAATGATTTGATAACTAAAATGAATAATGTTAGTAATGACATAATAATAATCATATTATATGAGCTGTTAAGTTTACAATGTGGCTGTTAGACTTGGATAGGTTAATATTTAAGGTCTTCATTTTCTGTTGTGTGACTGTTATATTTATCAGTGAAAATATAATAAAGAATTATAAAAAAAAATAAAAAAAAAATAAAAACAACCCAAGAAGACCTTTCAAAATCAAATGACCAATAAAATCTAAGCTTGGTTTCTGCGACAGGTGGTTATAATGGACAGCTTTACTTTAGTCAATGGAGAAAATTAACTAGGGAACCAACAAAAAGCACTTTTCCATGGCGATAATAAAATTGATTTTACAGTATAACCTTATAGTTATAGAATGAACAAATATTTTCTTATTATGTACACCATTTATCTCTAATAATGACACTTAATTATTACAAGAATTGACGCAAAAGCCATTTATAATACTTTTTCAAGAATTGACTAAAAAGTCATTTCTAAGCTGAAGAGAAAAAAGAGAAAAAAGAAAAAAAGTTTTAGAAAAAGAAGATCCTTAAGCCTGTTAAGGTGAAGGTTGAAAGTAATTCACAGCACATTTAGGGTTGTTTTCATACCAAACAAACAGCTGTAACGACATATCTATAAGTGACCTTACAGTTAAGCCCTCAATAAGGGTGCTTTGACTACCCTTAAATTGCACCCTTGCCAACTGAGAAAGCTTTTTAAGTTGTAGATTGCCCCATGTTTCCCCTTTGTTGTTCACCTGGCGAAGCGAAGTGCCCTTAAGGCACAGGTGTGCAAGGTGAACTCGGGACGGGGTGTCCAGTTTCCTCGCTTTCCCTCAGCTGTGGTAGAACATGCTGGATTCTTTAGACGTGCCTGCAGACACGTACAGTTTCTCAAACGTTTGTTACCTCCACAGGACTCAAAATACTTTTTTTCACTGGTGCAGGTAACACTGAAGATGATCTGCACCAGACAAATTTTACCTGCACCACTCTTGATTATACTAAAAGTGTTCAGGAACCATTGCTATTTTTTCTTCTATACTTTATAGGTGGTAACAGTCAATGCAGCTAAGAACAATCCACATACACCTACATCATATGACATTTATGCATAAAACCTGGAGTACATGGACCAGTGCAGGTTAGGTTAGGTAGACACCAGAAATACCTGCATAGCTCCAAGTTTACCTGCTCTAACCTGTATATGCAGGTGGTATTTTGCCCTGCTCTATGAATAATTGAGTATTGTTTTTGGTTTGTATGTCTGTCCGTCTGTTTGTTTGTGTTTCCAGCTATTTCTGGTAACAACAGACTTCATATCCCTTGGATGGCATGTGGATAGGAGTTGGAAAGATTTTTGCCCCCTCTGGTGTGTGACCTTAGTACTGCAGCAGAACTTTGGGTTGTTAGTACATGACATTGTATCTTTTGTCCTGAACATGCTGTGGTCTTGTTTGGATATTTGCTGTCTCATGGCCGACACCGTGACAGTTGTTCTGTAGTCATAACTCATATTAGATAGGCTAAGACAAGAGATGCAATACTTTAATTTTAAACTATGAGGAGGGTTTTGGGTGAGGACCTCTTTTGATTATATAAAACTGATTATAAAGTATTTGGCTCCCAATATCTGGCAATATCAGTGTGTCCTTCCGGTATGTCTCACCTGGGTATGTAAAGTAAATTTACATGTCGGTGTCGATCTCTTTACCTGCGGTGCCCCTACACAAGACTGCTGCTGGCAGTTGTCTTGTTCTACTCCATGTCCCCCTGAGTACTTCACGAAGCAAGCATGACAGACGTAATCACGTTATTATTATTTCTGGCCACTTACCTACTGATTTTCAAAATGAGGTTGCTGGAAAGTGATGACTGCAATGATTCGAAATTTGGAGGATATTGATAAAAGGCTTTATACTACAAAGTTGTGCCTCAAATTTTGTGTTGTGCTTATTATTTCTGGGTGAGGCTGAGAACTTATTGATCTCCCCTCGTAATGTGCACAGCGAGCACAAATTTACATGTTAGCGTTTGTCTGTTTACGGCTGTTGGCAGTCCTCTTGTTCTACTCCATGTCGCCCTGAGTACTTGGGGAAGCAAGCATGACAGAGGAGACGTAATCACGTTATTGGGATGGATCCGGGCGAGCCCTTCTTGTTTACCTGCTATTCTTGGGCAGCGGGGCATTGCGCGGTTGCCAAGGGGGGATCCCAGAGTTGTTGATGGAGAGTTGCCCTGTGCTTTTGAAGCGCTTACAGGGCTCGAAATACTGTTTTCTACATGCCTGCACTGGTGCAGGTAACATTGAAAATTACCTGCACCAGACAAATTTTACCTGCACAACTCTGAATTTAGGAAGTATGGATCATACTAAAATTGTTCAGGAACTATTGCTATTTTTTTTCTTTTTAGGTAGTAACAGTCTAATAGCAATAACAACAGCTAAAGTAATAACAGTCCATAGATACCTACATCATAGGACATTTATGTGGTCAGTACATGGACCAGTGCAGGTTAGGTACAGGTAGACACCAGAAATACAAAATGTACCTGCACAGCTCCAATTTTACCTGCACTAACCTGCATATGCAGGTGGTATTTCGAGCCCTGTAGATAGTTGTTCTGTGCTTTTGTA
Organism: Branchiostoma floridae x Branchiostoma belcheri; assembly: GCA_019207045.1. Taxonomy (NCBI): domain Eukaryota; kingdom Metazoa; phylum Chordata; class Leptocardii; order Amphioxiformes; family Branchiostomatidae; genus Branchiostoma; species Branchiostoma floridae x Branchiostoma belcheri. Next base: position 2,268,720 of record CM033041.1, on the reverse strand, counting down.
AAGCCTGCATGGAGGCTGTTCCGGTACTTCTGACTTGTATAGGAGGAAGATTCGGTAAGGGTGGACACTGGGGGCCACTTGGATGTGCGTGTCTGAAATGTTTACATACAAGCTTATGTCAGTGTTGCTATCGCAAAGTTGTAAGCTTCCTTTACGTGAAGTAATGATTATAATGTCTTGTGTTCCAATCCAGAGACCTGAAATAGTTCAGTGTTGTTTATAGGCAAGGACAAAGCTGTATCTCTATGCAGAAATTTTAACAGCAATGTATTCTGTGTTGTACTGTCCTTGAAATGATTCAAAATGTTTGCCATTTAGATTTTTCAAGTCTCTGTAGTTGTAACACAAACTCTGCTAGCCAGGGCTGTAACTGGGCCCTCCCCTCCAGCGAATGTTGGGTGAGCTGCTATAAGCAAGATTTACCGTAATCTAGCTAAATCTTCCACCACTGCTGAAGTTTGCAGTTTATTTGATGCTTCACCCTACTAACTTCAAAGATAACATAAAAGAGTGTTGTGTCTCTTTTGTTCTTACAGTAGAAAGAAGGTTTACTGATTAATGTGACTCTTATTAAAAACTATAATATCTTCCCCTTAATGTTAGATATTATGAATATATTAATATACATACATTTATGATAATGTTCTATGACTCTATCATGATTGTGGTAAGAGTACGTAATTTGTTTTAGGATGTCAGTAAGTTTCCAAATGTTTGTTTACAAGTGTTGTTTGGATGCAGATTACCCCTTGTAAACAAGATAACCGTTTGCTTATCACTATCAGAGCATTTCATTGTACAGCGTTGTGCTGGAAATTTATTTCTGGGAATAGGGGCACTTACGCCTTTAACTGTTGAAAAAAAAATTTTGTTGGCACAATATTATATATTATAGAATATACAGCAAAAAAAAGAAACGTTACTGCCTCTGTTTTGATTTCTTTTTACATTCATAATTTCATGGTAACTCAGCCTTGTCAAAACAATCCGGCAGGCGGTGATTTTAGCCGCCTACTTACATTTTTCGAGCCGGCTACTTTGGGGTAGAATTTCAAAAAATAAAAGTTTAAGTCCAGTGCTCCCCGTTACGTAGCAGGGAACCTATGTCGAATTTTTTTGAAATTCAGGATTTTTTTGTCAATTCAAAGTTGAAAGATAACAATAAAAGTTACCCAAAATACACCCCCAAACCATATTTTGGGGTCTAAATTTAAAAATTTTCCCAGGGAGGCCCCCCAGACCCCCCCTACAGGACGTGGGGACACCCCCCTCCCGTACCTACCCCCACTCGCCACACGCCCCCTACTCTAAAAGTTTGTGACAAGGCTGTAACTGTTTTAAATATAAACTTCGTAAGGATGGTACTTCCCTTTATCTGGATCATACCACATATTCTAGAGTTGAAGCCAGCTTTGAATGACATTTATGCTGTGTTGGTTGGTGTCCAAGCAATGTGGAATGTGTTCAAATGATCCCTGTCAAAATATTTGCATTGTTGAAGGCTGCCCTAGAATGTTCAGGAGCTATATATATACACTTCCGCCAGTAGTCACTGTCTTGTGAGTCTGACGGAAGAGAAAGTTATACTAGTCGTCAAACCATGTAAAGCCTAGAATGCTGACTGTTAGTATTATTATTATATATCTGAGAAATATGATCTTAAAAGTTTTATTTTTTTGTTATTCTTAAGCAGTATTTTTCTCTCTCTTTCTCTCACTCTCTCTTCCCCTCTCTCTCCATGTATATATTCTATGCAGGCATAATTTTTAATACATAGATTTAAGTCGTGCTCACATATAGTTTATACTTTGTCTGATCTGGACTCTTTCGCCATATCTGGTTCAAATTCTGTGAAGCCTGTGGCTTTGTACGCACTTGAATCAGGGCACCACTGGAAAAGATTCCATTCAGATGGGAACGTAAAGCCAGTGGTCCCCTTTATATTATAACCTAGAGAGCTTGTGTCAACAAAGCTCTCTGACTGCCTATTAAAGAACCCAGCACACACTTACTAAAAAGAGTGGGAATAGACTGGCTTGTAATGCATGGTTGACTTCACGAACAAGTTAAGAAGAATAGAGTTCTTATATGTGAGCTGTGAGCTATCACTTTCGCACCTGGAAGACTGAATGTGTTTGTTATTTGATTTACAGACAGTTGCAGTGATATAAAAAACCTGGATGAAGACAAGGAGATCGCCTCGTCAGCGGTCGCTCTGGTGGTCCGGAGCACTCGGCGTGGGATCGTTCCACTGTGTGCCGACATCGCAAATCTTCTTAGAGCACGGAAAAGGTCAGTGAGTGTATCATGATCATTATCTATTTCTCTTTACCTTTCCCCAGAATGCTGTGTTTTTGTGTGTCTGTGTGTGTGTGTGTCTGTGTGTGTGTGCGTGTGTGCGTGCGTGCGTGCATGCATGCATGTCTATCTTTGAACATAATAACTCAAGAATGCCAAGGTGGGATCATTCCACTGTGTGCAGACATCGCAAACCTTCTTAGGGCACGGAAAAGGTTAGTGTGTGTATCATGATATTTTCCTTCCCCTAGAATGTTATGTTGTTGTTTTGTTTGTTGTGTCTTTTTGTGTGCATGTGTGTTGTCATTAGTACGGCACTTCCTACTCGTCTCCTGCAGTTCCATGACCTCCACTTGGGGTCAAATCAAAGTGTCTTTTAAGTTTTATAGAAAAACGAGCCGCCAAATCTATGCTCATTTTCAGATATTTTGTAGGTTGTACCCTCAACTTCAACATACTAAATTCTTGTAGATTGTATCTGCACCTTATTATAGGTTTTGAGTCGTCGAACCACCTCACTTTTGGGTTCCTTAACCATGTAAATCCCCATAGGCGAAAAACTGAGACCTTAAACTAAGTGTCTGTAACAATTTTTACGATGCCCTTTGCACTAACAAATCTCACATCATTTCCTTTATATCTGCTGGGACCCCATGCATGTTATCTTACTGCCCCTCCCCAACTCTCAAACTTTATTAGCATCAACAAGCACATTTGCCTTGGGGCTCTATAGAAACTGGACTGCATCCAATGTCAGTGAGCAAAATCCAAGGCTGCCAAAATCCACAGGCTTATCTAATAATACAATTCTATTGAAAACACACTCCAGCACCTGCAGTATACACACAAAGTGTATACAACAGCCAGTCTTTGAAGTTGAAAGGAGACTTGTTATAAATAACCCTGAGACTTGATTGTACATTGTCTTGCAACTTATGAGGTGCTCAGTTGTGTCATATAGCAGCGCGTTTCAGTTCCTGTATTTCGCGGCTAGTGAACTGCTTACTTGTCTGTACTCAAAAGTTTTCTGGCCGATTGGTTTTTAGACTTGCAGGTTCACTTCATATGAAATGTGTACAGCGTACTTTTATTGTATCCAAAGTCTGATGATATTGCCACTCTGTCCGAGTGATTGTAACGTTGGTTTGTTTACATTCAGCGGACTGCCTGGCAACTTATAGGTTTTAGAAAGTGCTTTGTACATGTGATAACATTGATTATTGTGGAGGTTCAAACAGACTTGGGTTAGATTACAGCCGAGAAGTTATTGCTCCTTAAATTGTTGCTCTTACTATTTGTCATGGGCTTAAAGTGTCAAACCAGGATAAATTATAGAGGGCTATTGTGTTCTTGTTCTAATTGTAGGTAAACCTCCTCCCTAATTGTAGCATTTAGTTCTACCCCTTACTACAACTACAGAGCTTGAAATACTGGGTGCAATGCACTTTTGTGTATCGAAATTAAACTGGGAGATGTGCCCTTGATTTTGACTGAGGGCGCATTGGTATAACTAGAGATTTGTGAAGGGCAACATTACTTAAGTTAAATGTACTATTATTGTATTTATAAGTTTGCAGCATATTCTATCGTGACATTTAAAATTTTGAAATTAGCTATAGAATTTCATATTCAAAGTCTTAAAAGCACTGGTGACTGGTGAGGTACATTAATTATTTTTGCTGACATTCTACTTAATTCTGTGTTGTGCATTCAATTTATCTCTGTGTAACATTAAAATCTGGTCATATATTGCATAGGTGGGTATTTATGCATGTAGAATGTAGAATAGCTTTATTGAGACAAACTCTCAGAGTCTAACACTAGCAGCCCAGGGGCTGAATTGTTGTTAGACTTTACATACATGATATTAGACTAGGCATAGGATCTGAGGGCCACCAAAAATTGGTCACAATGCTCCACAATGGTTAACTTGCACAGGTTTGGCTATATATATGTCTTGGCACCTCTATGGGGTTTTCCTTTAAGATTCTCTGTGCATTTTTGGCCATTTTGTCCTCTTCACCCAGATTGTAGGACCTGGATGTTTAATGACTTCTGAGGCCTTCACATTTAAGCTAACTGCGTGACATCATCTTTGAAGGAGTAACATGATACCCTTTATCTTTTGTTGTCGATAAGGGATGGAATGATGACGTCCGAGACTTCACTGGTTTGACTTTATTCGTCTTTTACTCATAAGAATGACAGAGATCAGACCACTCCTCCTTATATACTTTTCTGTGGCTCCCTAGTGCAGGGCGCTCTAACTTGAGTTTGAGATTTTGACCAATCAGCCTTATCTTTCGTTACTTCAGATATTTTGATTTGTTGTCTTTACTGTAGTACAGGTTATGAAGTCTGTGAGAGTAACTTGCAAGAATTCATAGGCACCCTTGGGTAATTATAGTCGTACTTTTAGAGTCAAATCTCTTCTCAGGAAGTGAAAATCTGTGTAGAAGTTCTTCCCATTTAACCATGGTGTAATATGTGTCAACAGACGGCAACGTTTACCGAACTCGCAATGCCTTGGGGGGGGCGACAATCAAAGAAGAATTTATTTCCGCCATGCAAACAAGTACAGCACACCCCTTATCAGTTATAGCTCCCCACCTTGCCACTTTCTACAGTGGCAAACTCCTCTGTTGCTACCCACTCTGGGCCACCACTTAAACTTTCTTTCTCCTGCAACAAAAGCCTGCCGCTCTTGACTTTGTAACCGGCCTTCCTGGCGTAAAAGTACCCCACGGTGTCGCATGCGACAATGGTCGCTTTGAAGTCCCAGCGAGGACGCATTTACGACGGTAATTAATATGTTTTGGAGCCTGGTAAGCACACAGGTGACATTCCACTAATGTCTTCCTCCGGGCTAATTGTGTGTAAATTGTTGTATTACCGAGGTATTAGGCCACACCAATTTAATTTCTTGGTTCACGGATTCGCTCGCTCCTATTTTTTGGAAAAAAAAAATAAGAATAAAAATTACCACTCAGCAAATTTTCACCATTAATGAAACCATTCACCAACTTTCTGGTGTAGCAAATTTGGCCTTTATATTATAAGCTCCTTAAAGTGTGGGTACAGGTGCTGTTACTGTACAGTAATAGTGTTTTTGTACTTTTTTCAACCTGAAAACTTTTTATCCTATATGTTTTGGATTAGCCGTTACCTTTACCCCAACCATTTTACAATTTTTATTTTTATTTTTATTTCGCCCTCTCGCTCCATATTTTTCATGAAAAAATCCGTGAACCAAGAAATTAAATTGGTGTGGCCTTAATGCCGGGGATGCAGTGGGCATGCTGACTGCACTTTGTCCCCTATCTTTGTCCAACCGGTGTTAATCACTGCACATAGTCCAGGTGCTAAGAGATAATTACCCAGACCGTTGCCAGGTAAAAGTTTCTAAAACAGAGCCCTCTCCGGAACAAAAGCTACCTGGATATTGTTTTCAGGAGTTTGCAAACACAGGAGTGGATAAGCATTTGTTAGTGGGATCAACACGAAGATGGTTGCTACAGAAATGATCAGAGAAAAGGAAGTTGTCACAAGATTGCCCCTTTCATTTTCTTTCCCTTCTTTTATTTTATTGGACAAAAAGTGTTTGTTTTTGAAGGATTTTGATAACTTCTCACTCTTGTCATTACAATCCTTATCAGCAAGGCTTTTCTAAATAGTAATTACTGATTTTCTTTGAAAAAAGTATACAGGACATCAGGATTTTGACTTCCCTGTCAAAATTGCAACTGTATGTTTTGATCAGTTTATAATATAAAACGTCTATGAAAAAAGATCTGCATCTGGTTACCTGACAGACTGTAGCAAAAACGTGCCGATCATACTTTTTTTTTGACATAAAAGTACTGAGAAAAGGGCTGGGTACCGAGCGGTACAAAACCAGTTTTTCTTATTGTACTGAAAAAAATCGGTGTACCGAATGTTGGGCCTATTTGAAAATAAACGGATTATATGATCAATAATTCACGCGCTTGGGGGCTTACCGGTCAAAGAAAATAACGAGAGCGAAGCAGGCAGTGTTTATAGTCATTTTTACAAAGTTTTCCAGTCAATCCCAAAAAAACCCTTACTGCAAAAATATACCACTGACTGTGAAGGTAAACAAATTTACAGAAACCTTTGCAGTGGCAGAACAAAAGTTTCCACATACATTTAACAGGTTCTTTGAACGTTCCTATCGATTGGCTGCCATCCCCGTCCAATGGTAGGTTAGGAAACGTGTCCACAGAAAGAATTTGTCGATAAGTAATACATGTATTACCAGGGACAGCTTCCTGAAATTGTATAATGGCCGTATAATGTCTTGACTATAGCTTGTCTGGAAGAATGTCTGACAGTTATCAATGTTGTTGTTCGATGTGCGTTCAAACAGTTTTGGTATCCCAAAAATCAGAGGACTGAGTCTCCAAGGGAAAATGGCAATTAGCCAAGGGTCAACCAGTGAATGGTTTTTAAGAACAAGGATATGTCAGGTTAGGATGTGCAAGGAGCTACTTGTGTCTTAATCTGTATCTGTATCTATATAGCCTGTATAACCGCCGTTCGGCGTAACACACCAGCTTCTGTATCTGTATCTATATAGCCGGTATAACCGCCGTTCGGCATAACACACCAGCTTTGCAGGCACGCGTCACGGCAGCAGCTGGTTATATTACACCAAACGACTCGATGCTAATCATTCAATGATTGGTAGAGAAGTAAATTCTACAGAGTACTTAAGGCTTACTTTTGATTGAACTATGTCACAGTGATCGTATAGTAAATTTGGTGGTCCCATAGCCTTTTTGAGGCTGTAGGAACAATGGGTTGTTATCCACAAGTACCGTGTCAAGTGCGCGGTATTGGAAGGTGGAGCCCATCCCTCTCCTTCCACTGCCTTTACCTCCCCAACCGATGTCAGGTACCCATTTTTACCTCGGTGGAGTGAAGAAAGTTAATATGTCAAGTCAACTTAAGTGCCTTTCCCAAACTCCAGCGGCATGTCAGTGGATTCAAACCCAAGACCTCTATGTTCTGGACCAACACCCCAATAGATGCCACTAATAATATATCACCACACAAAATGGGTGATGTGTAAGACCTAGGGGATTCAAACCCTGAACTTCTGGGTTTTGGACCAAAGTCGTCAACACAACTTTAAGGCCACTTACACCAACATAGCGACACTGTATATATGTAACAACCTAGGATTGATGTGTTAAGAAAGTCGTATTTTCCCAGAACTACGGTAGAGCGGAATTTGTTATCACCAAGCACAGTAGGGGCATCTTCGTTGGATAGTTTTAAAGAATGCTTGCAGATCTGTGAAAAAAGTTAGGTGTGATGAGTCGTTCAGTGTAATAGAACCAGCTGTTGCCACGCCGCGTGCAGTTATACCGATACTATATTAGATACAGAATATAGATAGAGATACACAAGTGTAATGAGATATTCTTCTGTTCTTCACAGCTTGGAGAACATGGTAGCCATCCAGCGGCAGGAACTGAACAGACTTCGGCACGTGCCTCCGCCAAACTCTGTCAACAGCAGCCCGCAGACGAGTCGCTCCGTCAGTCCGCTGCAAACTCGCGTCACGTCTTGCCGAGCGACCTCCCCGACCAACAGTCGCGACAGGGGAGTGCAGACACAGGTAAGGCCTAGAAAAGTGTTACATATTTCTGATCACGGCCCTAAAAAAGGTTGGTACGTAGACATTCCTTTGGGGGAGGGGAGGGCAGGAGGGTTGCATTTTCTCTCATGCTGGCCTTAAAAAAGTTGGGGTCGCTAGTTTCTATTTCTTTCCGATGCAACCTCACGTCACGTCTTACCGTGCGACCTCCCCGACCAACAGTTGCGACAGGGGCGTGCAGACACAGGTAAGCGACACTGACCACGTTTGGACCTTTTAGCCTAGCTGTTGGTACATTGAGTTCATGAACTGGCTCACTCTGGTTCAAATGCCGGGAGCCAAAGACTGTGCTACTTGCCTCTTCTGTTTCAGTGGTTCCCACACCGACCCTGTGAGTAGTGGAAAATGTGCAGTACAAAACAAGTCTAAAACAAGACTGGCAATAAAAATGTTTTATTGCCATGACGACGATTGAGGGTACAACAATACAGCTCAAATCAGAAATAGACTGGAACTTCCCTGTCGCACTATCCCTGGCACAATATACTAGCCCACCTGTAACATAAACCTACAGCCAGCAGAAATGTACTATCCCCGGTACAGCACAATGGTCTGCCAATGACCTAAACCTACAGCTGAGCACTACAGAAGTATTTCCTGTCTGCCTGTGGCGTATGGCTTGAACAAGCTCTAGAAAAGAAAATGTATCCTTCATAACATAACATAACAACCAAGACAATGTGATCCATTGTGCAGAGTTCCCTGTCTAGTTTCAAAGGACAAATTCCTCCAGGGAGCAAGTGTGACCTACATTCCACCATTGCATACCGAGATACATCTGGAACAGATTTGGGGGGGAGGGCTTGCATACCCAGCATACTGCATTCCTGTGGAAATGCCTGTGCAATTCCTAGAATTTTTGCAGACTGAATGCAAAACATACCACTTGACGACTCCCCTGAGGCATCGTCAAAAAGAAAAGGGGGAGTAGTGGGACAGTGGGGTTCAAGTGCCACCAGCCGACCAGTCAAGCTGGTCCGGACCTTTTAGCCCAGAGATTAGTGCATTGGTGGGCCCGGGTTCGAATCCCGGGAGCCAGGAGACAGTACTACATGTACTTGCCTCTTGTGTTACGTCAGCCTGCTGTAGCCTCACGTCACGTCTTGCCGAGCGACCTCCCCGACGAACAGTTGTGACAGGGGCGTGCAGACACGGGTAAGCGATGGATGGTGTGAAACACAAGTGGGGAGTTGTCTGTTAGTCAGGAAACTTACCACTAATGTTGGCTCAGAATTACAACCATAAAAGCCTGTTAGTCAGAAAACTTACAATTTTCCACACCCAACGTCTGCTTGGACGTTCTTTCAACCTTGCAGACTTCATGACTCATCCTTTGCCCATAAAAGGAAATATACTCCGAGCCCCTGAGGTTATTGACCTCTGACTTTCATCCCACACTGGTAAACTCCTTGTAAACTCTGGCAACCAAATCCTAACCACAAACTCCCAACCATGGTCTGGAGAAGGTCAGGAGGCCATGGCTGGCTATGTGTGACAGGGCCTTTATAATTATGTTGTTGTTGTTGTCCACTTTTAATCAGATGCTGGTAAACTCTAGCAACCAAGTCCTAATCTCAATTCTCAAACTCCAATTACCATGGTCTGAAGATGGTCAGGAGGCCATGGCTGGCTTTGTGTAACAGGGCCTTTATATTATAATTATGTTGTTGTTGTTGTTGTCCACTTTTAATCAGATGCTGGTAAACTCTAGATAGCAACCAAATCCTAACCTCAATTCTCAAACTCAAATTACCATGGTCTGAAGAAGGTCAGGAAGCCAAGGTTGTCTATGTGACAGGAGCTACAGTTAGACATCAGATATTCCTGTACAACTCCATTTATGCCTAACAGTAACAGGCACTTATTGACATGCAAATTCAGAGGTTGTTCTGAGCCATAAGGCGCGCACTCGACACATCAAAGTTGCTTGAAACACACTTTCCTTCTCTGCTTGTTTCTGACTCACTCGTCACACACAGAATCGCCCATTCAACCGTCAGGGTTCTGTAAAACCGGACTTAACATACAATAGCAGGCAAGATTCGCTTCTTACCCTCCCTTGATGGAAAATTCCTGCCATGTAATTACCGTCTATACCATCCTTTCTTCTTGTAAGTTGTATCTTACTCATGGCATGTGTGAATGAGGGCCTGTTTATGTCGTCTTTGATGACGAGTATACGGTAATCCTGCGTATTGTTGGCCCAAAGCTGGTGCATCCATGATGAGGTCATGGTTCATAGCAAGCATGGCTGTCTTCAGCTTTGAATTTTTTTTCGTTCCACTCATTGCTTGGGAGTTCATCTTATTAATTTGTTAAGTCTTGTTGATATGTTAAGTCTGTAATGTTATGCCTAGGAAGATACAGTGTCATCAATTTCGTGTCGTGAACTTCAGATTTTGGGACAGACTGAGTGAAAAAAATTTTCGTCCCAAAAAGCGGGTCCTGGTGGCAGCCCTGGTAGCAAACCCTATTCAGCTGGAGGAAAACTACTGTAAATTCTTTTTTATTTTTGGCAGCATTATAGGGCAAAGAAGGTTTTCACAGTGTTGTGTAGATCCAGAGTTCAGACAGATCTGTAATGCAGTAGCCACACAACATAATATATTTGCCATATTATTAATTCGCAGAGGAAAAACTATGAACGTCAAACTGTAGCAAGAATTTCAAGTGTTACACCAGTATCATCCTACCATGCAATAAGTGTAAGAAAGTAGTAGAAACAGCAGTCTCCTGGCTCTCGGGATTTGAACCCTCGTTGCCAGACCACAAACCCATTTCCACAAACCACTACGCCAAAAGCTCAGAGCCCTTAGCATGGTCAGTTTGGTGGCACTGGAACCCCCCACTGTTACATACGACTCTGGCATTTTTTTTCAACTATCTTGTCATCTTCTCTCTTAAAGTTAAACACTGCATACATCCGTTACAAGATGTTAAGAGACTATCAGCCCCTATATATGATGATGGATTTGCCTCAAGAATCTTCTTCTTAAGAGGTTTGTCACCTTAAGAAAAACCCAAGTCAAGCAGTTAAGCTTCTTGAACGAGTTTTCAAATGAGAAAGTAATCCCTGTTCAATACCACAACTTTCTGACTTCTAAAATAAATGCAGAGTGCAAAGCTTCACAGTCCGGTTGGGCTAAACATATCTTTAAAGGAAACAAAGGCAAGAGCCAAACCTGTGCAAGTGACCAACTCTTGGTGAGGACCACCTGGACAGTGTAGTGTGGCCACATATTTGGGAGTCCCTTAGAATTTAGATGATTTTCATTAATGACATAAGCATCAACAGGGCTCGAAGTTAACTATGTCCCGATGTCCCGGGGCCACTAAAATTTAGGCCGGGACAACTGAAAAATCTTTTGGGGACACTTTTGGGACAATAGGAAAATAATCAACGAATCAACATCAGAATGTCCGATCTCCCCGCGCCCGCGGTTGTCAGGCGTGCGTACTCTGACTTACAGTTGTTGTAATACATAATTTCTGAAAATAGGGTTGGGACAGTCCATCCTCACTTCGGGACAGTTGAAATTGATTTTTGGGACAATGCTGGGACAGTAGGGAATAAAGTTAATTTTGAGGCCTGATCAAGAATCCTGTATGTAGTGACCACCTGCGTGTCCACATGGACCAGATATGCTCAACCCCAGAGTGGGCTTCTTAGGCAGGTTTGGCTCAAATTGTAGTCAGTATAAAATCAATAAAAAAATGGAAACAATTATATGACATTGTGTATTAGAAAATAGCACACAATAAGCCCCAAAAAAGGCCCCCCAAAACTTTTACAAACTTTTAAAACTTTTTAAAAACCTTTTTTACTTTTTGAAAAAGTGCCTTGAAGAATAATGATTCTGATAGTTTTCTTTCGAAGCTAATTTTATTCCTGTCCTTCATGTTGTGTCTTGTTTCCATAGTTACCTGATTAGAAGTCATTAGAAGCCAATCTTCATATATTTGGGCGCCCGTGCCACGATAACTAAAGGCAATAAAGATTAAAGACGTTCATGCAATTTGATAAGACTGTTACCGTTAGGGTATGCCTTTATTGTTTCTTTCTTTCTTTGTGTTAGAACTTTTTAAAAAAAGCCTCAAAATGAAATATTTCAAATCAGATGTTCTTCAACTTTTGGTTCACCAAATGTTATAATAGGTAGACTGTAGAGTAAGTGAGAGCAGACAACCTCAGATTAATCGTACACACTTGCGCCACATCTTTAGGAAATATGCTGGAGCTGCTTCTTCCCTTTTTAGGAACTTAATTTGAACCTTAATAAGTCATGGAAACAACATCCTACCAAAGAACAGTTGTATGGAAATATTCCTGCCATATCAACCATCATCAGGGAGCGTAGGACCAGATTTGCCGGTCATTGTTTTAGGAACAAAGCAGAGCTTGCTAGTGAACTCATTCTGTGGAAGCCAACACACGGGTATGCACATGCTGGGCAACCTCGACTAACATACATAGACCAGCTTGCTCGTGATGTGGGGTTGCGGGTTGAGGACTTAGACAACGCTATGGGGGACAGAGACGTTTGGAAGGAGAGAGTGGACCTGGTCCGGGCAAGTAGCCTGTGATGATGATGATGAATTTGAACCTGCACAGCAAACATGTGTGAATTTTGTGGTACAGGTTAACAGTGTAATGCAGCTGTAGTAACTCAATGGAAGACAGAGCACATAGGGGTGGATATCGGTACCATGTAGGGGCCCAAATCACAGCATAGGGGATTCCAATCACAGCGTAGAGGCCCCCTATATATGCTGAAAAGGCCTGGCAAGGAATCCTTGTCACTGTACATACCTGCGTAGGTGCTCTAAATTGAAACATGTTTCCGAGCCTCAAGGATTGTTTTCGTACATTCCATACTCTATATTGTCACAACCTTGCGAAGGATTAACACATGAAGAAATGTTAGTGGGACCACCATCGTAGGACCTTGGAATAAAATTCCTTTTTCTTGTGTCCTTTTGAGGAATGTCTGTTTTTCCTTTACTGAAAGGCAAGCTGGATGACCCTCTCAATGCCATCCCTGACTAGAATAAGACTTTGAAAGGACAAAGTCACTTGAAGGGTTGAAATATGAATTGCCCAGAAGAAGGTCTATAGGACTAGTGCAACTTGTTGCAGATTTGGGTGTGCTATGGCTGCCCCCTAGTGACTCATAAAAGAACTGCATTTCAGCTTAACAGCATAAGAAGTGAGACTGAGAGCCAAGAAGCACACACTTCCTAATCATTGGCATTACGTCCATGAAAATGGGTGTTTTTGGTGCCTTTCTTTGTTTGTCCGTCTGTGTCTCAAGATACTTTTGTCCAGCATAACTGGAAATTGTGATGCTTATTGTTGTTCGTTTTGAATCCTAATTATTCTAATGCCACTACAGTCAAACCTGTCTATAACGGCCACTCAAGGGACTGGTCAAAATTGGCCACTATAGAGAGGTGGCCACTATAGAGAATATGCTAATTAATTGACCACAAGCAATAAGTTACACATGGTTTTAGTACCCACTGATCTTTATTCACATAATACAGTACTGTACATGTACTGCAATGATTTTTTAAACTATATGTATTAAGAAAACAAAAGCTATAAAAAGTTTTAAATGTTCTACAGTTGATATTGTCTGAAGAGACCGATATCGTCATATTTCTTTGATCTTTCGTCTTGTATCCCTTGATACTAAGCCGTCTGTGTGTTCCCGCTCGCGTTCACACGTCAGGTTCCCCATTATGCTACTCACAAGAAAAGTCTCGTCATTTTAGACTTATCTCTTAATAAATGTAAGAATAAATCAACCATAGTCTGAAGTTTATATCATTTTGTCTTTGTAACAACTTATTTACAAAATGTAGAAAGTTTTTGTGATGTAAATTAACCTAAGCGATAGTGTATTAGAACGTAACTTTAGCACAATCTACCTCCGTAATATTGGTGTCGTCTATTGACATTATATGACCTCGTTTGTCAGCAGGTATGGGTAGCGCCAGATTACGAAGTTTCGTTTTGAAAACAAATCAAAGAGGTTTTAAATCCGGCGTAGGGTAACGATACGGCCGCTGTATGTGGCCGAACGCGTGCCGAAACATAGATCAGCGGTCCGCGTGGCCGTAATCGGCAGTGTTTTTGTACCTGCGGGACCGGAAATCGTGTGGCCGTGGCCGCGTTGGACAGGTGGCCGCTAAGCCTATTTCTTAATCATTACGAATCCAAGGGACCGACAAAAAGTGGCCACTATGGGCAGGTGGCCGTTATGCAAAGGTGGCCGCTAATACAGGTTTGACTGTACATAACCGGAGTAGAACGTGTTGGCATCAGGCGTTTACAGACCATTTGTTCTTATGGTAACGGCTAGCCTTGCATGCAGGGGTAGTCAAATGTTCACTGTTCCTTAGGAGGTAGTGGGAGACAATGACAGGTGCCCGTACTTGAAGCAGACTTTGTTGTGTCCATTTAACAGTTTGTACATATTCAGGGCTCGAAATACTGGGTGCATGTGCACCCAGGTGCACCCAAAATTGGAACTGTGCACCCAATTTTTTTTCTGCACCCAAATATTTTCTTAGGTTTATGTATGTAAAGATATCAAGTATACTAGTCTACATCATATTCTTGACATCTGAGTGTTAGAAAGGAAATAAAAATGTCATGGTACGTATCTAAGAATTTGATAGCTTGTAAGTAAGTTTTGTTATTATTTTTTTCTGACATTCTACTTAAATATAAGTGGTGCACCCAAAAAATTTTCGGTGCACCTAATCCCAAAAATGAATTTCAAGCCCTGATATTTGTTCTTTCCTTGCTGTAGGAGGTGTCGAGCGTATGCACTCAATGTACCACAGCAAGCAGTAGAAGTAGTAGCGAGGGGCTGCAGAGAACCACCATTAGGGAGGGGGAGGAGGTGACCAATGATTGCAATGTATCAACGAGGGAATACTCTTCCAAATCGGTGAGTTGATCTAGATTAAATTACGATGAACTTTCTGTCTTTTGTTTGATTCTCCATCTCAATATATAGTTCAGGGTTGGACACGTTTTCTAAAATTCACTTGTCCTATCGGGCAAGTACATAGAAAATTTAACTTGCCCGAACTAACTTTTCACTTGTCCGGACATTCAAATGACATTTGTCCAAGTATTTTCAATTCCATCAATGGAATTCAAGTATATAAAAATCTCTCTCATGGAAAAATCTTACTTGCCCGATCGGACAAGTGGAGTAGGACATGCACTTGTCCGATCAGCACTTTCACTTGCCCTGGACAATCGGGCTAGTGGACTTGTCCAACCCTGTAGTTTGGCGTGAGACCCATATTTAGATTGATAATGGTTGTATCGCATTAAAAGTTTCGTGGCAATGTTGGTCAGATGATGAACATGTCACTAACTTCCAAAAATATGATTTTGGAAATATCCATTTGCTTAAGTAACTGCTTTTTGGCATATCTTATTACCTGGATGTCTAACCTTATTTCGACGAATTCATATTTTTTGCAACAAGATCTCTTCAGTGTCACTGACGAAATATGACGGATGTTATCAGAAACATCTGACCATTTCCAACAACATATCCAGTTGCTTGAGTAATGCATTGCTATTTGGCGTGTTTCAAGACATTTCTTTCCTACCCAGCATCGTGGAAACCCATATTAACCTGGTATTAAAAGGTTGCATAAAAGTGTTGAGTTCCCTGTCTCCTTTTCTTTGGTACAGTGCAGAAAAGATAACTCCTACCCTAATTTTTTCAGGACTGAAACAGGAAACACAACATTTTTTTACCCTTACGACAAGATCACTTTCCCTCCTGATAATGTGTTTCAAGACGTTGTTTTCTTTCCAACCCAGCACCGAACAAGAAGAAAGCTGCCACATCATTACTCCCAGAAACAACAATTTTTATCCTAACGACAAGACCACCTTGCCTCTTGATACTGTGTATTTAGAGTCAAAGTCAAAGTTTTTTATTGTGCAACAATTGTAACGGGTACAGTGAAAGACAAAGTGGAGTATATTGTATGATATAACTAGCTATGTACATAATATAGTAAGGTTGATACATGGTTTTCTTCCAGCACCGAACGAGAAAAAAGCTGCCGCGGCAGTACTCGCTCCCAGACATGGGCGACAGTCAGGAGAAACGCCCTCCCACCACCAAGTCTCGCAGTCTGGATGACCAGCTGTCCGTGTCGTCCACTGAGGTGCAGTGCGACATCCCCAACAGCTGTGAGAATGAGAAACTACTCAAGCAGTACAGGGAAAGTAAGCGGAAGATTTTCTTCTGTTTTCTTAAGGGTTCCATAATTGTTGTAACTGTAACACAGAATGTAGTAACAAACATATCTGTGCATGTTGCGGGATAGCTTTTGCGAGTTGGCCTCACTTGTACGAACTTTGGATCGTGTTTAGCTTACAGCAAGGCAGAGGAAATGTGGTGTAAGAAGTTTAAGTCGTGAACTTGTGTCGGTCCTGAACTTGGCTGACAAAGGACCATAAAATTTTGAAAGAGATAAAATGTTAAATAGAAACTTAAAGAGAAATCTCTCTGTGATTGTACTGCAGTAATAGCATTTACATTACTTCATTTATATTTTTTTTATAAAAACAGATCCCATCCAATATGATTTTTGGAAATTTGTGGTGTTCTGCATAACATTTTCATGTACATATTATTTAACTTGCCATTGTCGTAATTGAGATGATTTTTTTTCTGCCCCCAGCCTTGAGATTGAACTCCAAACTTGTGGAAGACCTCACATCAGCTAGGAAAGAAATCGAGAGCCTGAAGAGACAACTCGCTCAACAAGAGGTTTGTTTCTCTTTTTGCAATGGTTATTTGCTCCCCTTAAACTTAAACTTGGTTCTAAGCTCTGTTTGTTTTGCACAACTGTTAAACTGCCTTTAATGCACAAGACACCAGTTTTGTACAGTCTTGTAAGACCTAATTGTAAGTTTAATAGAGCGAAAAAATAGGTCTTATGGGCCTTTCCCAAGGACACAACATTGTGGCCTGGTTACGGGATTCAAACCCAGAACTGCTAGATTCTAATTCAACAGTTTGCCACTTTTGCCAGTCTCAGCATAAAGAAGATTACAAAACTTTGATACAGTGAAGAGTTGATGTTTCTGTTAAAACCTCTGCTTTAAACCAAGGAGTTAGGTTGAAATAAGATGACTTAAACCTCCTTCCTCGGTTAAACAATATGTTGTTACCTTTTTTTAGAAATTAGCCCTATACGAGGACACCTACCGGATAGAGCATGAACTGCAGCAGCTGCAGCAGGGTTGTGACCCCATCGACATGGTCCAACCCGACGAGTACATCACCCTTCCCACAATGCCTGCTGCTGACCACCTACCCAAAGGCATTAACGGGTAAGTCATTGTAACATTGCACATCTAGAGGATGCTACTTTGCTAATAATTTTTACTTTTTAATTTTTTTTAATGAGCGCCAAAAGTATGTCTGACAAAATTTAAAAAAAATACACAGAACTACAGTTCGTAGCTTGGGAAGCTTACAAGAGGCATTCTGTCTTATTAGGCCACACCAATTTAATTTGTTGGTTCTCGGATTTAAAATAAATTGCTTAACTGGATAAACATTACGAAAACAAAGCTAGAGGACCAGGTTTATACCTTGGTGTACTCAGTTTTATGGGTAGAATATGGTCATAATCAAGTTTTCCTCCCAGCCTTGTGCTTTTATGATGTCAGCATGCTACATTTTTATTTTTTAAAATCCGAGAACCAAGGAAATCAATTTGGGTGGCCTCATCAACTCAGTAGATCAAATGCAAAAATGATTAACATTTTCCAACAGTGTTTAACTTGCATCTTTTCCCTTGCTCTCCTTTTTCCACAAACCGTGTCTCCTCCCTTTACAGCAGTCCGGCGTCTCGTGTTCACAGTGCGAGGCCACCAACCGCCCCCTTCTCCCCTCCCCCAGACATTCAGATAATTGCACGAAATACGCTGGCAAATGGGGTGTGTAATTAAACGGCTTCTACTATGTAGCAGAAAATTTCAGAAATTGGACTACTATAGATTGACTAAATCCTGTTAGAATTGATAAGGTAGAGTTTCAAGCAAGAACTATGCTCTTTGCCAGTACTACTAGTTTTAGAATTAGGCAATCAACAAAATTTGTCTAAAGTGTTTGCCCATGTGACACGGGGAGGTTTTTAATGTTCAAGGCATAAATAATTCACATTTTCCAGCAGTGTTTAACTTGTATCTTTTCCCTCGCTCTCTTTCTTCCCCCCCTTTCAGCAGTCCAGCCTCTCGTGTTCACAGCGCGAGGCCGCCCCCCACCCTTCTCCCCTCCCCCAGACTTCAGGCTTCTCCTGGTTTTCCTTGTCGCTATACCCCCCAGTAAACATAAGTTTTTTGTTTCTTCTTAATGATCACACAGTTGTAGAACCTAAGCAATATTCATGATGCATCATACTGTTTTGCAGCAACATGGTGCACAATTTTTGCCATGCAAAGTATTAAGGTTGAGTTTCAAGGGAAAGCTACACTCTCAGGGAACGCCAAATTTGTCAAAAGTTTGTTGGTTGTGTGACGCTAACTTGTATCTTTTCCTTCGCTCTCCGTCTTCCCCCCTATCCAGCAGTCCAGCCTCTCGTGTCCACAGTGCGAGGCCAACCCCCCCACCCTTCTCCCCTCCCCCAGACTTCCGGCCTCTCCTGGTTTTGCTTGTTCCTATACCCCCAGTAAACATAAGTTTTTTGTTTCTTCCTCATGATCACACAGTTGTAGAACCTAAGCAATATTCACGATGTATCATACTTTTTTTGCAGCAACATGGTGCACAATTTTTGCCATGCAAAGTATTAAGGTTGAGTTTCAAGGGAAAGCTGCACTCTCAGCGATCGCCAAATTTGTCAAAACTTTGTTGGTTGTGTGACGCTAACTTAAGTGAAGTGTTTATGTTCAAATCAAAAATAATTCACATTTTCCAACAGTGTCTAACTTGTATCTTTTCCTTCGCTCTCCTTCTCCCCCCTTCACAGCAGTCCGGCCTCTCGTGTCCACAGCGCGAGGCCAACCCCCCCACCCCCCACACCCTTCTCCCCTCCCCCAGACTTCCGGCCTCTCCTGGTTTTGCTTGTCCCTATACCCCCCGGAAAAATAAAATGTCTGTTTCTTCTTAATGATCACACAGTTGTAGATCCTAAGCAATATTCACGATGTATCATACTTTTCTTGCAGCAACATGGTGCACAAGTTTTGCCCTGCAAAGTATTAAGGTTGAGTTTCAAGGGAAAGCTACGCTCTCAGCAATCGCCAAATTTGTCAAAAGTTTGTTGGTTGTGTGACGCTAACTTTTATCTTTTCCCTCACTTTCCTACTTCCCCCCTTCCAGCAGTCCAGCCTCTCGTGTCCACAGCGCGAGGCCAACCCCCCCACCCTTCTCCCCTCCCCCAGACTTCAGGCCTCTCCTGGGCTGCAAGTGCACCATCTGTTACGCCCTCCAGACCTACGGACAGTCCGCGCCGCAGCCGGCCGACGGCAAAAACGGCTGCACCACCAATAGCAGAAAAGTTCTGCACAGGTATTGGCCGGTTCCCCAAACAGCACATCCTGGTTTTGCTTATCCCTATACCCCCAATTAGCATAAGTTTTTTTTTTGTGATCTCTCAGTTGTACAACATACGCAATATATACAACTTATTTCACTTACTATATGTATAGGTGTAACAAAGAAATGAACATATTCTCTTGAGAAGTAAACGTATAATCTTTTTAAGGTGTACACAATTGCAATGTTTGTAGAAATTAAGTTGATAACTTTGCAGTAGAAATTCAGTTCAGTTCATCCATCCGGTGTTCAACAATATCATAATGCAAAAGTTTATATATTGAATGATATTGCTATATTGCTATGGTTGATGGTAATCAGGAAATGGTAACTTTTTGTGACAAGATCAGTGACACTTAAATTTGATACAAAACACTTGAACTGATATGCAGTTGATGCATGACTCTAGAAGACAATTGCAAGATAGACTACCAGATTTTCTTACTAGATAGAACTCTTACTAAGTCTTAGTATTTCTATTTTTCTACTCTTAGTAAATTTTTGTTTTCTATTGGACCTTTGTAAATTGGGACAAACGATCAGCTGTTGCTGTTTGAGAAACTGGCCAATTTCTGACACACTCACGACACTTGCATGAACTCTATGCAGCTTATTACTCAGGGTTGAACAAGTTTTCTAAAATCCACTTGTCCTATCGGGCAAGCACATAAAAAGTGTACTTGCCCGAACCAATTTTTCACTTGCCCAAAATTCAAATGTCACTGTTACTAGTATATGCATTTTCACTTCCAGCAATGGAATTCTCTGTAGACAATTGCTTGATGTCATGACTGTAAAAAGTAACAAGTATATCAAAATTGCACTAAAATCAATCGAAAAATCTTACTTGCCCGATCGGACAAGTGGGGTAGGACATGCACTTGCCCGAACAGCACTTTCACTTGCCCTGGACAATAGGGCTAGTGGACTTGTTTATCCCTGTTACTACCAATTTCATTTTTAATGGTTCTCAGGTTATTGCAATGTTGCATGCGCATGTGGACTGCATTTGCTAAGCGTTACATAAATTACAAATACACATAAACCTGTTGCATGTGCATGGAAATGTTGTCACTGTTGGCAGCATTCTTGATTCTTGGACAATAGGAAAGATTATCTAAGGGCGCGGTCACATAGGTCGTGCGATCGTTGTATGATTATGATGCCATAGGATTTTCAAGCAGGCTGTGACAGAACCAACCACTGACATGGATCCAAAACAGCATTTCCTGTACCAAAAGAGTTGAACTTTGCAGGAGACATACATTTTTGTCCTCCAAAATGCCCGAAGTTAGCAATCCATGATTGCACAACCTTTGTGACCACGCCCTAAGGGACCACCAAAAAGTGATCACACTGGCCAGGTGGTCCTTATGTAGAGGTGGTCACTTGTAGTTGTACAAGGTTGACGGCAATGATTATGTCACAAGTACGAATTCTAACAAAGTTTCTCTTACGTTTCAGACCCAAGTTCCATGTCCAGTTGAATGACCATGTGGTGTTGCGGGGAGACCGTACTGGTCTTGTCCGGTATATCGGACACCTGGACAACGTTGGAGCTCCGGCAGTCATATATGTCGGGATAGAATTAGATGCACCAAGTAAGGACCAATATTTTTCACTTTCGGCTTGCATTTTGATTAAAGCTGTGTTTATTATGTGTACACAAAGGCAGTGTTGGACAAGTCCACTTGCCCGATTGTCCTGGGCAAGTGAAAGTGACGATTGGGCAAGTGCATGTCTCGGCAAGATTTTTTAATAAGTGAGATTTTCATAAACTTGTTACTTTTAACAGTAATGGTATAAAGCATTGGTCAACACAGAAAAATAGAGCCAATAGTAAAATGATACTAGAAAGTACAGAGAAAAATGTCATTTAAGGTCATTGCCTGCTTGAACATGTGGATTTCAGAAAAATTTTCGGTGAAATTGTTGGACAATTCATCTCCCACTGTATACGGAAAAATGTTCACTATCGCAGCAAGTGCACATACAAAAAGTCTGTGAATTATTTTTTATCAGTAATGACAAGTTCACGTTACAGTCGTCACCGTGAAAACCGTGAACATAACAGTACATTGAAAAAATCAGGAATTACAGTATTTTGGGGAGTTATTATAACATTAAGCAACACTCTGTTTTGTCCGTTGTACAGTTGGCAGACATGATGGCTATGTTAGCGGAAAGCGCTACTTCTTTTGCCATCGCAACCACGGAGTGTTTGTCCCAATCCAAGATGTCATCTGTATCATAAATAAACAGGTAGGTGCAGCAGAAGTTTGTCTGTTTTCCTTGCAAACCTGATGCTATCACCTACACCCTTGCCGTCACGAGGAAACGCATATGGTCCTCACGTTGTGAAGCCCTCTTTGACAAGACCTTTTCGGCTCACGTCGAGATGGTCCCATACATCAAGGAGTGCCTCCGCTCAAGAATAAAGCTTGACTTTGTACGTCTGAACGAAAAAACGTTTATGTCTCTGTGGTGCTCAGTGCAGTGGGCGAGAGTCGACGGGGGAAAACTGCGACTACGCTTTTAATCCCCTGCTTCCCTGTAGTCGTACCAGTCTATTGGTATGAACTGTCTGTCTTGTACGTTTCGTATGTCTTTTATTTTGGATGTGTCAAGTTGGCAGGAGTGGGTTGGTGGGAGCTCGGCGGACAAGTAACCTGTTGTGGGTAGCTTGACACATCCCTTTTTCTTTCCTTCTTCTCTTGTATGTTCCTTGAAATGATGTAAAAAAAAATCGTTTTGTCTCTCTTGTCTAGTTTTCTTTCTTTTTTGATTTTGTTATACCCCCATTAAAAACGGGCCTAAAATAGGATAAAATTCAATGTAGACTGTCGGTGGACTTGCTTGTGCCAGAGGGGAGTTACATTGTACTTCCACAGTAAGTCCACCCCATTTTGCCATGCCTGAGGGCTGTTGGTGTTAGTGTTGGTGGACTAAACTGTCTATTATCCAGAGTAAGTCCTTCATGCCATTTACTGGATAAGTCCATCTTAAATCCTCTATGAGTAACTAAATTTTAGGCATTGGACTTACTATGGATGGTCAATGGTAATTCGTTCATACATGTAAGTCCAAGGTTTGAAATAAAGGCTTGTTTTTTATTACATACTTGGTAAACTGCCTTAAGCGTTGTCCTGAGTTAGAAGTTTTTGAAGGAGCTGACATTGTTTGTATCAAGTTTCATCAGATGTCTAATTCACTGTGCTGACTTTCTGGAAATGTTCTGAATGTTAGGGAGTTAAACCCTTCCCGCGCCAAGGGCAGTGCCCATTTCTGGCGCATAGGGCGGTGCCCATCTCTGTTTCGTTAGCCCTGGGCCACACACAACGCAATCACTACAGCAGGGGGCTATTCCACTGGTAGTGGTGTGTGTTCAACTTCCATACTCTTTCCCGAATGCTGAGTGCTAAGCAGAGAAAGCAGCATATACCATTTTTATAGTCTTTGGTATGACTCGGCCGGGGTCGAACTCACGACCTTCCGAATGCAAGGCGATCACTCTACCCACTAGGCCATTGCACCGGCTACTCATTTTCACCTGAGCATAGTGAGGAAAGTCATGTAAAGTGCCTTTCCCAAGGGCACAAGATCGGTGACACACAGTCGGATTCGAACCCGCATTCTCTCGGTCACGAGGCACAAATGCCGCCGCTGCGCCACGCGACTTCACGCTGAATGTTAACTGTTGTTTATTCATTTCCACAGCAGCCACAAGCAAACCGGCGTCCGCACACGGTCGACGTGAAACGAACATCGTCTGGGTCCAGCGAGATGTCGTCAGGTTCCGGCCAATCGCAGTCAAGTTCGGGAGTCGAGTCAAGTTCAAAGACTAGCTTTGAACTACAGGAAACGAGCCCCAAGAGAAATGTCCGGACGCCAACATCGCAACTGAGGGGTAAAAACTTTCATAGGTAAGCTTCAGGTTGGAGTTTTTCCTTCACCTTAAGTTGCTTTCTGTTGATTTATTAGATATTGTTGTTTAGATGTGTTCATTACATCTAAAATTATCTTGACCTTCAGACTTGTTAATAAATAGCTACATTCTTATTTTAAGCGTGCTGTTAATATCCATTGATATCTCTTGCTGTCTATATATACAAAGAGCATCCTTGTTAGATAGCTTTAAACAACGATTACAGTTAGATGCACAAAGATTATTATTAGGTGTGACATGTTGTTCAGTGTAGTTTAATCAGCTGCTGCTGCGTTGCGTGCCTGCGAAGTTGGTGTGTTACGCTGAAAGGTGTTTTTTCCTACTACATAGTTACAAATACAGAACTCATCTGTAATCATTGTTTGCAGAAATTGATGCAGTATTCTCTCTCTCTTTCAGGACTAGTGAAAGCAAGATAGAAACATCTTCAGTTTGAGATGGTGCAAATGAGCTGTCATGTGTGCAGAAAAAACACTCTTCTAAGGAGGCAGAAGTGACAACAGTACTAGTGCGCGAGGGCAACATGGTCACTGGTCAAAAAGTGTCACGGATGCACCAACTACAGTCTTGTGCCTTCAAGACAAATACTACGAAGTACGGAACAATGTACATGTACCTCCTGCATGTGTGAATTGTTTATAGTTACATACTATAAGAATTCAAAGGGTTGGATGTTGTTTAAAAAAGGAACACAATTAATGAATTATGAATACCGGGTAATTGTAAGAAAAGTGGTGTCGTGCAACATGCCATATGTAGCAGGAAAGGCCTTGGTCTTGTAATGTCAGCATTATCAAGACCTTGATCTTGAGATTTTGTAAAGAAAATAAAAACTGACAGACTAAGTACTTTGTGCTGTTACAACATCTGCACTTTGTGGTCACGGTAGCAAATAAGGAAGCCCATGTACATGTGAGGTGAATATAAATAGGGGGAGATTGCTTTGGCACATGCAAATTTTCTCCTAAGAAAGACATTGTTCGCAAAGTTGAACAACTAAAATGATATAATGTGATGCTGCTTCCAAATGTCGCTGAATAGCAAACCATGGTACAGAGAAAAATTTACCAATTTTTAACAGACTTATGCATTTTTAAGTTTGCAGGGATTTAATTTCACATTAGTGGGGAAATGGAGTGCCATATACTCATAGTCACATACTGTAATGGGAAAATGTTCATGGTGGTTTAACATAAAACTACCTCAAACATTTCTACATTTTCAGTACATTCATCATTTTGTTGGTTAAGTTAATAGCCAGTAACTTGACAGTTCTAAGTAGTAGTATCCAGGATTTCCTCAGTCAACCACAACCTCTGTTGCCTGGTAACTGCATTGGTGATGCAGTTACCAGGCAACATGTGATGCCGCCACTGAGCTTTGAATAAAGTTCAGAAGCATCCTACAATAAGCTATTTCACGGTTTCAACTGGGCATGCTCAGCAAGATGCATTGTGGGCAAAATGTCAAAGTTGAAGGCCCCTGAAACAGAAACAAGTACCATATCCTCTGGTCCAGGGTAAAAGATATTGTTCACAGGAATTCTAACATTTTCCCACAGTATTCATTCTTTTTTGAGTATGAAATTTTCTGTAAAGGGAGGCCAATTTTTTTCTTGGAGGGGGAGGGGGGGGGCAAATTTTGTTATGTGTTGTTTGTTTGAAATAAATCTGTCCAGTAAATGGCCAGACCAGAACTGCCTTTCTGAGAGTGACAAAGAAAAAAGCCACATATACAATTAAACTGTAATTATTAGCAATTGTTAAGAAGTTTTGTCCTACTCCTTAATTGAACAATTTTTAACAAGCCTAACTGTAATGATACCCCACAATGTTGCAGTATTTTTCTACTTGTTCTGCAAATAGTGCCTGTGTATATAGTATATATAGTATATGTATATAAATGACGTAGTTGTTGATATGCTATTTTTTACTACGGTAACCGTTCTGTGTTGTTCTTGTCTAAGAGGGTGGTGTTGGGGTTTCACTCACCACAAAAGCACATTTTTGTGTCCTTGTCATTGTTGTGAGAAAGACTACTTTGTTTTATCATGGAAGCTCATCTGTGTTGGTAGTAATCATAGTACGATACTAAACTTTCTTCCAACATAAAGGTATACATGGAGCTAATTTTCAGTGACCACTGACGCCTTCTTCAGGATCAATACTGATGACCAATCACTGAACGTTTGACTGATCGCTGACGTCACGTATCTTGAAGATCATGTTTCAACAAGATCACATGTCTGTAACTCGGGAGTTTCCGTTCTGAAGTGATTGGTCATCAGTATTGATCCTGAAGAAGGCGACAGTGAAAATTAAGTTAAGTTTATTTTATTTTATTTTATTCACATTTATTTAAGGAGCATAGGACAAAAAGCATGTCTGCTTGTGTGAGTCTTCCGCTCAGTAAACATAAAAACAGTCAAAGTCAACGGGAGCTTATAAATACAACAAATAGCAAAGATTGACATTGGATAAGCTAACTCAGTATCAACGGAAGAAAAGTAATAATTGCAAACTTACATAAAAACAAAAATTTTATCAGTGTATACCTTTGTGTTGGAAGAAAGTTTAGCATTGTACAATATAACTACTTTTTTGTGTGGTCGCCAACAATGTGTCTCGTAAACACTTGACAACTACTCAAACTTTTCTTAGTTGGGGTAGGACTAAAGATGTGTGTGTCTGTGGTGCACTGTATGTGACACTTACTTGTCCATTATTGCTTCCAATGGTGTAAAAATTGAGACATAATTAATTACATAATTATCGTGATATCTATTTTCTTCAACCTGTTCAAGTTTTGTCTGCATAGTATTAAAGTGAAGAAATTATATTAGCAAGATTATGTCAGCAGCTATTTTTTTTACAATGATTTTTAAGAATTGTGTTGTCTTTTCAACTTGCTATGAGGGCATGCGCTTACAAGCACACATTTGACATACATTTGTACATAATAGATGCGTGTGTCTGTGTTTTAATTTTTGTTGGGGCATATTGCATTCTCTGTTACAAAGTGATTAAGCGTAAGGCATTAAACTACACCAGACAAAATGTTATATTCCACAACTAGTTGATCATTGCTTTCCGTGTAGATTTTTTGTTCATATGATTCTTGAAGACATGTTACAAGCCCAGTAACCGGACATGGTTAAATATACATCTACTAACTGTCTTAAGGCCATAAAGAGTGGTAACTGAGGCATTTGGGGGTGTTTTTGGTGTCATGAAAATATCATGTTTGGATAATGCATGGGTCTTTAGTTTTTTTTAGGAAGTACCTTATAGCATAAAGGTGATTTATGCAAATCAGCATGACGTCATGATGATGTCATAGAGAGCTATATGGCCACGCCCATTTGGGGAAAAAATGCCAGAAAAGTGTTTTGCCCCGCTTGTAATTCGACGATTGTTGTTGATACTTTACAGTAATGTATGTAATGGTCATTTAAAAAGATCTGTGCGTGGATTTTGTCATATCTTGTAATGCTGATTTTTTATGAATTTTTTTCCTCGAATTTTTATTACCCCTTATGCTACCAGCAATTGGGAGCACTAAATAGCACCCTTTCGAGGCGGCTGCGCCAGACATTCTACCTTACAGGGTATATTTCAAAATAAGATCCATTTTGACTAATTCTGATGAACAGTTTTTGGGGCGTGTCGCTCCGATAATCACATTGTGGTGGTAGTAGTGACGCAATCCATTTTTATAGGTCATAAAAAAATCAAAATGATATTTTGAGGTCAGATTTGTATTCGGCATGTGCTAAAACCTCCGTATACCAAGTTTTGTTCTTGTATCTTCAAGGAGAGGGAAAATATGGTGTTTTTGCATATTTAATTAGCTGACTCAGATTTTATTACCCCTGGAACTCAATTATTCAGGATTATTTATCATTTATGAATTAGATATGTAAATTTCATGGCCATAGTTAAATTCAGCATATTACAAAACCCCAGTGTACCAAGTTTTTTCCTTGTATCTTGTATGACTGTGGAGATATTGTAATCTTGCATATTTAATTAGCTGACCCGGAGAAATTATGGCGTAATTTTTAGGCCGTTGATGGCCATAACTCTCTAACGGTATGTCCGATTTTTTCGCAATAAAAACCATTCTATTTCTTTCACTAAGACCTATCCAATGATGCCAAGTTTGAAAAACTGTGAAGAGTTTGAAATTTTTGTGTAATTTGAGACAGCTACTTTGACCTTGAAATTTGGCCAACAAAAACAACATTTGATGGCAAAGTATTCTATTTTTATAAAAATAGAAGTACCTATCTACTAACATTGATGGTTATTTTTCGGAAAGAAATCTTGCTCAGACATACCTCCTGGCTACCTTAACATCTTGCAGGAAATGTTTTTTACTTCATGGTGCAAAAATGAAACCTTTTGTACTGTGTTGGTGTCGTCCCATTTACCATAGATTGCCACTGGGTTTT
This sequence comes from Branchiostoma floridae x Branchiostoma belcheri, assembly GCA_019207045.1. NCBI lineage: Eukaryota > Metazoa > Chordata > Leptocardii > Amphioxiformes > Branchiostomatidae > Branchiostoma > Branchiostoma floridae x Branchiostoma belcheri. The sequence continues at coordinate 2,240,746 of CM033041.1, read as the reverse complement.
TTTTTAGATCTTTAAGGAGGTTGTGCCAGAACCAAGCGCCAGCAAAGATCTGAGATAGAATTATAAGAAAACAAGACACTTAACGACACTGAAATGAATGTGGGGGTTCAAAGTATTAGCTATACATGTATTTTTTCAGAAGTTTTGTTCTATTTCACATAATATTTGTGTTGATTTGTCCAGATCTGACGTCGACTTACGTTTGATGTGAATTTTATGTACTTATGTGCTGGACGGGTGTCGAAAGGTATTGTTCTAAACGTTATCTTAACCTCATGTTGTGGTCGTTGAGAGTACTGGGGGTGTCATCAACATGACTTATGTGTTGGAAATAACATTTGTGTTTCTCTTTTGGGAAAGAAATGCAGACAGACGAATAAACATATAACAAAAACTTTCTTTTACTTTTCCTTGTTTTTAATGTTTTTGTAGTTTTATTTTATGTTAGCACCTCACAATAAAATACTGTAAATGCATTTAAGTTCGCGGGGATTTAATTTCGCGGTAGCGGGTAAAAGGACTTTTCGCGGTGGATTTAAGTTCGCGGTAACACCGTAGACTGCAGTCTAATACCATGATAGAAAAATGTTCGCGGTGGATTTAGGTTCGCGGTGAAGTGGTCGCCGCGAAAACTGCGAACATTAATCCACCACGAACATTTCTGCATTTACAGTAATATTGATTTACATGCAAGTAAGTAGGGAAGGGGTCCTTCCCGGTGTGAGTGGATCAAATAAATCTGTCCGGATATGCAGCTTGTACTTTGGTGTGTTACGCCGTAATTTAGTTAACCTGGTTCAAATACAAACAAATAGAATACAAATGCTAATTTTCTCTTGTAATGTTACTTCTTATTTTATTTGGTATGTATGTCTGGTGTTACCCCCCAGGGAACATTGAAAAGCGCGTAGAAAAGGCGATATGTTACCCCAGGTAAAATAAAACAAACAAACGAAAGGGTTCCAAATGGCCATGAAACGACCAAAACAAATCAAAATGCCAGATATTTTAGTATGACAGATAGTAGGCGGTAGAATTAGTCATTCAACTACTCGGGTAGTGATGTTCGTCATCTTGAAGTTTCGAATGAATCATTACCCCAAAGAGTAGGGCGATGACATCATCAGTGGTTACGTACTTAATTCTTAGGCGGGAATTCACTCTTGGGTTTTTAGCATTGACCAAACATGTCGCCACAAAATGTCAGCAATGCATGCTTGGAAAATTCTGCAGACTGAATACACTATGTACTAGCAGGCTCGCCCCTGAAGCGTTTCCAAAAATCCAGCCAACAAAAAAGAATCAATCTTAGCTAAGCGAGATGCACGAGCGCCATGAAAATGAAGAGGTACAAAGATGAAAGTTTGAAACACCGGCATAATAAAATGGTTTCAATAGAGGTCCTTGGCCTTGAGATTGCCGTGAAAGACCAAGGAAACCATGACTCGATCAACGAAGAATCATTGAAAAAAACTTTTGAAGACTTCGCTGATTAGTGTCTGATAAATATATACCCGTAATACTAGTATATTTGTACTTGGCATATATTTTCTCATTTTGTAGCTTCTTTGACAGGATAGTCGGAAACTCTTTTTTTTCGGAACGGTCGAAATAGTAATACGGAATTTGAGCGGGAGTCAAATGTATTCACATACGGATAGAGGCGTAGGATGATGCCAATATTAGGATAAATAACTGACACGTGCATTATACATTGCAATTTGTGGTTGAATTTGCTTTGTCACAATTTTTAAAGACCTGCGACGGACCAGGGGTTATGTAAAAGAAAGACAAACTGAACTTTTGAAACATTATTTTTAGCTCTGTTATGAAAAACAGCACACTTTGTTTTCGCACGCTCCTCTTTTATTTGATACCCTTTTTCACCGCTTGTGACGGATTTGAATTGACCATTCAGCTCTCTTGTTTGGTTGCTTCATTGTTGATTGGTTGACAGGGACTACACGCCGACCACCTCAAAACGGTGATGTTTTGTGTGGTGGTTGGTCAGATTCTTTTCCATAGCGCGCCCTGCGTTCACTTGCTAGACTATACTATTAAAAAAGATGGCCTTCGCTGTTTGGAGCGTTGTTTTAGCTCTACTGATCGGTAAGTGATTCTCTTTTTCTAGCAACTCAAGATATGAAACTATACAAATGCATTGGATGGGCTGAAAAGATAAATTTTTAACGTTCGTTGAAAATGAAAATAAAAAGGGTTGAAGGTATGTTCGAGTTTTTAAGTTTGAATACTTCGTACAATAGCGATTCGAGAACATTTATCACAGTGTAGTGTTACGTTTAGTAGTAGACGAATTTAGCACCTTCATCATCATTTTATATTTAAAACACAATGTTCTAATGGCAACACTGCTTTGCCGAGTAGTAAAGAACGGATGATTTAGCGAAAATACAAAAGCGAAAACAACTTGAACGGGCCCCAAAAATTGTCCTTTTACAAATGTTTCCTCGGCGTTCAAGAGATACGAAGAGAATAACGGGAGAGATGCTTTACTTACATGTATATCTACAGTTTACTTGCTTCTTCTCTCTTCTTAAAACGTGTAGATGAACTTACAGATTTTTTTCCATTACATAAATAACTGGCTTATCGTCTGATCACTCGCTCGATGATAGAGATATTGCCGGTCATATTAATGACGAAAATGTCATTTAGAGCACGCAAGGTACCTAGATTTTTCCGAGTGCTGTATGACAGGGCAAAGAGCTAGGGAAACTTTTTCCTGTACAATCAATCTATAGATATTGTACACAGTGTCTTCTCTGTCACGACCATTAGAAGAGTAGCTCTTCAGTGAGGTAAACTTACTCTCCAAGCAGAGGTTGAATCGCGCAGATATTGTAGCTAGTAGTTGGAAAATTACACGGGCGCTCTTCTTATCTCTGTCTCAACACGCATAGGGGCGGGGATATCCTTTCAAAATCCGCGCCAGCACCCGCTGCGATCTCTAAGAAGAGCGCCCGTGTAATTTTCCGACTACATGTACTACTATATCTGCGCGGTTGAACAACCTCTTCTAGAAGAGTACGTTAAACTGGATCGATATAACGTGCACACATCCCCATTTTCACAGGGCATGTGGGTGGGCTGACGTGTTACAACTGTGAGAAGCTGGACAGTGCCGCTGATTTTATGACATGTCTCCAGGACCCTTTCTCCGTACCCACGGAAGAATGTACCGGGGATGAGGATACGTGTCAGGTGAGCCTATGGTCTGCTACAGAAACAGCAAGGAAACTTTAGGCCCTTTCACTAGGCACAGGAGGGTCTGAAGGAACGAACGTAAAAAGTAAAAAAATGGACTAAAATGCATATAATGGAAAGAACTTGTAACTATACTTGCGCTTCGAGGTAAGTACACAGCATATGTTGTAAGATAAGTAAAACACGGACAATGGTATCTGCTGATCCGGATGTACTGCCAGTAGCACGTTCTTATGTTTACTTCTTTTCTTAACAGTGTCGTTCTGTTATTTTTTCCGTCATCTAATTTTCGCCATCCTTCCAGTGCTAATCAGACGTAAGTGGTCTAATTATTTTACGGGACGTTTTGAACATGTAAAAGGTGTAGCAATTTTCACTCACTCACCCACTCACTCATGATCACTCACTCATGATCACTCACTCACTCGCTCACTCACTCGCTCACTCACTCACATTTAGAAAGTGTTTTCAGAAGCACCCAAAAAAATCGTAGTGTATGGTATTATGTAATCCCTCTTACCAAGGAGGTTATATATATCTGAATATAACCTCCTTGCTCTTACTCACTCATCCGCTTACGTGTTGCCTTAAATCCCAGCTGGGGGCAAGCCGTACCCAGCAACGCAACGTAACAAAAACACAACATACCTAAAAACAACAGTTTCCGAATTAAGGTAAATTAGTGGTTTAATGCAGCTCCCTTTAGAGCTACACCTGTATACGTTCCATTGCGAAAGGACAACACCATTCACTGCGCTGTGGTTACTAAGAATGCAAGCAGAGCGCTACCGCTCCACTTCATTGTAGTCGTTCAAGCATTTGTCAGAAGAAAACATCACTGCTTCAAACGCGGTTACGCGCTTGAGCGGCAATCCATGGTACATGGTACCCATTTTCGTGCCTTTTGCTTGCGATACAACAATGTAACAATTAAAGTAAACCCATTAGTTGAAATATCGCATGAGGGACATCTACAAAAAGGACAGTCTGCGTGCACATGGTCAATTTCTTAAAATCTAAAGATTTCGTTCAAGCTTAGGTTATACATTCACAAAGTTAAAGAGCTTCGTTTATTGACACCAGTTTTGTACAGTTGCGTAATAACAGACTGTAAGGTTTAATCAAATAATACCGGGAAGGTCCTCTACTCTACGATAAGTGTGGTGGGTTCTTTAACGTGTTCGTTTTTTTTTTAAATTTAACAGAGTGACGAGACAGGACAAAGCGACACTGTACATATAGAACTTTAACAGTTCTACTTATATACAAATAGAATGATATATGAACAAAGTTACAGACAAAGTTTGCGCCAACCCTCCATCCCCCAGTTCAAAGTAATCGTACACAATACTGAATGGGACTTATGAAATCTTTTGCACTCAGTTCAACAGAGCTAGAAGCGCTTAGTCTCCTAGGTGTATGATTGTGTAACATACTAGTTATTTTGGACAAGATGACATTACCACGATCAGAGATAGTATTTAAGTCAAACGAGTGCCCAATTTTTTAGGTTTGATAGATTGTCGAGGAAGATCGTTCTGTGTTGAAGGAACAAGGGGTACTCAAATATGAAATGTCACATTTTATACGGAACAGACGGTTCAGTATGGACGCGCTGTTTTCATCGCCACCACAGACACTCCTCCAGCGGACTAACGATATCAGACAGGTGACTCTTCGTCATTGTTTCAGGCCGCGCTCGTGAATACCGGCTGGCTACACGTCGTCCAGAGAAAGTGCTTAACTGCCGCGGCTTGCAATGATTCCCAAAGTAACAGTCTTACAGGTAAATAGATCTTTTCCAACTTCAACCATAGACAGGATTAAAAACTTTTTTTTTACAAACATCTTCTTGCAATGAAACAGCAATGGTAATTCGTTAGTAAAAAAATATGGTCCACTTACATACTTCAGAACCATCCAATTCTAATGCTTTCTTGATGAGCACGGACCTAAGTTTACGTTTATGTTCGTAGCTAGATAGAGAGCATGCAAGTCCAATTTTATGTGGTATTCGTCGCAATTACTATTATTACGTTTACGACTAAATTTGAAAGGAGGTATCAATAATATCTTTTGCACTACAGTTTTCTTTCCCATTGTCATTACATTATAGTATTTGCACACAAAGTGTTAATACATATCATCATCATCGGTCGACGTGATCAAATGTAAACATGTTCGCACATGTTCGCACACGACGGGGTGATACCGCCCCTTTCGGGGTGACATACCCTTTCGCTGGCTAATTACAAGACGGGGATGCGCCAGGTCTCCCGTCCGGGTGAATGATGTAAATCACCGTGTGGCTGATACGGTATGGAGGTTCGCCAGGCCTCCAACCGGGTGATTTGAAGTGAATCACCAACTCCGGACAGAAGGGTTTGCTCCAACCACACCGCACCATCGCACGTGTGGGGGTTCTTTAACGTGCATGGGGTGTGACTCTCCCCATACACGGGACCTCCATTTAACGTCCTATCCGAGGGACGACTCATTTTTCACTTGAGTAAAGTGAGGAAAGTCGTGTAAAGTGCCTTTCCCAAGGGCACAAGACCGGCAACACGGAGGCGGATTCGAACCGGCGACCTCTCGGTCACGGGCCGTATATACTACCACTGTGCTACGCGGCCCCACTGTGCTACGCGGCCCCCAGTATTTGCACACAAAGTGTTAATACATATACTTGTAATGTCCAGTTAAGGTCATCTATCTTTTAAAGTTTTCTCATTATGTTCTGTGTTTTTCTTTTGGTGCGCAGCCGAAGCCCATTGCTGCAAAAACGACACATGCAACGACCAGATCTTCTCGCTGCCAACGACAACCATACCGACAACCACAACAGCGACAACAACGACGACACCACCGACGACCATCCAAGTAACGACAAGCACGGCTCTGAACACCACAGCGGTACCGGTGGCGATGGGACAGTCCGGAGGGATGAGCGCGGGAGCGATCGCCGGATGCAGCGTGGCAGGCGTCGCTGTACCACTCATGGCGGCTGGCGCCATCTACTACTACTTAAAGCACAGAAAAGAAAAACAAGACTCTGTTGAGGCATTGTAGAGCCAGTATTACCGCTCTGAGGCGAAACACAGACCAACTCTCTCTCTCTCTCTCTCTCTCTCTCTCCCCTCTCTGTCCCCCTCTCCCTCCCTCTTCTTCTCTCTCTTCCCTTTTCGCAATTCTTTCTCTTCCCTTATCTCTTTCTTTTTTCCTCTCCCCTATCTCTCCGATCTCTCTCTCACCCTCTCTCGCTCGTTCTCCTCTTCCTCGTCTCCCTTTCTCTTTATCCCTCTCCGTCTCTCTCACTCCCCCCCCCCCATTTACCTCAATAGCAAAACGTTTTAGAGGGACAGTAAAATCGAAAAAAAAGAACTTTAGTTAATTATTAAAGTTATTTAATGAAAAGACAATCTATGAAGAAATGAAGGCATGTTAATTGACCAATGCCTGACTTGAGGAGATTATGATTAAAGCGCACAAGGTAGCTTAACTAGAAACATGTGAAATGTTTGTATATCCTTATTGTCATATAATCGAAATGATAATTGTATAAGATCGTGATCACGGGTTTTAACAAATACTGTATTATACAATGTTATGTATTATGCTTTATTGTGATTTGTATGGTAGATTCAGTTGGTGGTTGGGTTAGTGTGACTTGTTTGTATGAAATAGATAGTCTATGCACACACAAATAACAATTGGTTGTGAGCGTTCGTCACGAGAAAGGATGTGTTGATGAATTGCATATCTTGAGTATATCAAGGAAAATATTTAATGGTTATTTTTGTACAATGGAAGCCGAAACACAGCCTTGGCGGTCACAGCAAATAAATTGTATGGATGACATCCGTGCAAAAACGTTTATTTTTGCCTGGTTTCGAAAAAGAACAAAAAACGTTTATTCCCATTTGGAGATCGTCAATATGACCAAAACAATCAGAAAATTGGATGATATGTCGTGTGGTAGCCGTAAGTTTACTTGTAGAAATTACACTTGTGAGGTAGTCATAAATGTGGCCGTATAAAACTGAAACTGACACTAGTTCTGTAGTTGTAGAAGTGACATAACTAGTGCGGTAGCCGTGATTCTAGTTGTATTGATACTACGCCACCACACTGGTGTCACTTGCTGCACTTGAATATGAATATAAGAATTAAAGACTTGTTGGTTATACGTGCTGTCATGTTTTTTGCCTTCAAGTTTGTTTCAACGTTCGTGATCACTATCTTGAAATTCGGGCATCTTTCTTTCATCAATGAGTTTCTACCCATCATGTTCCTTTCCGCGCTCTCGCATTAGATTTGGAACCCTCGTGTTCTCGTCTCCAACCAAAGTTAGACTCATTTCAAGGACACAACATTGAGGCCCACCAGGGGTTCGAACTCAGAATGCTAGAATCGAAAAACAACTATCCTAACCTTGCAAAAAACCCTAGTGAGACCTCCATATCTCCAGCTGTGGTTGTGTGCAGAGGAAGTCTACTTTTATCTATTGTCTCAAACAACTATGAACGTTCAACTTTTTCCCTTTTACCATGTGTATGTAGTGATATACGTTGATAATTTCTATTAGGTATTGATGTAATCTGTATATCTGTTATATTCTATCTGACTCTTAGCTCCCTCATAACCTCAATGAAAAGTGGCCTGCAGGCTTCGCATGAATAAATAAAGGTTCAAACAAAAACCGACTGACCAGGTCGCTAATCCTGACTTTTTTCAGGCTGCACTTGTGAATACCGGCTGGCTACATCTGGTCCAAAGAAAATGTGTGACTGCTTCTGATTGCGCTAATGCAGAGTCGGACAGTTTGGCAAGTAAGTGCAACGTTTTCTGTGCTACAGTCAATAGTTCTCATCCAACAGTATGCACTATCATATTAAGTAGGTTAACCTTATGAAACTGTAGTTATGCATCAGTAGATGTAATGCTTTGTACCTTGTACAATTGTTGCGCAATAAAGTTATTATTATATATCAAATTGTAAACAGCCAAATGCCCGAGAAGACCACTCAGGGGACATAAAAATCATGGGGCTAAACAAGTGGTGAATAACGACAGGAGTCTTAGTGCTTGTATCAATGGGGACAATTATCTAAGGAACCACCAAAAAGTGGTAACATTGGTCAGGAGTGCTCGGGACTAAACGTGCTTCTCAGGTTATATGTAAAGGCGGGTTCTTCTGCAGGTTTGACTGTCCCAGACAAAGAATTAGCTTGTCTGGGAGTACTTCGTGAAAATATGAATGTGACTGATAAAAATAACATCAGCGTCAAATTTTCTTTTTAAACACAGCTGATGTCCAGTGTTGCCAAACAGATAACTGCAACGACCGAATTTTCGAACTGCCAACTACCACCACCCAACCGACCACCACAGCAAAGGCAACAACCAAACTACCAACTACACTTTCAACAACAGAACGACCAACCACCCTGGTAACCACAGAACGGCCAACAACCCTGGTAACCACAGAACGGCCAACCACCCTGGTAACCACGGAACGCCCAACCACCCTGGTAACCACAGAACGCCCAACCACCCTGGTAACAACAGAACGACCAACCACCATGGTAACAACACAGCAACCAACCACCATGGCAACAACACCGCGCCCAACCACCCTGGTAACCACAGAACGCCCAACCACCCTGGTAACAACAGAACGACCAACCACCATGGTAACAACACAGCAACCAACCACCCTGGTAACAACACCACGCCCAACCACCATGGTAACTACAGAACCCCCAAGTACCATGGCAACAACACCACGCCCAACCACCCTGGTAACTACAGAACAACCAACACTGTGCCCTACCACCCGAGCAACAACGCCACGCCAAGCGACCATAAAAACCACTCCATCCCAAACTACCGTAGCGACAGTAACGGCTCAATCCACACTAAGCACTGGGGCTAAAGTTGGGTTTGTCCTCCTGGGTCTGGCCCTCATCATCGCCATAGCTGCTGCCATTTACCGTTACAAGCGACACAGGCACAGACAATACTCCACCGCAGACGCTGAAGTCGCTGAAGATCAATCATCAGTGCGTTACAAAACTGCGTCCAGCTTTGAAGATATTCCGCTGGACGGCAGGGAGAGCACCCCCATCCCCGCCTGGATGAACGGAGAGGCTCTCTCGCCCTTTGATCAGGCCACAAAAGTGGCAAGATGAACCTGGCTGGCACCTCTGGCTATGGTTTTGGAAACTCATCCGTGTTGTTACGATACATATTTTTACACTCTTTATCCTTTATACAAGCTTTACACGCTTTATCAAGGTGTTATTATCGGTGTTATTGTGTTTCCGTATGTCCTTGTGTTCAGAGAGAGGGGGGAGGGATTTGGAGAGTGTGCAATAATGGTAAATAGCACTAGATTTTGCACACACACAAAAAAACAGGCGAAAGACATTCAATTTTATGATAAACCGGCTTAACTATTACCAGTACCATCACTCACACAGACAAAGAGATGATTTGCCAAAGTTTCTTATTTATTGAAATGCTGTAAGTAAACGTGCAAACATGCATCTACCACTAGCGCCCCCAGGGGTTTTAGGGTAGCGATTGCAAGGAGCCCCAGGAGAAATCAGATGGTGCCCAGCCCAGGCTACTTGAGACGCCTCTAGAACAGGAGACATTGGCATGTCATCGCAGCGCATAGTTTGTACACCTCTTCGGTTGACACCTCGATTCGCGGGTAGTCGGACAGCGCCTTGGTGAACGCCTGTGGTGGCAATGTCATAAATACATAGCTTACTTTGGCTATGGTATGGGCATTACTAGTTTTAGTACGGATGTTCATCTAGTTGATAATCGCCATTATTGTGACCCAGATAGGGCATCATCAGCTCATATTCATACGAACAGTCATATACATGAGTGTTCTTATAATAATAGTGAAACTAGCTCTGGGAATGATACTAGTAGTTTGATTAATTTACCTTATAGCTTTCAGGGAACTGGCGCTCGGGACCGTGGACGATTGTTCCGTTTACATAGAGGCAGTTCTCCGCACAATCCTCGGACAGCCAAACGGCTTCGTACTTGTAGCTACTCTTTGCGCACATCTCCTGCAAAAGAGCGATCGTGCAAAAATAAGTCAGAAAGCGTGGCCTATGAACTGATATATTTCCCGTAAAGTAGTTTGGAACATCGTAAAAAGACAATTACAACGAAGTTTGTTGCATATTCATGCCCCATTGGGACTAAATGCAGTCAGTTTGGTACAAAGGAAGTAAACGGAAAGCTATGTAGTTCACATGCTTCTTCTCTCTTCTTAAAACATGTGTAGACGAACTTACAGAGTTAACAAAGAATACACCAGAAATACAACCACCCATTGTTTGCTGTGCAAGTGGCTATCTGCAAACATAAAATCAATGTTTCTCACGCGTTTTTCTACCCCCAAAAAGTCCATAAGATTAACAAACTTATTATAAACAAGTCTAGCTAACAGGTAAACTTATCAGTTTTGAACAAGTCATAAAAATCTGGGCCTATACGTAACGTTTAAGATGCAGCCATCGTCAGGTGGAATGACCAATGGCTTAAGACACGTGACCTTAATGACACGCAAAAGCCTGACTGCTTCGTCAAAACATTCTCCTATGCAGACATCCAACGGCGCCAGCGAATCGCCTCTTGTCTGCACTCTGCTATCTCAACCGTCACGATTAGTTTCTGTGGGCGTCGCCACAAACCAGATGGCAGCCAATCAGAGAATATGTCTTTCAGTTTTCAAAAGGGATAAGCTCATTGATATTTATAAGCAGGGTGGTCAGCAACTGATGGTGACGGTTGAGATAGCAGATCTAGAGTACATGGCAAGGGGCGGTTTTCTAGCGCCGTTGGGTGTCTCTGCGTAGGAGAATGCTTCAAAATTGACCGGAAGTTTCTACCTTCCACCCGTCTCTTCCATTTTGGGAGTCCACCAATGCGATGATTCCAGGCGCAGCCATGGCGGAAAATCCCTTCAGGTGAACTTCCGGTGGAGCCACGTAGATGGAATGCACAGGGAATTCTGGGAAGGTTTCGGCCAGAATTTTGTGACCAGCCTTGTTTGACTGCGTTGACTCTCCCACGAAAAACTCTGTGCCTATAGGAAAGGAACAAAAACAGAGAAAGTCGATATATGTTACTATAATCAGACTGCGAGATGCAGTAGAGTATGGAGTACTGTAAATGCATTAAAGTTCGCGGGGATTTAATTTCGCGGTAGCGGGAAAAGGGACTTTTCGCGGTGGTTTTAATTTCGCGGTAGCACTATGTACAATAGTCTCTTACTACTATGGAAAAACGTTCGCGGTGGTTTTAATTTCGCGGTGAGGTGTCCACCGCGAAAACCGCGAACATTAATCCACCGCGAACATTTCTGCATTTAGTAGTTGAAGGGAGGGGTTCCTCAGAGAGAGTGGCAATAACCTTTCATTACTTTTTTTGACATTAGAGAGAATTTTAGACTCTTTGAATTATATTTCCATGAAAAATGATTGTCAAAATTAGTAGCTTTAATGATCATTGTGGGTGGCGTCTAGACATCCACGTAGTGAGATATGCAAAATAGTAGACTACCAAAGCAGTTAAAGTAATAAAAGATTTTCTTCTAGATACCTGTAAAGATAACGTCACCCCCTTCAAGGGTGGCTTCTTGGTCCTGGATGCGGTGTATCTCAAGCCCCAGGTCCCTCATGCACCTCTCCACACTGTCAACCTAATGGTAGGACATGGCGGTTATTCGTTTACATGTTTATCATTTTGTCGTAGTCTTCAAGTACCGAAGTTAGGCCATTCTGAAGTTCTATGAAATACAGCCTCTGGAGACTAAGTGCACGAGGGCGAAAAAAATAGATGCGAAACCACAGGCTTGCTTTGTTTTATTTTCGTCACCAGTAAGCCAGTAAGAGACAATCGTCGCCATTTCAATAATGTTTTTATTGCCATTCTTATCCAAAAAGGGGAACAAGGGCCCTGTGGGCCCTGACCATGTGCCCCTTACCCTGGAGAGCAGATCCTCTGCATGGCAAGCATGAAACTCTAAATTGCCAGGGATACTATTTGGTGACATGTGGCGTCGTTTTCTTAGAACAGCAGACAAACTTCGGCTATTTCTAGCTAGTTTCTGACCTAGTTTCTACCACACATGTAGTTGTTTGTTACGAGTGGGTGGGTAGGTGGGCATTACACCTTGGAAAATGCCTGGCTGTTGTCTAATCTCCAAGCAGAGGTTGGTGGGAAAAATCGTGACCATTTCCTTTCATCCGTTTTTTTTCGATCGGCATTCCCACCAACTATTTCCGTTGTCAGTTCGCAAATTGCGGGGAATAAGGGCACTGGGAGGGACTTTGACACATTTCTCAAAGAACTACTCCCCTTGTCTTTTGAGCCTTCGTTCTGAGGCAGAGGTTGGTGGAAATGCCGGTCGAGAAAAAAAACGGATGAAAGGACATCTTCAATATCACAAAGAAACGAGAAGAAGTCGAAATCACGTAGTAGAATACGCTTCTTGAGTATTGTAGATTCATTGTGTATATTTCATGTATCTTTTGATGCGACCTGTGCAGAACCCAGTCGGTATTTATGTACAATAAAGGTGTTCATTCATTCATATCTTATGGCACCGTAGGGTCTGCTTAGGGACTGAGATTAACTCACCTCCAGCCTCCTACTCTCGTCAGCAGGTCTGGTCATCAGCGCCCTGTCGCCCAGCACCACGCAGACGTCCTCCACAAAGGCGCCGTCCGGCATGGAATCCTCGACTGGAAGGACGGTCACCTCCAGCCCCAAATCTTTCAGCGCCTGGACTAAACATTGATGTTCTTCTCTGGCTTTGTCTACATCGGCGATCTCATCAAATCCTTCCATGCGGAGTCCATCGTTTAGACTGCTGGAGATCTCTCGGACAACCGCACGGGTGTACGTGGGGAAGTTGAAGATATCTGCCATTTTCCTTCCCTTCTATGTCTATGCCTGGTGAAGACCTGTTCAGACTATTCTGTGAACAACAGAAAATGGGTCAAACGACGTCTATTAATACTTGGATGGTTAAGGCCACAGCAAGTATATTTTATGGATGATATTCGCCCGCTCATCGCCCGATTTCAGAGAAAAATCAACAGTTTTTTTTTCTGTCTTTCATGTTACAGTGTATACAGACGCTTGAAGATTTCGGCCGCATTTCTTTTTAACAATTGCGCAATCCATAACAAAATACTATGACAATACCTTAGTGGTGAATGATGGGACTTTCATTCTTGCAACGTGATCAGGATCTCATTTCTTATAATTACTTTTATTAAAAACGCTTAAAGTTAGACTTTCAGACTTTGGAAAATTAGTGACATTTCATAGAGGAAAACATTGAATTATATAATTTGCAAAAGTGGACCTTTTCTTCCAGACAACAACAAAAAGGTAAAATATCAGATATAAATAATCTCAGGGGAATGAAAAATAAGCATAATGGATGAACGAATGAATACCTTTGTTGTACATTTTTGCCCAAACGAGCTCAGTACAGATGATCACAACAGAGACAAAACATTACATGATAGTATCATAGAAGATCAGCCACCAAGAAGTGTCAAGCCGAAGAGAACAAACATCCATTATGTGTTTGTGGCCAGAAGTTGTCTGATTTTCTATGCAGTATTCAGTGCCCCATGTATACCCTGAAGCTATGGGCGGTTCCACACACCTGACACCATTCTATTGTTTGGTAGGATTGTCTACTCAGACAACCATTGTAGAACAAGCTTTACTTTCAACTTTAACCTTTCTGTGACCTGGCGTTGTTTCAGTCCTTGATTTCAGGAAGCCTCTAAATGTCTCAATATCGGCTATCATAGAAGCTCATCTGTGTTTGTAGTACTCATAGCTATAGTTCAATACTAAATTTTCTTCCAACACAGAGGTATACACTCCGGGATGAAATTTTTAACGACCACTGACATCTCCTTCTTCGGGGTCAAACTAATGATCGTATTAAAAACGTTTGGAAGTACGTGATTGAACATTATTGATCCTAATACCCCCCTCACATTAGCCGCGATTCGATCGGACGACGAGTCTGCGAGCTCTAAATTACGAGGAGGCATGACCCTGACGGGAAGGGGGAACTCTGCCATTTCTTCGTCGGCATCAGGGTCATGCCTCCTCGTAAATTAGAGCTCGCAGACTCGTCGTCCGATCGAATCGCGCCTAATGTGAGGGGGGTATAAAGAAGGCAGCAGTGGTTGCTGAAGTGAAAAGTTGATCCGTACGTTTTTGCATACTTTTGTGTTGGGAGAAAGTTTAGTATTGTTTAAAAACGGCTATCACGTATTGTTTGGCTTTGGTTCTTTTCAGCAGTCTTTTGCGTCTCGCTACTAGTCCATGGTCTTACATGGATCACAACAGATCACAAACAAACCAGCCCACTTATTTGTCTGGAGATTGACTCTTAGAAAAGCATATCTTCAACTCAAACAACAGTAGACGAGTTTGTGTCGTTTTCAAATCAAAGAGACCCAAAAACAAGTTGCCAGCCTTAAAAAAAAAGCACTCGAGGAACTGGTTTGAATATAAGTCAACTTTTAAGCACCTCTGTACCGGTGACCACTACTAGGGTTGCTTTCGATCGTTCTTTTTTGTCTTGGAGACATGTTTTGCACTGTGTTGATTTTCGAAATGTTTAAGTTCTCAAACGGATCATATTTTTGTTCAGTTGGTGACGTATTTAAAAATATATCACTGGCAGGGGTGCGTGTGATGTATCATTGTAGCCCAGAGTGAAAATTGGACAGACGTACCTGAATACGGGCTTCGGAAGGAAGGTAGCTTCAGGCCTGTAGAATCGCGCTCTTCACTCTTGCAGTTCTTGTGTGATGTGCTTCTTATTCTCTCAATCATTGATATGCAGAAAACGTCACGATTTTGTATCAAACAGTGAATCAAGCTTGGCTAAAGGTGACAGCGAAGCTTGATCTGCTAGAATTGTCTGTTGAGTAGACAATGTGTTCAAACATAATCAATGCTTTGGTGCCAGGTATCAGGAACCGCCCCATTGCCAATTTTAAGAATCAAGAAGTCTGCACAGAAAATCAGACAACTTTTAGTCATAAATACATAATTGCCCGCTTGCTGCATGCAGTATGTATATGATATGTATCAAGACATGCTCAATAAAGGCATGGGCAGACAACAACGAGATGAAAGGAATCTACGTGATTCAGGAGCTTCCAAACCCGTTTGACAACTTTTGAATCTTTATAAAGCGGAGAGACTCCCCGCCCTATATAACAGAGGCGCGCCTGCAGTCATATAGAGGAGACCATCAAAGGATTACAATACTAGAAACATGGCGGACATCTGGAACTTTCCCGAGTTCACGCGGGCAGTCGTACGAGAGGTTTCAGATAACGTCAACAACGCAACGCGAAGCCCGATTTCCACGGAAGACATTGACCTGGACAAGTGCCGGGCTGAGTGGGAACTCTACGTGCAGGTATAGCAGCAAACAATCAGTGGTCTGTCTGCAATGTTGTTGATTAGGTTGAACACTTTTTCTTTGATTGTGTAACTGTAAAGCCTTTGTGGGCAGAAGTCGAAAGATGTTTTCTGTTTGAATATGGATACTCATTATCATTGACAATACAAGATGTCATTCTGGGGTACCATATTTGTAATATAAAACAGTTCCAATACATTAACGAAATGATATTGCTGGGGAAATTCACCATTGGTAAGTTTAAATATGGAAACACTCATATGGTTACATTGTTCAAATCTGAATGTTCTTTAAGAAATCTATGAAGAATTGATTGTATACACATGTTCCATACAGAATGAGCAATAAAGTTTTATCATAAAAAAAAAACCTCTACGTGCAGACGCTACGGGACTTGGGTCTGGACGTGACGGTGATTCCGCAAGACCCCAGCCTGCCTGACTGCATGTTCGTGGAAGATTCATGCATCGTCCTGGACGACACGGCGCTCATCACGAGGCCTGCATGCGGACCCAGGCAAGGGGAGGTAAGTCGTGCTCTGTAAACTGTTTCAATATACACATTATTTCAAACAGTTGCCACAATTTTACCAAGCTTTTATCACCTAAGAGATCACCAAAAGACTACATATATTTCTACTAAAAGCACAAAATCCCACCATCATACAGAACGTGGGAGAATTCATTAACCACTGCCTTCAAAGAAGAAGTCAAACCCGATAATAGTATTCATTATATCCTATAGTTGATTAGACACTAGTTTTATGTACCACACTGATTACGAGGGGCGTGCAATAAGTAATAACTCTGACTCATTTCCCATAACAGGAGATTAATGAAACTTGGCACAGTTATTAGTCTTTCTCTTCATAGGAACCACCCAGAGTTATGCATTTCTCCCATCGTTTGATGCAGCTATAGACACCGTTTTTATAGGACACCTCATGTTGGTCCTCCAACAGATGCCTCATCAATGGCAGGAGAGGAACGACCAGGTCTGGGAGCTGTTTCCACAGACTTCCGGCCATGTTTGAATTCAGGATGCCAGCGTTTTACAAGGTCATATGATGGGGCATCATCACCATAAGTTTCATTTATTTCATCAAAAGTCTTCTTTGGTGTGCGTCCTTTCAAATACAAAAACCGGATCACTGCGCGACACTCAACTGGCTCCATTTCACACCTGGTCCATTGCACACCTAACTCAGTTCAAACACCAGTAAATCAGAAACCACAATTAGTTCAGAGCTCTCTTTTTGCAACATAAACTAAAGAGATATGAATCATTTCACATGCAAAACTTCATTTAGATCAGACAACTGGAAGTGGGTCAGAGTTATTATTTATTGAACGCCCCTCGTACTTCTCTTAGTCCTTATGCAATCAGCCTTCGGGCATGATTTTGCAAATAAACATTCATTGGTTATCATGAGAGCAATATTTGTGTGTTTTTTTTCCATTTCAAAGCCAATACAATTCAACTTCCCGACATCGTATGAGTCTGAAATTTTTACTGACAGTTTTTTTGTGGTACATTCTAACAGTTGTAATAGTTTCAATGACCAGCAATTCTTAATTCGTGTGTTATGTGCCTTCAAAAATGCTGCCGAGGAACATTTGACTTTGGCCTCCCTATCATTGCTTACTCACCACTCTAAAAAGATCATCACTCGTCACTGAAAATGTTGCATGTTGTCTATTCATTCGACTATAATTGATAAGACAATACAGAGTCGATGAGAACAACACAGAGTTGTTCGATTTCGACCTCTGAAGTTTTGGCTTTTGCGAAATCGAAAATATTCTGAGTTTATCGGTGAAATATTCATTCAGATTTCCTTGTCCTGTAAGCTATTTTCATTACTCGCCACTTGTGTCATGTTACTGTAAAAATGCTGTATGTTGTCTATCGGTAGACAACACGATTTCAACCTTTGAAGAGCAGATGCCACATTGAGACCCGTCCAAAGGAAAGCATGTTCAAATACACTGACCTTATCTGTTCCTTCTACCCCCCCCCCCCAAGTATTCAGATCCAAAAAAGGAATGAATATTAAGTTAATGAATGAATGAAGACCTTTATTGTACAGTTTTGCCCAACCGAGCTAAGTACAGGTCACAACAAGTCAAAACATATATACATATAAAAGTATCACAAATCTTGTCCAACACAAAAGTTCGGCTTCTTCTCGCTTCTTGGTAAAGGTGAAAATGTTGGACTGTATGGGTTTACCTATGGTCGGTTTGTCAAAACGCATGAGGAATATAAACTTGTCAGTTCTTCTCATGTGTCTAAAATGAGGGAATCTACGTTCTATGTAATTAAATAGAGTATTATTAATATTCAATGACTCAATCAACCCTACTTTGTCCACTATCTGTTTAAGAGAATAACATTAATGAATGAAGACCTTTGTTGTACATACATACCCACTGGGTTCAGTACAGGTCACAATAAATGATACAACATGATATAATGATACAATGAATTTACACTACTCAAGAATCGTATTCTACTGCGTACATTCGGCTTCTTCTCATTTCTTTGTGATATTGAAAATGTAAGAACAGACATGCTTTATAAGTAAAGGTTTGTCTAGATTCATAAGGAATATAAATTTGTCTATATTACTTAGTTGTATGAAATGGGGGAACATGGATTCTATTAGTCTGTATAGTTCAGCTCTTTCTTTCTTGTACAAACTACATTCTACTACAAAATGATGTTAGTCTTCTAACTTATCTAGATTGCAGTATCTACATATTCGTTGTATGTATCTTGTCTTCATTTCTTTCAGACCGCTATAATGGAAGAGATCATGGCGAATCTCGGGCTGAAAGTAAAAGTGGTAGAAAGTGATACAGCCACCCTGGAAGGCGGTGACGTCATCTTTACAGGTTGGTAGATTACATGGCATCCTTAAAGCTCTGCGAGTCTGAAAAGTGTGCTGTTTTTTATCGATCAGTGGAGTTATAAAGCCGGAAGATGGGTAACAAACGAGAAGCCCTTTTCCGAAACTTCTAAGGAAAGAAAACCGTCTTTGCTCAGATGCAAAATATGCACATTTGCCTGGCAACTTGTTTTCAATAAATTCAAAAGAATGAACTTGTGCAAACAAATATTAATACAACGTTATGTTTTTGTAGGCAAGGAGATATTCTGCGGCGACTCGGTGTTGAGTAACGAGGAGGGGTTCGCCATCTTGCAGGAGACTTTCCCTGACTACCCGTGCCACTCCATCTTTGTGGAGTATCCAGAGTTCCACCTGAAGGGGTACATGGCGCTGGCTGCGCCCGGGGTGATCGCCACGTGTGATAACGAGTGGGGGCATCCGGGCTGGAAGGTCAGTTGTTGTACTTGTTATTTATTTATTTATCTATTTATGTATTTCTCAGTTTGGCTGTTCAGCACGCACAGCCAGGGCTGCCCAACTAGCCTGTGCCTATTACAAACTATTATCCATTATTCTATTCCTCCTCTTATTTATCCAAACAAATAAGGCTAAATGGGTGGATGTCATCATGGTTACAAGTAAAGCTAAGGGCACAACCCGACGTACGTGCAAATACGTTCTATCTACGTGCCAAAAACGTGGGCAATCTTTTGGGATCCGTAGGTGGTACGTACCGCCTCCGTACGAACTCGTAGGCAGGGAATCCAACGGATTTTTGAGCACGCAGACACGCCGTAGAACTTTGCGTGAGGCAAAACTTTGTGCGGGTTGCGGATTCACCCCCCGTACGTGCCAGTACGGGCGCCGCGCCTGCCCTGTACAGCCTGAACGTTTTCAGAAATACGTGGAGGACGTGGTCTTCCAAGAAACGTACGGACAAATTGCACATACGGCGGATTGTGCCTTTAGCTTAAAGGAACATACACCGTATTGTTGGAACATACACCCTGTGTTGTTGTATTACATGATGTAGCAAGTGGCAGGACAGACTTAATGGGGCATGAGGAGTTCCACGGCGATCACTGAACATTGTTGAAGTCTTTTTCTGCTCTTCTCATTTCTTTTGTGCTGTCAATTGCAATATTACCCTCTTGTCTACTACAGGACATCTGCGACACCTCCAACTACACTTACAAGCCATTGTGGATTCCTGACGACTTTGGTAATAACTGCATGTTCATCAACGGCACCATCATACACACTACAGATGACCAGAAACCGGATACTTATGCGGTATGTTCCCTCCACACTCTTCTATATGATAATAATAATCATCTGGTGTATTTTACTAGCCGGTAGGTACCCATATGAGTAATGAGGCTGTTTAACGTGGTCGAGGCACCTCCTCGAACACGGCACCCCCGTTTTACGTCCCTCCCGAAAGACGATTTCGTGGAATGACCATGCTTGGTCCAGCTACAGCAGTCCGGACGTCCTTGGTTGGTCCTACTCCATCCAAGCACTGTCCGGACCGCGCGTTGCTTAACTTCCGAGATCGAGGGATTGGGTGCACCAACGCGCCACGCGGCCGTAGCCTAATTTTATATAGTTTATGGACCGGTTCAGTTGTCCATGCGTATACAGACGGGGTTATCCGACTGTACTGGTCAGTGTCTTCAATAAATTGCTTCAATGGCCTGTTGACAAAAGACAAGATAGATGATAAGACACAAGACCTCATTTTTCTAACAAGAACCAAAACACATATACCAGTTCATTGATTATTCACAGCACTATGTGTTCCCCAAATAAAACAAATGTATTATATAATATTATAATACATAAATCGTAAAATGTATATGAAAGATATATTTCTTTTGTTTTGAGTTTGTTCTACTGGCGCTAACTTGGAGTATTTTTTAAAATTTCCGTAGGTGTTCAAGAAACAAATGGCTGACTACAACCTGATCGCCATGCCAACGGAGGAGGTCAGCAAGGTTGACGCCGCCCTGACGTGCCAGTCTATCCTGTTCTGAGCACGTGCCATACATACCCGGAAGGATTTGGTTATGTAGATGCCGATGCCATCCATTTTCGGCCGTTTAAAAAAAGTCTAGATCTTCCACCATGCCGTATATTGTTGAATCCAGCTAAAATGAGCAAGTGTATGCCGTGTATCAATCAAATATACCGCAAAATATATACTAATATTATAGAATGCCAACGTCAATTCCAAGGTCCAACGAGAAGATGTGAAAGAACAAAATGAAACAATTGTTCAGTATTCCATACTCTGTTTGTTTGATCACTTGTTCATTAGGTTTCATTTTGTTTGGCAGTCTTTTTTTTTTTTTTTTTTTTGTACAGTCACGTCAGTTTTGGGGTTCCCAGTGGATGGCATCCATATAATCAACGTGGTTTCAAGACATGATAAATAAAATTCTTTTGCACAGCAATTGTCATAGGTACAATGAAAGGCCTTGCTTAAGTCAACTGGTTATATAGTAACGTTAATTGAATTTGACCGTAAGGTACTATAAATGGTGTTCAACATTTAAAATTTAGCTTCATATTGAAGTGCATCTATTTCGCTAAGAATGAACTGTGTGGCCTTCTAACTGGACATGCATGGCGCTAGTTTTTGTGGGTTTGACTTTTTCTTTTGACAACACAGTGTATTCCGTATTCCAGCCCGACCGCGGGTATGATCGACCGACTGAATCCGGCATTCGAATTTTCGCGTGCGTTCGATTTATTCGATGGAAGCCCGTGTGAGATATATAGGGTCATATAGAATACAGCATGGTGTATTCCGTATCATCCGAGGTACCAGCCCGACTGTGGGTCGGATCGCCCGTATACAAACCTTATACATGTACATACAACAGATGTACCTTCATACCGTATATTCCCAGCATGCAAGCATGACACACATCAACATGGCGGCGCCCATGAGCGCCAGCGAAACCAATACAGATTTTTGCTAATGGAAAAACCTGTCAGAAGTCTACGTTCTTACAAGGAGGCTAAAATATTTTAACCTCCTTCAATGGTTCTTACGAGCAAATGCTACCTTCGCCGTACATTGATTGTCGTGGGTATTCGGTCTTTTCCCGAAAAGCTCCGACAATTGCCGAAGATGACGTCAACGTCGTGGGGTCAGAGGTCAAGCGAAATAATGTTGCTAAGGTTAGCTGCTTCCCGGCGTGATGCGGAATTTCCTCCATTTTAAGGTAAATTCTGGTCTTTTTTTCGAACATTTTAGATTCCGACTTTGCCACGAATCACCAATAGATAAAACTAGTACAGAATGTTTTGGTATTTTGTCCTATAATGACGTTTAAAACGAACCTTGCCGTTTTTTTTACCAGCCTCTCTAAAGTGTAACCCTATACCGAGGTAATCATAACGGTCTCCTTTCAATATCTGTCTTTTAGAATATCAAAGAGTAATGTCACGAAATATTTCTTTGTCAGAATTTGAACTAGAACTGTAATGTTGGCTAACCTTGCCGACAGAATGTATGAAAAACACCGCTTTCCTACCTAACGTTAACGTTATATGTTTTGGTTCAGAACTGTTGTAACGTTAATTTCCGTAGTTTAATTTCCGCATTGTTGTTTTCCTTCCTCAAATGACGTCCTTCATGTTCAAAATGTTGAATCTCCTTCGCAAATATTATCAGTAAAACACCACAGTTAGTAGAGAATTATACAGTAGTTGCTGTATTCAAGGAGGTTATATATCTAACGTTGTAGTTGTATCTAAATGTTGGTTAAAATTTCAATGCAGTAGTAGTTCCCTTGGGAAAGGGACAACAGCAACTTCCTCATTTCACTCAGGTGAAAATGAGTACCTAGCATTGGAATAAAAAATTTGAAACCACGGGTGATCGAGAACAGGAGGTACCGAAACTGCATGTTCCACTGCAATGATGTAGACTGCTGCCAGGGGGCCCCCAAAACCATTTTATCCAGTTTTTGTCTGTCACAAACTAGCGACATTCCAAATATGAAACCGATCCACCCAACCTTTGTTTTATTTGACCATTAAAGTTTCATAGGATCTTTTAAGGAATGTTGTTGTTTGGGGAGTGGCTGTTTCAGGTAAGCCATTGAAGATTATTCCACAGCCTAAATAAATTGTTAGCCTTTTCAGGCTTTTATGATTAGTTTTAGAAAGGTTGGCAAGGAGTTACTAAGTTACCATAACATAAGCTACCGGTTATTATAATATAAGCTGGATGTGTTACGTCGAAGGGCAGTTATACCGGTACCACACAGAATTATAGTATTTATAAATTATAGTTTGTACAGATACTGACTGACTTCAACACGGTAAGTTCCATTTTGGGTATTTACAGGAACTTGAATATACCGGTATACACTTTAAGGGGGATGAAATTTACAGAAACGTGTAGTATTCTTTGATGGCCCTGTCGCCATGTTTGTTTTCATGTCCTGATCACAGTGTTTGTTTAGCAAGGATTGAGTAATCAGACCAGTCCAAAGTACTACTACTACTAGTACTTGGACAACCTCTCTATATAAATGTATGTGCAGTCAATGTATACGTAGTCAATGTATATGCAGTCAAACCTGCCCAAGACGACCACCCGGTCGATTTGGACAGGTCGTCGCTGAGAAGAGTATCGACTCACAACATGCCCGATGTATAGTATAAATGGTTTCCGTTGTATATATGGCAAATACTGATGAAATAGCAAGCACACGCATGCAAAGAAGTAAGTAAGCGAGGTATTTGATGTCAGGCACGCACACAAAAACGTACATTTTAGCCTGGTGAATTTTACTAAATAAACAAAAATTCGAACAGGACCTTCCCACCTGCGTCCGTCAGAGGAACTCAACTCTACTCTAAAAAAGATATAATGTTACTTCCTATAATTTATAGTATAAATCAAATTTCTACCATACAAGGAAGTGCAGTCTGTATGTGCTACATACATGTTGCATTCCTGCGTCGACGGTTGTTGGACCAGTGTTATAATGATAAAGATTTTTCCAAATTTCAGTAACAAGTAAATTCAGATTTTCTTACAATGAAACTTCCTCCCATATTAATGTAAACTGTCCCATTGCCTCACCCTCAATCAATTTGACATAATAGACTTCAGTTTGTGTTTGCTCAATTTAGAGTATAAGAATATTAGGATCGTTTGCACCTGTTTGATGAGTTGTATGTGCGTTTACGAAGCAGACACAGTATTTTACGGTTGACATCTTTACCTGTGCACCTTAGGAAATAAACATACGGCAGCCTTTTTTCTGTTTTGTTGTGTTGCTACGTGGAGCCTGACAGGTGTTATTTGGTTATGGATTAGACATTTGTTCATGACATAAAGCGTGACTCCTTATATATAGTTATAGTGTTGTCAATGAAAATGCTGTAATCATTGTATTATGTACAAAATGTTTACATAGCCTTTTCATGATCAGTCAGTCATCAGAACCTTTAGCCCACTAAAGGTCACTTGTCACAGCTGACCATCCTCAAATATCTTGAAATCTCCATGTTGGTTTTATTTTCCTACTTTGCGCAGTTACCTCTCCACTGTAAGTTCATGACAAGTAGTTAGTGGTACTGCAAATAAGTACTAGTAATAGTATAAAAAAGGATAGATACAAGTATTTGTGTAGGGTGACATACATAAAGGTAAAAAAAATGTACACTTGCTCCATCAAGATTCAAGGACCTCCTTGGTCTACCATGACTACTTGTATTGCCTAGTAACTGTAATAAGTAAGATAATTTAGGTTTTCTGACATTGTACTAAATTTTATTTTGTGCAAGTTTGTTTCTGTTTACTTAAAATTTTTTTACCAGGTATCAGTGTATACCTATTCCCAAACATGAGTTTTGCGCCCAGATTAAGGACACATGTTTGATAAAGGAAGTTAGAGGTTGACTCAACCTGTTGAACAGGACTGAAGAGGAATTTCTGCCACTTCACACAGCAGCGCTAACCTACACTCTCTGATTCTTTGAACTAAGGCCCAATCTATACACAGTTTTTACCGATATCTGTGGATGTGTCAGGAGGGATCTGGAACGTTGGCGGTGGGACACCCGTGGCGCTTGCAGTCATAAACAGCTATATAGCCTAATGAGCCCGTGTATATGCTAATGAGCCCCCCCGAAGTCGTGACACATCTACACGCACGCGGAAGCTGTCGGGGACCCCTGCCAAGCTATCGGGGACCCCTACTGAGCTATCGGGCGAATGCTCCGGACCTTTCGGGAGAAATTCTGCCGATATCTTTATGGCGATATTGCAGTTCCATCTAGACGCTGAAAAAAAGCTGTCGGCGAGAGGTTTTTGGATCGGGAAAAACCGTGTCTAGATCATGCCTTAGTTCAGGCGTGGCTAGCCATGGTACCATCCGAATAGTAGTTTACTCTGACACGTCGATGAAGATTAGACATCCATGATCCAGGTAATGACATATGCCAAAAAGCAGTTGAAGATTTGACATCCAGGTAATAAGATATGCCAAAAAGCAGTTACTCTAAAAGTCAGTTTGCTCTGATGTTTATTATACACTATATACAATCGCTTCTCTAAGCTATTCCGAGCTTCAATGTCTCTAACACCTGGAATAATTGATTCTCGTCAAAATTCTGGATGAAGGCGCTGGTTGGTCCCTAGACCGTCTGAAGCCACAATAGAACACAAGCTCCCCACCAGTCGCATGAAACTTGAAATGGTTATTATACTGATTGCAGTATTCAAACAGGTGTTGGATTAGTACGCCAGTTTGAATGAGCACTCCAGAAAATACATTGATTTGCTCGTTAACTGACGTCACCACCGAAAGATTTGAATATGCATTGTACATATATGTACAGTTGCCTAGGCGGTAGCAAAAGCAACTACATATACCATCTGGATGGTACCCAGGTAAGGCAAGGTCATTCTCGTAAGTACTACACACATTCTATACTGTTCTGTTCTAATTTATTCTATTCTATTCTATTCTATTCTATTCTATTCTATTCTTTAGTCTGTTCCTTGCCATTCTATCTATTCTTTATTTTATTCTTTATTAATATTATCTATAATTATATTCCTTCCCCATGTTTTTCAGTACCGTTATTACAAACGATTAATGATAATTACTAACTAAAGGTGAAGAAACAAAGAAGTACATGTGTAGATAATAACCATGACACAACTAAATCTTAAATGTTTGTGGTAGATTCATTTTTTCATTTTTCATGGCGACGCCTCCAATGCAAATCCAATTTTAAGTAGCGCATAACTTTAACTGTCTGTACCACAGAATGGACCGATCTTGTCGAACGCCATATCGAACAAATAGAACCCCCTATTCTATTTCGAACACCTCCATCAAAAACTGCCCCAGTGGGACAGAAATGGCTATTTTTGACGGAGGTGTTCGAAACAGAACCATGATCGAACAGGAG
This sequence comes from Branchiostoma floridae x Branchiostoma belcheri, assembly GCA_019207045.1. Taxonomy (NCBI): domain Eukaryota; kingdom Metazoa; phylum Chordata; class Leptocardii; order Amphioxiformes; family Branchiostomatidae; genus Branchiostoma; species Branchiostoma floridae x Branchiostoma belcheri. The sequence goes on along the minus strand of CM033041.1, from coordinate 2,214,674 downwards.
GCGGGGTTTTGGGATCGGTCCATTGTTTCAACAGTACTTGTACAGCAAAATAAAGTCCTAGTGTAAAGTAATGAATTCAACAGTGCGGTTTTTGCTGTACCATGTGGTAGCTTGAACACTGCAGCAAAGACAACAGTTAAGACTGGCAAGAGTCCTTCCTATGAATAACTAGAGTTCCACGAACACATACCTTTGCCAAATAAACCAGGTTTGTTATGTAGAATCATGTCTGAAGACATAAATGTGCTACTCATTATATTTCATTCTATATGCCTGGAGTTGGTTCATAACATTTTGCCATTGCTTATACACACACAAATGTACAAATTAGATCCCTATTTACATACTAATATTAAATTGTATCAAGCATCACTTAAGCTGTCAGCATACCAAAAATCATGATGATCCATTCAATCCCTTCTTGACTTATTATCTTTCCAAGTAGGAAACTAAACCGGCTCCTGTAGTTCAAGAAAAGATGTTAGCGGACCCAAACATACACCTCTTACTCTCTGCCATCTTTCTCAATTACATATGTGACAAGTCTGAAAGTCCTATCATGGAATACAGTGGATTTATCAACTTTCCTCATTAATTATGCAAATTAGCTGTTAATTTGCATAACTGGTATCTCATTATGTAACGTTTTACTTAGGCTATCAATATACCAAAAATCATGACGATCCGTCAGCACGTTCATATTTCCATTAATTATGCAAATGAGATCATCATCTGCATAATTAATTTGTATGGATATTTCTGTCTTTCTCAGCTGCACATGTGACAAGTTTGAAAGTCCTATAAAGGAATGCAGTGGATTTACACATTTTCCTAATTAATTATGCAAATTAGCTGTTGATTTGCATAATTAGAATTCCATCATGTAAGTCTTCCCTTTGGCTATCTACATACCAAAAACCATGACGATCCATCAATGCGTTTATATTTTCTCATTAATTATGCAAATGAGGTCATCATTTGCATAATTAACATGCATTGATATTTCTCTCTTTCTCATCTATACATGTGACAAGTTTGAAAGTCCTATAATGAAATGCAGTGGATTGATAAACTTTCCTCATTAATTATGTAAATTAGTTCCTGATTTGCATAATTAGTATTTCATAATGTACATTGTTACTTGGGCTATCTACATACCAAAAATCGTGATGATTCACGAGTTATTCTCGTCCAAAGTTTGAAAGGAAATCGGCGACTGCAGTTCCAAACAAGCCGCTAGGGGGTCCAAACTTATAGTACTTACTCTCTGCCTCAAGGGCTATCTACCACTCAAAAATCATAACCACAGCATGTCCAGAACACGAGATATCAAATATTGTGGTTCTGCTGCAGTACCTTAGCAAGCCGCTAGGGGGCCCATTATCAAACTTGACCTTCGTTTTCCCGACCCCTATCCACCTACCAAATATCATCGGGATCCATCCAAGGCTTCTCGAGTTATACTGTTAACAGACAGACAGACAGACAGACTCACAAGCCTAAAACATAACCTTAGCCATTCTGGCAAAGGTAATAATACCTTCTACATTTGTATAATCCATGCATGTAATTAAAAAAGCTGCGGTGCCTTACGCATTGACTAGTCCCAACCCGAGACTAATCAAACACTACAGTAATATAAACAAAAATGTGTTTGAGGAGAGCCACTCCTCAAGCACATTAAAGATCAAACCACACTTATGGAAAATCTACGGAAAATACATTGGATTGTGTTACAGTAGCACTTCAAGTAGAGAAATACTAGTACAGTCTACCATGGCCTCACATGTACAGTCACACAGCTTATCCCTTGAACCGCCAGAGAGTTTCAGCCCTATAAAACGCTGTCAGTACCTCCAAAAAGAAACCCCTGAACAAGGCCGAAGTCCCTAACTTCCGGGGTTCGTGCGCTACATGCACGCATAGCTGCTACTTCGGGGGAATATGCTATCCCGGATAAATCCGGGCGCGGCACACAGGGCATGTATATGTGTGCCGGATATATCCGGGCTTGGCAGTTTAAGGGTTAAACTAGTAGTATGTAGCTCCCTGTACTAGTAATCAACTAGAGCAGATCTAGTCCTACGGTGGTATGAGATAGTATCATAAAGCTGGCCACGGACTCGGCAAGGAGTTAAGATGGCTAAGGGGTGTGCGGCAGATCCTTAGTAATGGTTGGTAAATAAAAACTCCTTGGTCTTTCTTAGCTTTCTGTACACAAAGTAACAAGACAGTATATATATATAAAAGGCGGTTTACCATCCAAACCAAACAGTCCACCTGTTAGTGTTACATGTTTCAAGTGGGTCTAAGAAAATAAATGGATCAGACGTGGGTACTTTTTGTTTGTTTGTTTTAATATTAATTTATTTATGTTCCCGTGACTACCTACCCCCTCACACTGGACCTCTGGGAAGAGCGGATGAGGCCAACAGGGCCATTTTTAGGTTATGCATGTACATCATGTATGTATGTACTACACATTGAAGTCTGAAAAAAAAAAGAAGATAATCCCTACATGTACCTACATGTATACCAGCCCTGATTTTTTCAGGACTGAAACAGGAAACAACATTTTTTCTCTAGGCCTAAAGACAGCACGTCTGACCCAGGTACACAGTTCCCTTTTTGTCGGTGTCAAGCTGCGCTGTAGGGCATGCTTGCATAGCTTCGTGGCACCACACCCTCTTTTGTGTTTTGTCCCCAAAGTCTGAGACACGATTAAGCATACATACCTGTAGGCTATGTCACAGAAATGGCCGTCAACATTCACCTTTCTTGTTAAAGATGGCTGAGGTTTGTATGACATTCTATCGCTATACTCAAAAGTTTATAACTTATAATAATCATGAAAGCTATTACTCAATATTTTCTGACACATTAATGTTAAGAATGTGCCGTATACAATGTACTCTAGCTTGTACAATTATAATAATAGTACCTAAATACGAGCATAACCCTACAAAACTTAAAATCTACATGTACTAGTAGGTGTACTGGTGCACCCACACTCAAACTTTCAAAGATCTATGTGCACAGCTCCAGTTTGTGTGCATATGCACCCAGTATTTTAAGCCCTAAAAATGCATTGTAGATGTACATGTATGTGTACAATGTTCATACATGTATGTATGTAATGTATTGTGATTCATGTCTTGCTTGTATTTAAATGGTTGTGGAGCCTTAGTTCATGTTGTACACCTACAATTGAAGTGTGTAGAATACTGTATTAATGCAGAAATGTTCGCGGTGGTTTCGTTTTCGCGTTGGCCACTTCACCGCGAACTTAAAACCACCGCGAACATTTTTCCACGGCAGGAAGAGACTACAGTGCATGGTGCTACGGTGAATTTAAAACCACCGCAAAAATTCCTTTTTCCCGCTACCACGAAATTAAATCCCCGTGAACTTAAATGCATTTACAGTAGTGCGAAATACGGCAGATGCCGTCCGGACGCAGCTTTTCAATCCTTCACTCTTCATTGTGAATAACTATTTGTCTAATTCTACGTGTTCAGTTAGTAACCTATCTCACAGTCAAAAGTTTAAATATAGAAGAAGTTTATTTGCAAGTTCGTGCCTGAGGGCTAATTGCAAGTACATGGTATAAACATAGTAGATATACAAGTGACAATGGACAGTTATGAACAATATTCTACAGTAATACTAGAGTTGGCTATTTCTAAACAGGTTGGGTTTGACTTTTTTGGAAGCAGAGGGAGACAAAAAGCCCTACCTTTTCTAAAATTTGTGGGTTCTGCAGCAATTTCAAGAGAAAAGTGGCTTTCTCACTAATCTCAGTTCTGTATAAATGCACAGCTCCAGATTTGGGCGCACAGAAATATTGTATCTTGAGCCCTGTTTCTAGTGGATCCCCTACCTCTTTATCCCCTATCTCTGATATATCTAGGTGTCAGGTGCTAATGACTTCCTAAGGCCTTAACACCAGTCAGTGCACTGCAGTAAATAATTTATTGCACTGTTGTGTCTGACCTGCATATTTTGCCAAAGCCCGATAATCTATCATGTATACTATTGTGGACTCAGGAAAATGTTTGGAACCAACCACAGTTCTCAAAATTACAATTTTTGGAGATAGGTGTACATGACAAACGTACCTGGCTGTGTAAATGTTTAACTTAGTATTTATGATATAACATCAATGTCACCAAAGTGACTTACATGTTTTGCCAAAGCCTGATAATCTATTATTATGACATGTACACTATTGTGGACTGACACAGTGACAGGCAAAATTTTGGCACCAACATGCATCAGTTGTACTTAAAATTCATTTTTGGACATACATGTACAATGTAGGTTCACAGTGCTGGTGTTCATAACAATACCTGGTAAATGTATAAATGTTTATCTCTCGTCTTAAGTGTTTATACAGTGCTGTAAGTGTAATACAAAATGTATACCGTATGACTCTGCTACTAGTACTTAACTACTACTTACTACTACTTACATGTACTACTACTACTACTAACAGTGTATATAACACCAATGATACCAAAGTACAAAATTTTCTGATCATATTAGATATATATATTAGAATAATATGGATTTTTCTCTTTTACTCTAATATTAGTAATTCTTTATTGCAGGCATTAACTAGTAAAAACAACAACAACATGATGTACATATAACGAAACAACATACACACACTTTCTCTGTATATTGAATATGGCAGCTGATACCAATCCTCACACTGTGGCCCAAGCAAAAATACTCTGGGGAAGCATTAAGAAAGCAAATATTGGAATATCTTTCAATTGCATGCAATGATGACGCGATGAATTACAAATGTAGCACTGTTTGCTTCTCAAAGTGCTTTTTAGCAAGCGGAAGGGTCCGGATCTGAACTGGCTGCCGTGTTTACTGTGACGTCATTGAATAAATCAATTAAAATGAATGCTCTATTTATTTATTTATCTGGGGGCAGGAATCAAAAGCTGAAAGTATGATCGTGCTTGGATAATTTGATGTTGAATAACGGAAAGAAAATAAGAAAGATGTATACAAAATGTATTTGGCATCAATGTCTATGTTCACAGATTATTATTATTTGAGTTAATCAGACAATGTTGTACTTTTCTTTCATACATAGAAATATGGGCATTTAAATATATTGAAGTCAGTATAAAAACTTACAATGAGATTTCAGTTTTGTATTGGGTATAGCTATGTCTGTCTGACCTTTCAGCTAAACACTAGCATTTTGACTAGGCTAGAGCCTAGCCTCCTTCACCGGCCTCTCTGGGAAGCTTGGCAATTTTTTTTTGGGGGGGGGGGGTGGCCTTAGGTTGATTCGTGATTTTTAACCGGGAATATGTCGGGAAAGGAAATATGCCGGGAAAGGAATATACACCGGAAAGCTTGTACGGGCTAGGCGAAATCGGCTTCCCAGTAGGCCTGCTACTTGTCGCTATCTACAAACGCAATAATGATTAAGAATGCCTTTCAGACGGCCAATTAATGTATTCGCGAGAAGTTATTCACACTGCCGCGAGAAGTAATTCACACTACAACGTTGATAGTGCACGGCCACCCCGAAGCGTGCCACAAACCTACGTAACGTTACCGGAAACCGTGCACAGACTGCCTGCCTTTGTCACTTCCAGAGTTACAATAATTGATACAACGGTTTGAATAATTGATACACGTGCAAAACTTACATTTCAGATCAGTGTAAAACATTTTTTCCAGTGGGTTTAAAACATACTTTCAGACACCATCGATGATCCGACCGGCAATCTGAATGGGGAGGGGGGGCGAGAGTTACGTAAAAAGACGGTCGCTCGATCTCGAAAAATACAAAAACGATTTCCCACACGTAGTGCAAACAAGCCTTGCCTGATCAGCAACAAGGGCATGAAATGGCGAGATGACGATGACCATGGTGAGTTCTCTGGCAATCGACGGCAAAATCTGATAGCAGAGCAACTTGCCTTGGCCTGTAGCAAGGCCAAGAAAACAATCATTGCCTTCGCAGACCGCAGCAATGGCCAGGGATTGTCCTTCCCTCAACTCGGGGAAGCTATTTCGTACATGATGGGAAGTTTCAGCTTCAGTTTTTCTACGGTAAGTACTCGTTTTCAAATGAGCCGTGTTTTGAAATGCGTGACCCGACGACCGTTACAAAGTTACGGGTCATCGCGCGACGGGGCGTGTGCCGGGCTGCCAGTGCTGGACGCGTTTATGACGGGAAGTTCGCACATCCATACCAAATGGTGATAAGTGTTTTTTAATAGGGCTTTGTAGATAGCGACAAGTAGCAGGCCTACTGGGAAGCCGATTTCGCCTAGCCCGTACAAGCTTTCCGGTGTATATTCCTTTCCCCGCATATTTCCTTTCCCGGCATATTCCCGGTTAAAAATCGCGAATCGACCTAAGGCCACCCCCCCCCCCCCAAAAAAAAAAAAAAATTGCCAAGCTTCCCAGAGAGGCCGGTGAAGGAGGCTAGCTAGAGCCTTCCTTTGTATTGCAACAGAATTTCCATTTTTTCTACCTTGAGATCGCGACCAAGTACTGCTTATCCTGTACATCCTGTGAAGCTGGTGTGTTACGCTGAAGGGCGGTTATACCGGCTATATAGATACAGATACAGAAGCTGGTGTATTACGCTGAAGGGCGGTTATACCGGCTATATAGATACAGATACAGAAGCTGGTGTGTTACGCTGAAGGGCGGTTATACCGGCTATATAGATACAGATACAGAAGCTGGTGTGTTACGCTGAAGGGCGGTTATACCGGCTATATAGATACAGATACAGAAGCTGGTGTGTTACACCGAAGGGTGGTTATACCGGCTATATAGATACAGATACAGAAGCTGGTGTGTTACACCGAAGGGTGGTTATACCGGCTATATAGATACAGATACAGAAGCTGGTGTGTTACGCCGAAGGGTGGTTATACCGGCTATATAGATACAGATACAGAAGCTGGTGTGTTACGCCGAAGGGCGGTTATACCGGCTATATAGATACAGATACAGAAGCTGGTGTGTTACGCCGAAGGGCGGTTATACCGGCTATATAGATACAGATACAGAAGCTGGTGTGTTACGCCGAAGGGTGGTTATACCGGCTATATAGATACAGATACAGAAGCTGGTGTGTTACGCCGAAGGACGGTTATACCGGCTATATAGATACAGATACAGAAGCTGGTGTGTTACGCTGAAGGGTGGTTATACCGGCTATATAGATACAGATAGTTATAGTTATATTTAACCACAGATAAGATAAGTACTGTACATCCTTGTCATGTCAACAGGTACCAGGATGTACATGTGTAATAACTTCCCTCTTTTGTTCTTTTGTTGTTGTTCCAGATCCGGCACAGCAGACACCCGACCATGGAAGGCACTTGATTCGCCCCCGGGGGGAGCTGAGGTTTCACGCCGGTTGTGACAGCTGTTTAATTTGTAGTACGCAGAAACACTCTCTATTTTGTATATAGTAGAGTGTATTCATTCCTCAAGCTACCGACATCTTGCACACTGGAGTTGTCCCTCAGTAAAACTGGAGTCGCATAGTTTAAGTTTCGAACCTTTATTCACCCTGTCGACCAAACCAGTTTCGCCATGTACAGCATCTTCAGTGGCTAGAGGCAGACACTTTCCATTTTGCGGGGAGAAAAAAATTCAAACAAAGTCTCTGCTACATACCCTCCAGCCACGATGCAACGCCCCTGGCTGAAGCTGACGTCGCGACGGATCGGCATGCTCCTAGTTCTGTTAGGGTTCGCGTGGGGCTGCACCCTGATACACCTCACCCTGACTAGGGACAGGACTGACGGGAGTGAAGCTCTGAGGAAACAAATCCTGTCCATGAGCAGGGACTACGTGAAGGAGATGGCGAAAAAGGCGGAAAGCTCGCCGGACGGGCTTTTGGAAGATCCGGATGAACCTGCAGCAGCTGGGTACAGATTTGGTAAGGCATTTTTTTCCTTCACCAAGAAGCAGGCTTTTAGCCAATGTACGGCCTTAAATTTTAGAAAATAACTCAATTTGTACGCCCTTAGACTGGGGAGCACATCCTCTGACAAGCATGAAATTCTGATTAACCAGGGATGCTACAGGTTACATGTGGCCGGCCTGACAGTAAATTTGCTTCATTCCCTCAAATTTGCACCTCAAAATGTGGGAAATGGTGTTTCAGAGATTTATAAATTTCAAAATTTTCTAAGTGAGGATGCCCCCAGACCCCCTACAATACTCGCACCTGCAGCGCTCACCGAACGGCAAGAAATCTGGACACCCTATGATAAAATCCAAGCTAAAAGCCTGCCAAGAAGATTATAAAATCTTTATCATGGAAGCTCATCTGTGTTGGTAGTAATCATAGGAAGTACACTCCAACACAAACATCATTATGCATGCAAGAGTTATGGCACATGTGGACAGTATATATAGTATAAGGTCTCATTGATGTATTACTCCGAGTGGGTACCCTTAAAGAGATCCGAGCCAAAAAATAAACGGCTGCACGGACGCATGTATTTAGCGGTGAGAAATTCCCTTTTAGCCAGCGGAACTGATCTCAAAAGTTAGATTGGTGAAATCTTGTTTGTAACTGAAGAAATTAGCAGGTAAAGTTTTGCAGCTGGAGGTACACAGTCGTGGGTTCTGAGTGATACGGTTGTACACTAGCAGCAAACAAGTGCCTTTTGTGGGGATCGACTAATCGTAGTTTGTAATTGCTATAAAAAAAAGTTGCTATGTATGGTTTACGCGGGCAATTTTTCCCCACGATATAGGGTTTATGTGCTCGACATAGAATGAAAAATCTGCTGAAATTTCAGGTAGCTTCATTATGAACGCGCCCATTTAAAACACGAATTATAACATAGAAGTCTATGGGAAGAAGAAACTCATCAATGAGACCATAATACAGTAGAATCCTGTTCATCACATGACCTATTTGTCAGTGAATTTTATGCAGCTATCAGGTTTAGTCCATTACCCCTAGTAGACCAAACGAGTGGAACTCGTTAACAACTCGTTAATTTTTACAGTTTTGTTTTCATACCAGTGTTCCTTTGTGGTGCAGGCATCAGAAGATTTATCATTGAAGCTCATCTGTGTTGGTAGTAATCATACATGTAGCTAAATTTTCCTCCAACACAAAATCCAATCATTATACAAAATGTGGGACAATTTATTAACCACTGTCTTCAAAGAAGATGTTAAACCTAACAATAGTATCATATTGCAGGGTTGAACAAGTTTTCTAAAATCCACTTGTCCTATCGGGCAAGCACATAAAAAATGTACTTGCCCGAACCAATTTTTCACTTGCCCAAAATTCAAATGTCACTGTTACTAGTATATGCATTTTCACTTCCAGCAATGGAATTCTCTGTAGACAATTGCTTGATGTCATGACTGTAAAAAGTATATCAAAATTGCACTAAAATCAATGGAAAAATCTTACTTGCCCGAGCGGACAAGTGGGGTAGGACATGCACTTGTCCGAACAGCACTTTCACTTGCCAGGTGGACAATAGGGCTAGTGGACTTGTTTATCCCTGTATTGTATCATATAGTTGATTAGATCAAAGTGTTATGTATCACACTATTTTCTACTCCTTACCCTTTTGGACTGTACAATCAATTACGCAGCCTTCAGGCATGATTTTGCAAATAAAACAATTTATGCAGGTTTAGTCCATTAATACTAAGAGACCAACCTGCCGCACTGGTAACAAATAACTGACAACTCGTTAATTTTTACAGTTTGTTCCTATATACCAGTGTTCCCTTTGTGGTAAAGACGTCAGCCTGTACATAATCCCTTAACATAATTTTTACTAGGAACTACAAAATAATGTATATTTCTCCGAAACCATTCAGAGACAAAATGTTTCAAAACTTTTGGCTGTTTTATGTCTTTACACAGACCCTTGTCCGCTTCCTTTTGGTTGTTTTTGTGATTTTTATCATACATTTCCAGGTCAGTATCTGCTATGTGCCGTGACATCTTTTCTCTTTATAACTATGCCAATACCAGGTTTACGCCATAATGATTTATGATACTCCCTTTGTCTCCCAATACACTCGGGCTTGTCGATCAATACCAAGACTGTTGCAGATGTTACCGAAGGTCGTGGACATGAAACAGCTTTGTGCGAAGCCTGGAGGAAAATTTATTGATCTTATAAAGTACGCGTACGTGTCACCAATGACACTAAAATACAACTATCCTGAATACTCTCAACCATGATAAGTATTTTTATACAATTAATTCTTTAGTTTGTACAAATTATACACCCTTCTGATAGTAGTGAACATCCAACATGAGGGGTACAGTACTAGTCTATGTCATAACTCTGCATACCTGTTAACATAAGTAAAAGCATTGTTTCAACAAATACAATTTTATTGGACAGATACAGTAAGTAACTGTAAATGCATTCACTTTTGCAACTTTGTTTCTATTTTGTAAGAGGAGGAAAAAGATCTTTTTAAAGTTCACAATTCTGATGTACAGTTAGTAGATTATCAGTACAACGTCAGTATTTTTTCATTTTATTCATATTATGAAGTATATTCTTAGACAAGTGTTATGATTTTGCGTTAAGAGCTGGCATTGCAACAACTGCAAAAGTGAAAATGCAGTAATTTCACAACACAGTCTACCTCAATTACTATCCATTTATTGAATTTGATTGATTGATGGACACAAAAATTGCACACTTGTATTTTTCCCTGTTATTACTAGTACTTAAATATGAACTGAAGTATGATTAATGAGTCCTCCTCAGGGATTTAACTTGAATTAAGATGGATGATACTTTCCTTAATGATATCTTTGAACAGAAACTGCAGGGAGTTACTTATAATAATTACTGTAGCTGCATGTCAATTCAATTTGACCTTGAGGATATATGAGTGTTGATTTATCTTGACCTTGAAAATTTGACAGATGATTCATCAATATCAATATTGTTCCGTACATCAATCTGGGCTTGAAATTCCCAAATCAGGGCTTGAAATACTGGGTGTGCACCCAGGTGCACCCAAGATTGGAGCTGTGCACCCAATCATTTTCTGTGGGTGCACAGGGTGCACCCAAATATTTTCATAAGTTTATGTATGTCAAGATATCAAAGTATACTAGAATACATCATTTTCTTGACATCTAAGTGTAAAAAAGATAATAAAAATGTCTGTAATGGTGCTTGTTTAAGAATTTGATAGCTTGTAACTAAGTTTTATTATTAGGTTATGTGGTGCACCCAAAATTTTTTGGTGCACCCAATTTCTTAAGCTGGGTGCACCAGTGCACCTAATCCCAAAAATGAATTTTGAGCCCTGCAAATATACCAGAGTTTTCACCAGGTCAGTTGAGCATAGGTCCCCCCTGTATGCGACTTGGATGCCCTGTGCTGTCATTTGGGCCCTTATGCTGTGTTTTAACCAGTAACTTTGAAATTTTGATGCCAAAGGTCTCATTCTTTTAATGGCAATTAGATGTTAAGAATATATTGTACAGCTTAATTGCACGACCTATTTGCCAGTGAATTTCGTGCAATTATCCGGATGGTGCAATAATGCGAAGCAATTTAGCTTGACTGCACCAGTTTGGAATTTTGGGATGCCGTGCAGTTTACAGAAGTGTGCGATTATCCGTTGTGCAATTAACTGGATTCTACTGTATACTAATGTTCAATTATTGTACTTGAAAGAAGACCACCTGGTCTTAAATAGCTGGCACATTCACGTAAGGAAGGCAAAACAGTCCAGCCACATACATGTACATAAAGTGCAATGCGGCTCTGGCATACATTTTCTGCTCAGTGCCCTGGTCACCCCTACTGTTGTCGTTAAACATGTTAGGTTATGTTGTATATGCAAAGGTTTGATGCTAGAGCATTACACCTGAAGTCTACATTAGTACATGAGGCGGTAGGCCTAAATATGTCACCATTCAAAATGTCTGTATCTGTATCGATGTAACACTTTTGTTATTGGGAAAGGTATCCCTGTCCTTGATGCTGATTGGACAATCTATTGTAAGCAAAAGGTTTCCCTGTCCTTGATGCTGATTGGACAATCCGTTGTAAGCAAAAGGTTTCCCTATCCTTTATGCTGATTGGATGATTGGTTCTGGACAAATGGCTTCCCTGTCCTTGGTGCTGATTGGATAATCTGTTGAAAGCAAAAGGTTTCCCTATCCTTAATGCTGATTGGATAATTACTTCTGGACAAAAGGCTTCCTTGTCCTTGGTGCTGATTGGACAATCCGTTGTAAGCAAAAGGTTTCCCTATCCTTGATGCTGATTGGATAATTGGGTCTGGACAAAAGGCTTCCTTGTCCTTGATGCTGATTGGACAATCCGTTGTAAGCAAAAAGTTTCCCTATCCTTGATGCTGATTGGATAATTGCTTCTGGGCAAAAGGCTTCCCTGTCCTTGATGCTGATTGGACAATCTGTTGTAAGCTAAAGGTTTCCCTATCCTCGATGCTGATTGGATAATTGGGTCTGGACAAAAGGCTTCCTTGTCCTTGGTGCTGATTGGATAATCTGTTGAAAGCAAAAGGTTTCCCTATCCTTAATGCTGATTGGATGATTAGTTCTGGACAAAAGGCTTCCCTGTCCTTGATGCTGATTGGATAATCTGTTGAAAGCAAAATGTTTCCCTATCCTTGATGCTGATTGGATGATTGGTTCTGGACAAAAGACTTCCCTGTCCTTGATGCTGATTGGACAATCCGTTGTAAGCAAAAGGTTTCCCTATCCTTGATGCTGATTGGATAATAAGCTCTGGACAAAGGCTTCCTTGTCCTTGGTGCTGATTGGATAATCTGTTGAAAGCAAAAGGTTTCCCTATCCTTAATGCTGATTGGATAATTGCTTCTGGGCAAAAGGCTTCCCTGTCCTTGGTGCTGATTGGACAATCCGTTGTAAGCAAAAGGTTTCCCTATCCTCGATGCTGATTGGATAATTGGGTCTGGACAAAAGGCTTCCTTGTCCTTGGTGCTGATTGGATAATCCGTTGTAAGCAAAAGGTTTCCCTATCCTTGATGCTGATTGGATAATTGGGTATGTACAAAAGGCTTCCTTGTCCTTGGTGCTGATTTGACAATCTCAGTATCTATATAGCTGGTAAAGCCAGCACGTTGGTAGAACGTACTGTGTCTGCGCGAATCCTGGTGGTTTGGTCAACGTTGCATTGAAATCCCGCTTGTTGCACAGTATATTTTACAGACATGGTTTCATGGTAAAACATACATGGGATTTTACCCTTATATACGCACTTACATTTTTAAATGCTGTCCTTTAGTAAACCGGGAGTTTAGCATGTCTATACTTTCGCGCAGGCGCAGTACGTTCTACCGACGTGCTGGTAAAGCCGCCCTTTGGCATGACACACCAACTTTGCAGGTACGCGGCGTGGCAGGAGCTGTTTAGATTATACTGAACCTTTCAACATCTGAATGCAAGTGTTGCTTGAAGCTATCTAGCACCTACTGTACTTGATGGCAACAAATTCCATTCAGTGATAGTTCTAGGGAAGATTGAGTATTTGAAGACATCAATCCTTGGCTGTTAACCTTGATACATGAAGGCATGAAGTCATTGAACTTCGTAACTCTTTCCTTTACAGATATGACGAAGGGATTTGCTGTCTTGCTAAACGACATTCTCAAACGGCTGGACAGTTTAGAAGAGTTCTCCAACAAACTCGACGCTCACAACGAAACCCTTGGTGCTGATTGGACAATTTAAATTTGTTCTGGGCAAAAGGCTTCCCTGTCCTTGGTGCTGATTGGACAATCTAAATTTGTTCTGGGCAAAAGGTTTCCCTGTCCTTGGTGCTGATTGGACAATCTAAATTTGTTCTGGGCAAAAGGTTTCCCTGTCCTTGGTGCTGATTGGACAATCTAAATTTGTTCTGGGCAAAAGGTTTCCCTGTCCTTGGTGCTGATTGGACAATTTAAATTTGTTCTGGGCAAAAGGCTTCCCTGTCCTTGGTGCTGATTGGACAATCTAAATTTGTTCTGGGCAAAAGGTTTCCCTGTCCTTGGTGTTGATTGGACAATCTAAATTTGTTCTGGGCAAAAGGTTTCCCTGTCCTTGGTGCTGATTGGACAATTTCAAATTATTCTGGGCAAAAGGCTTCCCTGTCCTTGGTGTTGATTGGACAATTTTAGTTTGTGCTGGGAAAAAGGCTTCCCTGTCCTTGGTGCTGATTGGACAATCTTAATTTATTCTGGGCAAAGGGCTTCCCTGTCCTTGGTGCTGATTGGACAATTTCAAATTATTCTGTGCAAAAGGCTTCCCTATCCTTGGTGCTGGTTGGACAATTTTAGTTTGTTCTGGGAAAAAGGCTTCTCTGTTCTTTGTGCAAATTGACCATTCTTTGCTCTAAGGAAAGACTTTCCTGTCCTTGGTGCTGATTGAATAATTTCTGTATCTGTAATTCGGTATAGATATGGCCGGTATAACTGCCCTTCGGCGTAACACAACAGTTTTGTAGGCATGTGGTGCGGCAGCAGCTGGTTATATTACACTGACTTGTTGTTACAGCGAACCTTTGCATATCTGACTGCAAATGCTGTTTGAAGCTATCTAGTAAGGGTGCGGGGTGCGCCTACTGTACTTGGTGGCAACAAATTCTCTCAATGATAGTTGTACAGGGCTCGAGATACTTTTTTCTGCATACCTGCACTGGTGCAGGTAACATTAAAAATTACCTGCACAAGACAAATTTTACCTGCACCACTCCGAATTTAGGAATTTTAGATCATACTAAATTGGTTCAGGAACCATTGCTATTTTTTCTTTTGTACTTTATAGGTAGTAACAGTCAATGCAGCTATTATGACAATCTTTATACAGCTGCATCATAGGACATTTATGTGTAAACTCAGTACATGGACCAGTGCAGGTTAGGTGCAGGTAGACACCAGAAATACCTGCACAGCTCCAATTTTACCTGCACTAATCTGCATATGCAGGTGGTATTTCGAGCGCTGTTGTAGGAAAGAATGAATAATATTTGAATTAAACACATCAATCCTTGGTCGAAAACTTTGGTACTTGTAGGCATGATGTCACTGAACTTTGTAACTCTTTTCTTTACAGATATGAAGAAGGGCTTTGCCGTCTTGCTGAATGACATGCTGAAACGCCTGGACAGTTTAGAAGAGCGCTTCAACAAACTCGACTCTCAGAACAAAAACCAAGACGTCAAGGACGCGCCCTTGAACATCAAGAGCAACTTGGAAGGTGTGGTTCACCCGGAGACCTGTGAGATCCCGAATGCGCCGGAGTTTCCACACTGTGGTGGGAAGGTGGAGTGGATGAAGGTAAGAAAGAGTTATTTTCGCAGATTTAGTTTTCGCAGATTTTATTCTATTCACATTTGTTTAAGGAGCATAGGACAAGAAGCATATCTGCTTATGTGAGTCATCTGCATGATAAACATATTAAAAACAAATAACATTTAAAGTCAACGGGAACTTATAAATACAACAAATAACAAAGGTTGACACTGGATAAGCTAACTCAGCATCAACGGAAGAAAAAGTTAAAGTAATAATTGCAAAGTTACAATAAAAAACGAACCAAAAACAAGATAACGGCAGCGCAGACACAAGGCTGGCTTAACAATCAAATTGAACTAAATGAAGAGTACGATCGCAGATTGAGTATGAACTGTACAGTTAATTAATTGGGAATGTTGATGATGATCATCAGATTAATGCACTTATTGCAGGAAATTGCATTAGACTCTCAATGTCTTAGTCTTTGGACTCATCATCATCATCAGTCACTGGGTTCTGCATCTATAGTCTGGAAAGTCCTATATAATATAGCTGCATTCAGTCTTTCTTCATCCTTTTCCATTGTGCTTTGCATCCTGGAAGCTTCCTTAGCTCCTGGAGTTTCTTTGCTGTTGTAGGAAAAGCTCGACCTCTGTGCTTCAGGTCTGCTTTCAGCAGGCTGAGCAAGTTGACACAATGTCTTCCCTTGCGTGCCTTGAATCTGTTGGAACCTAGAATGGCGAATTCAAGGGCTTTTTGTGCAGGTGTGTCTTGTGGCATCCTGAGGATGTGTCCAAACATAGACCACTAGATTGCTCAGCTTTTTCGGAGAGAGATATGGTGTTACAGATGCCGTACAGGCTGTTGTTGGATACCATGCTTTTGGGCCATTGGAGACCTTCCAGTCTTTGGACTACTATCTTGTATTTCGAATTGTGTGTTTAATTAATAAACCAGTTCTCTCTCTCTCTCTCATGAAGGGGTTCTGGACGACGGACCCGTGTTATGCGGATTATGGTGTGGACGGATCCATGTGTTCATTCCTGGTTTATCTAAGTGAGGTGAGCGTTACAGGAATCATCATTTCTTTCTGTATCTGTATCTATATAGCCGTTAGAACTGCCCTTGGCGTAACACACCAGCTTCTGTATCTGTATATGTGTTCGTTACTGGTTTATCTGAGTGAGGTGAGCGCTACAGGAATCATCATAATTTACTTCAGGTGTACTCTCACTGCATTTGCGCCAAGTTTGCGTCATGTCACTGCAGGGTTACTTTTTGTGTGTTTTGTTGTCCTCTAAGTCATGCATATTACGCAATATCTAAATTATACAAAATATGAGAAAATAGCAGAACAGTGACGCAATAAACGAACCCCACAGAGACGCAAGCTTGATTCAAGTGCAACTGCACCTTTACTTCTGGAAAGGATAAGTTTGTTTTTAATGTGTGTTGAAGGTTGTGGTAACTTTCATTCCAGACAAGCAAATTGCTGACCTTCAGTCGCACACCCGTCAAAAGGCACATGAGGGAAATATTCCGCATTTTCTCAAAAATGTTGCCTCGCTAGTGTTCAATACTACTGATAAGTAGTGTAAATAAATGTACTGTACTAATACATTGTTGTTAACTTCATAAACAGGCCATATTTATGTTCAACATCAGCCCCAGGATCCATAGTTCGATTCGAATGATTAAAACTTGCTTGTGTGCACTGCTGGCAAAAATTCAAACAACTGTCATCAAACAAAACTGGCAAAGTCTGGCCATCGAGTAATCCTACCCATGGTTGTGCCATACCTCGGGCAATATGGAATAAGCTGTGTAGTATTCTTTATTTACTTACATGTATTAACAATGTATTTTCTAACATGACATGTAGGTTGAACAGTGGTGCCCTCCTCTCATATGGCGCAAGAATTTCACATCAACTGCATCGGAAGAGCCTGCTGAAATGGTGAGAAACTAGCGCTTTTACTATGGAGTCCTTAAGAAAAGAAGGAATCTGTTTACATAACAAAAAGTGATCTCAGGGTTGGACAAGTTTTCTAAAATTGACTTGTCCTATCAGGCAAGTACTTAAAAAATTTACTTGCCCGAACCAACTTTTCACTTGCCCGAATCCCCCATCTAAATGACATTTTTCTATGTATATTCATGGCCTTCAATGGAATTTTTGTTATTGGCTCTATTTTCTGTGTTAATCAATGCTTGATGTCATGACTTTGAAAAGTAGCAAGTACAAATGTACATCAAAATCTCACTCAATGGAGAAAAGCTAACTTGTCCGATCGGGCAAGTGGAGAAGCCACATGCACTTGCCCGATTGCCATTTTCACTTGCCCGGGACTATAGGGCTAGTGGACTTGTTTATCCCTGGATCTCAAATCAGTTAATCAGTCGGAAGTTTGCCACTGAATAAGTCCAAAGTTTTGTGTTCTAATGGCAGCTAAAGTTTGTATACAATTTTGTATGCTCTAGAAGACTATCAGAAAGAGTGTCATCTGAACAGCTCAATAGGTGTAGGCTAGGTTTACACAGCCTCCATGACATTGTGCGCTACAACAGACTCTGCTGGTATGGCCACGTGCGAAGAATGATCCACGACAACTGGCCAAGAAAGGTCATGAACTTGTCTGTAGTGGGCCAGAACCCGCGTGGGCGCCCCAAGAGAAGATGGGTAGACAATGTTAAGGAAGATATTCACAAACTGAACTTGCAGAAAGCTAACCCCCTTGACAGAGGCAGCTGGAGATCTGCAATCATTCCTGAACAACATCCCGCAACGTCCATCCCTTGCAAGATGGCACAACGGAAAACGGTAAACCAGATGGTGAGTGAGTGAGTTTGATAGAGATGATTGTAATTTTTCAGGCCAGTCTTCAGGAGGACGGAGAGCCGTTGCTGAGGATGCTGAGTTCAGACAAGAGCCTCCTGTGGATAAAAATGCGGGTGGAGAGAATGTGGCCCCAGTGGGTAGAGGCCGCTAACAGTCTCGCAAGCAGTCTGGCTAACAGGAAGAGGAAAAGGGTATGAACATACAGTTACAAAATGACATAGTGTTGACTAATAACATGTCTGAAGTGTGTACAGTGTCATGTTCAGTTACCATAACAATTTTATGTACAATGTAATAAATAATTGGTTCCTACATAACTATCAAATAAACCACCGAGTGAGCAAAGCAAATGGAGAGCACGTAGCCACAGTGGGTGGAGGCTGCCAACAGTCTCGCAAGCAGTCTGGCAAATAGGAAGAGGAAAAGGGTAAGGCTATATTAGGGTTTAGGAAAGGCCCTGAAGTGTATATGGTGTCATTGGTTGGTTCCTACAACCACTGAATAAAACCCACAGAATGAACGGTTCCTTTTAACTACAGAATAAACCACCAAGTTGGCAAAGCGTGCGGAGAGGTGATATACATGTTAAGGACTCACCCCAAGGTGTATACATGTATGAGCGGTTAGGTGGCAAACAGGTAAGACCATAAGATTTATATGGTATCATAAGGCATGGCCACTTCCTACAACGACTAAATAATCCACCGAGTGAGCAAAGGGTATGGAGAGAATGTGGATGGAAGCTGCCAACAATCTGGCAAAAGGGAAAAAGAGCAGGAAATTAGATAATAGATTTTTCAGTGCCAAAATCTAATCTTAACATTCATGCTGTGTAGAGTGTGTAGTTCAGTGGTTATAGCGACCCTGCCTCTGGACCAAGTGGTTTGGAGTTCAAATCCCGCTGTTGTTGCCCATCTGACATTGAATATATAATACATATAAACTGTAGGTTCCGAAGGATGATCCGAATGGCCAGCTAAACATCACAACCGTCTTCGATGCCAGGCAACTATAAAGTTTTCTTTGGTCGAGTACTAATGAGATCACTAACCAGTGGTGTATGGAAGACAGGGAAGCACTCCTTGTGCTCTGTTACCAACAAATCGCTGAGCAACCAAAATCAAAATTTGGGACACCCCTCTACATTTTGCAATTGGAATATGATTCTTGATGCCAAAGAGTGATCAAAAAGACTACGAAACACGCAAAACATTCAAAAAATTGTTCCATGTAAACCTAATCTTTTATGAAATTCACTGCGAGCGAAATACTTTAATTTACTGAATTTTGGTTGTTCAGCTTATTTTGTTCAAGGATTGCAGCCTCTAGTGGAATGTAGGGGACTGTTATAAGTGTTACTACTGGAATGGTTAAGTTGGTGCCTTTCACTAATCAGGTACTGGTACTGAGTTTGGAGGCTGAAGGATCTGTTACTATCCACAAAATACATAGCCTGGGTACCATCCAAAATGTAGTTCGCTCCAGCGTTCATTATATACTATATACAGACTCGCTTCTACATGTAGCTCTGACATTCATTTTACACTATATATCGCTTCTCTGCTGTTCCGTCTGGGATCCCGGACCATGTTAACGTCTAGAATCGTCAAAATGAGCGATTTACGGAATGGATAACGGTTAAAGCGATTGTTGGAAGTCAGGACGAGCCCTCCATCTGCCTGTTGTCATCAAATGCTCATTAACTGGCGTCACCACCAAACGGTTTGAAAGTGCAGGTCTCCAGACGCAAAGCAGAAGCGAACACAAGCTTAGAGCGAACTGCTTTCCGGGTGGTACCCAGGCTACAAAATACATTACTGTAAATGCATTTAAGTTCGCAGGGATTTAATTTCGCGGTAGCGGGAAAAAGGACTTTTCGCGGTGGTTTTAAGTTCGCGGTAACATCATATACTGCAACCTAATACCATAATAGAAAAATGTTCGCGGTGGATTTAAGTTTGCGGTGAAGTGGTCACCACGAAAACCGCGAATATTAATCCACCGCAAACATTTCTGCATTTACAGTATGTCATGATAGGGGTACCAGTACAAAACTGTATTTTCTTGTTGGACCTGATCCTCTAGCTGGACCTGGACCTTAATACTCTGTACCGGTACCCACCCCTTGTCATGATAGAGATCAATAGCGATCTGGCAAACTTGCCGACTCTATTTGTAGAGATTCTGATCGGAGTTATTGTCAACAGAGATTCAGGATGTCAGATATATGTGTTTGGGTTGCCATTTGTACATCCTTATTTCAAAGGCAATCTGTTGATTGAAAGACATGAATCGACATTGAAAGGTTCAGACTGTTCATATCTCCCAGTAATACATTTAATGCGTTATCAATATTCAAATAATGTCCTGTTACACTATTATACAAACTTTAAGTTTGAACATTTTTCCAGAAAGATGTTACAACAAGACAGTTCCAAAATAAGTGTTCAGACTGTCTTTGATGTCTAAAAGTGTTTAGCAAAGGCCCACATGCACAATAGATTATAATACTCTGATCAAGATTTCTACTAGTACTGGATCTCAGTCACTGATGATTGAACTTTTCAGATATTGTGGTCAAAATCTTTGTGGACAGAATTGATGGATGATTCTCCAAGATTACAATCTCTATCCTGACTCATGTGTTACAAGTACCTAACCACATGTATGTTTATGATACAGTCAAACCTGCATGTACCTTTTACACAAGGTGCATTCCAATATTTAGCTGAAGTCCTTCCTGCACCAGATGGCGCCCATCCCCATTTACATATTGGAATCACAGTCTCTATTCGGCAAAAAGGAAACCTTTTGGATATACATGTGTATCATCCAAAGCAAACATTAGGTACCCTCTGACTAGGGAAAAAAAGAGAGGATACACACATGGAGATATCTCCACTCCTTCTGGGCGTGTTTCTCCTGTGTTTCCTGAGTTTCAACTACATTTTGTATTCATTTTAGTTTTGGAAGGCTTTTAAGCCTTTTTTAAGCCTTTTTTTTTCCAGAAAATAAAAACTTTAAAAAGTTTTTATTTTCTGCTCCTCTGTGCTCTAGGTCTTGATCCACCTGGGCCTCCTATCCAAAGAATTTACATGTTTTTACATGTAAAAATTACTGCTAGTAATTTTTACATGTTTTAACAGTATTTACATGTTCTCTCATCAACGGGAAGTTTTTTGTACCTGCCGTCCCACCTCTTATCATATATAAACTTCTATTTTGCTGCTCCCCT
Organism: Branchiostoma floridae x Branchiostoma belcheri; assembly: GCA_019207045.1. Lineage (NCBI taxonomy): Eukaryota > Metazoa > Chordata > Leptocardii > Amphioxiformes > Branchiostomatidae > Branchiostoma > Branchiostoma floridae x Branchiostoma belcheri. The sequence goes on along the minus strand of CM033041.1, from coordinate 2,193,312 downwards.
TTGCTCTAGATCCTGATTCACCTGGGACTCTTGTCCAAAGAGTCGGAGTGGCATTTCGGGGAGAAGGCTTTCGACGGAGGTCCGCTGGGCGAGCTCGTCCAATGGAGCGACATCATCGCGAGTGTCTACGTCCTTGGGCACGACCTTGACTTGTCCTTCACAAAAGAAAGTCTGAAGAAGTGAGTTCATGACTGTCTAGTTTCCGTATCCATTAAATCAATATACTGTAAATGCATTTAAGTTTGCAAAGATTTAATTTCACGGTAGCGGGAAAATGGACTTTTTGCGGTGGTTTTAATTTCGCGGTAGTACCGTGCACTTTGGTCTCTTACTGCCATGGGAAAATGTTATTGGTGGTTTTAGATTCAGGGTGAAGTGGCTGCCGCAAAAACCGTGAACATTAAACCACCGCAAAAGTTTCCGCATTTACAGTACTATGCTGCTTAAGCATTGTTGTGGAATTATGCCATTTGGTTATTTTGTTTTAAAAGTGAAACTCTGAGGAAATGAATACTGGTACAAAGTTTAATTTGAGTGCATTGTGCTGAGAGAAATACAAAATTAATGATTATTATTATTAAATCAACATACTTCGCTATAAGCCTTTTTCTTGTGGAATTATGCCATTTGGTTATTTTGTTTAAAAGTGAAACTCTGAGGAAATACTGGTAGAAAGTCCAGTTTCAGTGCATTGTGATTAGAGAAATACAAAATCATTATTATGTATGTAGTAAAATCATCAGCCATGTACATATACATGTGAAAAGTCTTCATTCATAAGTCTTAAGTTTTGGTCACACACACACATACACACAGAAAAGTACACCAACCATTCGCGACTGAGTTTATCAACTCTTTGCGTTTTGTTTGAATAACATTGTTAATGAAAGTACAAGTACACGTAGATAGTTTCCCAGCTTACTCCGAGATGTGTTATATCCACAGATGGTTAAACCCACGTGGGTCGCGTAGTACCCACGCTCGAGAAACACACCACAGGCCCGGGTAAGGGATCAGGTTACATGTGGTGTTGTACCGTCACGTAAAAAAGACCCACTTGGTTCTGGCTCGGTTCAACCCACACTTTGATTTGCATGAGTGTTGTTGTCTTGGATCCTGGGAAGAGTTTGTTTGTTGTTGGCATGGTTACGATTATGGTATTGATAACGTTGTTGTTTGTGATGTTGTTCAACTGCATGGTTCTGTTTTTTGCACCTGAAGGTTTTTCGATCCTTCAAGTTCACCCCTTTTCTTGTACACATGTATGTGTATTACCTAAGGAAGAAATGCACATGTCAGATTTCACGCTCTCTCCAGGTCTAATTTTGGTTCCCTTTGAATTTCCTGTATGAACCTGTCTTGATGTCAAACTAATTATAAGCTATCACATGGTTTGAAATGCACATGCACGGTGAGATGCATTGTTAGTATTATGTCAAAGTTGAAGGCTCCTGAGACATAACCAAAGTACTTGAAAGTTCATTTGTGTAGAAGTCGTTCTGAAAAAGGTGAACTGTAATTTCCAACACAAAAATTGGACTTACTCAGTTACTGGTCAGGTGCTGTTCAGTCGAAAATTTGGTAAGTCCTGAGTTTTTGTGTTGAAAATCACAGTTTAAAGCATTAGTCAAGACAAGAACTGTAAACATATTGTCAGGGGCTCTCACCTTTGACCTCGCAAATGTGCAGTCTAACCACTGAGCAAGCTTATTTTGATGCATCTTACTATACTGTTTTGTTTGTAATTAGCTAGTACAGTACATATTTATTTTGATATGACTGTACTGAATGGAATGGTATTAAATTAATACTAGTTGGGTGCCTTAGGGCAGAAGAAATTTAAAGTTACTACTACATACTGTACATTTACAGGGTGTTATTTTGTGTTGGTTTTCTTCTCTTGAAAATAACTTTGTTGATTTAGTTTATTGAAGAACTATTGCTAACATTTATGGTGATTAAGATTTAACATCATTACATTGATAGCAATATTTGTCATTCAAACTCAGAGATCAGATTGACAATACTGTATTATATTGTTATCAAGACTGTACTCGGATATGTGCAAGTACTAGACCAAGTTACTAAGCAAACCAGATTCTGAAGTTTAAATCAAACATACAATAGGATTTTGCTGTCTTTATATATACTCTATTAAGTCATCTCTGCATACAAATGTATACAATCATGTAGCAATCGATAATTACAGGACAACTGTACTTGTTGGTCTGTAGTTGTAAGAACATGCAATTCCTTTCTTTATCATAAAGTATGCCATTATGTTAGATTACAAAATATTCTCAATTGATAGCAGTAAGAGTGGACCTGGGGAAAACTCAGTGACTTTCATATACTATCTAGAAATATGATTTGACTGAAATATGTAACTAAAAGTATGCAGAATATTGGAGTTTTCTTTCACATTACCAGTAAAGTCTCACTTGGTTGCATTTAGATGCCTATGAAGACATCTTCCTCAGAGCTTCTAAATGGAGTGCTGCTTTTTGCTTCTGTATGTAGCCAAAGTAGGTGGTGCTTTTGCAGCAAGAAAACAATCCCAAAAGCGCCACCTACATTGGCTATATACAATGGTTAGAATCTCTGGGGAAGACGTCTGACAGGCATCAAAACATACCTATTAGTAAGTGATAAGAATTCGCTGGTTGTGTAAAAGAAACGCCAACATCCTATATTCTAGCCTAATGTAACATGTTCTCTGATTGGTTTGTGGGATTCTTGTCTTCCTCAGCAAGCTGGCGTTTGATTCGCAGAGGAACAAGGGCGGCTGTCCAATCAAAGGCAAGCCCCCCGCTGACATCATCTACATCGATATCCTGGGGCTGGCTCAGATCAAGAAGACATTAGGGATGGCAGGGATACAGCACTATGCGTATGTATGAATGAATGAATGAATTTATTGCTCAACAATCGCACAGGGTACAATGTATGGCAATTAATAACAACTCATAGCTATACAGACAGTAGTACTAAGAGGCTACATACAAAACAACAACAAAACATTTTCGATAACAGTACAGTTATGTATGATTAATCTTGTCTCGCATTTGGAATACAGTAATAAAGAAACTGGCCTACGTAGACGGATATATGAGTTGAACATGAGAGCAATACATGGAAAATATCGCTTTCTGCACCAGCGAGAGAGATGTGTGTTTTGGTTCTAATATTCTTAAACAATGTTTCTCTCTCTTTACTGTAGGTAGGACATTTCATAACAAAGTGGAATATGATAGTGAGATACGATATACAAAATATATCCAAAAGGTTTCCTTATTGCCAATTAGAGACTGTGATTCCAATGTGTTTCTCTTGTGTTTCATGGCAATCAATCAACTCCTAGGAGAAAAGCATATAACTTAATATTTATCAAACAGCAGGCTGGCAGGTCCTTGTGTTTCTGTGGGTGGAGTAGTTGGTCACGGATATTAGCTATGATTCCAGTGGGTTTCACATGACTGTGTATCCTTCAGTCATACATTGGACTCACAATAGAAAAGTGTTCCAATATGTGTCTACTGTTTGAGTGTTAATGTTTGTATGGTAACAATTTAAGCATTCAAAATTCCTTATCGTTCTTGCAGGTGCTATTTCCGGGTCGTGGATAGTTTTGGCACCAAGCCAGAGTTCATACCAAAGTTTCACATGTGTATCCTTTAGTCATACATAGGAATCACAATAGAAAATTGTTCCAGTATGTGTCTACTGTTTGAGTGTGAATGTTTGTATAGTAACAATTTAAGCATTCAAAATTCCCTGTCATTCTTGCAGGTGCTATTTCCGGGTGGTGGATAGTTTCGGCACAGAGCCGGAGTTCAACTTCCAGCCGTACGCCAAGCAGCGTAGCCGGAAGTCCCCCTGGGGCGGATGGAACTTCAACCCTCGCCAGTTCTTCACCATGTTCCCTCACTCCCCTGACAACTCCTTCATGGGCTTTGTGGTGGAGCAGCACCTCAACAAGACAGAGATACAAGACATCCAGAGAATAAAGAAACAGAACCAAGCGTTGGTGTATGGGAAGAACGACTACATGTGGGCGGGATCTGGTAAACTCATGAACGAGCTCGCGCAGCACTTTCAGATCCACGCCACGGTCGCGAAGAACAACGACGACCAGAAGCAGCTAGAAAACGTGCCAAGTTTTGTGAACAATCACGGAGTGTTGCCCAGCGAGCAGTTATACGATCTGCTAAAAAGGACCAAACTTTTCGTCGGGTTGGGCTTTCCGTACGAGGGCCCCGCCCCACTCGAAGCAATAGCAAGCGGCTGCGTATTTTTGAACCCTAAGTTTACGCAGCCGAAGAGTAGACTGAACACAAAGTTTTTCGAGGGGAAGCCGACGTTTCGAGAGCTGACGTCGCAGCACCCCTATGTGGAGGTTTTCGTTGGGAAGCCCCACGTTTACACTGTAGACATTGATGACAGGGACAGTCTCGAGGCTGCGCTAACTGAGATTAAAAATTTGAAGGTGAGCAATTTTGCCTTTTATACTTTATTTTCAGTGTCTGTGAAGATGTGATGTGTGTTCATAGTTATTTATACACTGGTAGTTGATTGGCAGGAAGTGAGGGTGTGACCCCATGACCCCAAAGATAAGACTTGTCTGGAATGGCAGGAAGTTGAGGTCAGAGGTGGTAGAACTAGTTTGTAAGTGGACATGACTTTCTAGGTCAGGGATCAATGGAAGAGGCTACTACTTCATGGGGAGGCATTGCTTTTATTTTGGTCTCTGTTTCCATGTTTGTGTTTTGCAGTAATTTTCCTTGTAGTTGTCTTGTGTTTTTGCAGTCCCAATTAGCTAATATTATATCATATTTTCAATGTACTAATTATGTTTACTGCAGAGTGACAGCAAGTGATCAATGGATACATGACTTGTATGTTAATCAAATCCCTCTTTGCATGATAAATGAACTACAATCAAAATAAGACAAATGAGAAACTAAATATTTCACAATGTTGTGACAGCTTCAAACACTTAATTCTTTTTTTTACATTTCTAATGAGCCAAACAATCAGACAAACCTTATAAATAATATTATGTAGTCCTGGTATTTGTAAGACTAAGAGCATTGTTTTTGCTGTAACAGTTGTTTATTTATTCATTTATTGGGATTTAACACATTTGTGGAAGGATTGACATAACAGGTGACTATCACCTTTACAAGATGTCAACCCAAAGACCAGCCTGTAGGTTTGATCCACTAACACCGGGAAGGACCTTAAGTTTACTCTTTTCGATAAGTGTGATGGGTTCTTTCATGTGTGGGGGGTGTGGCTGTCCCCAAACACATTGTCACCATTCTTTTTTCTTTTTCCCCCCAGGTTGACCCATACCTGCCTTATGAGTTTACAGCAGAGGGAATGTTGCAGAGAGTTAGCACGTACATACAGAAACATGTGAGTACTGTGCAGCAGAGCCACCTGTTGGATTAGTGTAGCATTGCAGCTATAACACTATTGGTAGCACGTTAGAATACATAAGCATAATCTGTACTTATTCTTATGTTCCATCCTTATACAGTTCATTATAGGCTCCATATTGTTACAGAGAGTTACTTAGCACATACATACAGAAACATGTGAGTGCTGTGCAGCAGAGCCACCTGTTGGATTAGTGTAGTATTGCACCATTAACACTTTGTATTGTTAGCATACATAAGAGAAGAACTCTACAACAGACTTGAGTCAGCATAAAGATGTGCCATTATGTGGCAAAGACTGTCATTCTCGTAAGGAAGTGTTTAGCGATAGCCGAAGCTGTAGGGCTAATATCAACAGTTATAGCTAATATCTAACCTAAGCTCTGATTGGCTGCTGACAGACTAAGAAAAAGAACACCAGCAAAATATGTTTTTCCCTACACATCCATGCCCAATGCAAAGGCTGATTGCTAACAAAGCAACAATACATGAAGGATGAAAGGCACAGATTAGTTAAATGTAAAATAACAGCAATTCCAACAAATCTGATGCCACTTTTTCCTGGCTGGACTTTGTGTATGAAGATCATCTAGGGGTTCAGTAACGCTGATGGCTAACCAGTCCTATATGGGATACTTCTGAGACTATTTAAAGGGTTTGATAACTACATGTATGTTGTTTGTACCCCTGCAGAATTTCTGTCAGTCGCCCCATGCGTGGCCTCCGGAGAGTGCCTTGCAGGCCCGGCTAGCTGGGAAGGGCCAATCCTGTAAACAAGCCTGCCAGGACCAGGGGCTCATCTGTGAACCCTCCTACTTCCCACTACTCAACAACAAGGACGCCATGGAAAAGTACGGCTCAGATTGTTTTAGCGGGTTTATTTGTTATTTATCTGTCTATCTAAGAATCTTCAGGGTCGTCCCTTTAGTTAACATAACTGATTTCCAAGGGAGCCCTTACAAGAAAAACATAACAAATCAAGATACAAGTAAATCATTACTAACATAGGATCATCAAGTTATTGACCAAAACGAACGGACACGGACTATGAACACTGAGCCATCTGCACCACTATATGTTTTGTACCTTGTATGTGTAGTGATATAGGTTGATGAATCTAATAGTACTCAATGTAATCTGTATCTGTATTATATTTTATATGACCCTGACCTCCCTCATGACCTCAATGAAAAGCGGCCTGCTGGCCGATTTGAGCTTCTCATGAATAAATAAAGGTTCAAGCAAACAAACAAACAAATCATAAATACACATTAATACAACGCAGAACAGTAAGCATCCTTCAGGATCAATAAATCCTACAGGGAACTCAGGCAAACTCAAAAGAATTGTTTTTTTTTAAAAGCTACAGATTACACCTTTACTAGTTAAGAATGTCTGGGGGTAGGTTTGCACTGTACAGTGGATGGCAATCAGCATCATGGACAGCATCTCTCCACAGCATTAAAGATGCTTTCTTTCCCCCACAGTCACAATGATTAGTGATTCCTTCTCCTTTTTGTGTTTTTTTTTCCTTTTCCAGCCTTAGTTATACATCCCTTTCAATGTTGAAACAAGACAAACTTGCTGCCTGTCACACTTCTAAAGAACGAACACCTCTTTTCTCTTCCGTTACCATAGAAACGGACTGAAGTGCGACTCCGTGGACGACATGATGGAGGTTTACGCTCCCAGCAAGAACGAGGGTACGGGAACCTGCTCGGTCCAGTCGGAGCGGCTGCTGTTCAGCTGTGTGGGACAGGACCCGGACTACCAGCGCGTCTGTCCATGCAGGGACTTCATATATGGGCAGGTGGCGCTCTGTCACGACTGTCTATGACCGTGACGTACCACTGTTGACATCAAGAGTAGAGTAGACTATAATTTGTTATCAGCAATCACAACAGGGGCATCTTTGCGCGTCTGTCCCTGCGGAGACTTTGTATATGGGCAGGTGGCACTATGTCACGACTGTTTATGACAGTGTCATACCACTGTTTAACGTTAAGTTAAAGTTGCCTGACATCTGAGCAGATGCGTAGGGACGTGGCGTCCATCTCCATTTCTGTAGCCCTTTGGCCACACATTTGTGCAAGTCACTACAGCAGGGGGCTGGTCCACTGGTAGTGGTGTGTGTTCAACTTCCATACTCTTTCCCGAATGCTGAGTGCTAAGCAGAGAAAGCAGCATGTACCATTTTTAAAGTGTTTGGTATGACTGGACCGGGGATCAAACTCATGACCTACCGAATGCAAGGCGAACACTCTACCCACTCGGCCGTTGCACGGTGCTTAACGTAACACATGTTTAAAGTAACAAGTTAAAGTCACACATCTTTTAATATGCATTAGGCCTCACAGCTGCAAGTTAAAAGCTGTGACTACTTCTAAATGCGTAACCTACACAAAAAACATAATTATCTATATATAGCTGCACCTACAACCACTGTCACAAATTAGGCACATAGCTCCAATAATATTCTGTTGCAAGAATATGCATATGCTTTAACAGCCTATAATAGATGGAACCCTGCTCGTAGTATTTGCTATGGCCTTGCCATAACTATAACATTGTGGATGCTATGTATCACTTTCTATATGGGTAGGGGAGGGGGGTAAGGAACGAGATTGTTTAATGTCCTTTTTCTTGTTTAAGAGAAAGAGAATTAAGCTGTTTGCTTCATGTCCTAACTGCAGAGATTCACTCTGCAAGGGAAGGTATTTTTCAACCCACCAAATGGCCATTCAGTACATTTTATTTATTGTGTGACAGTTCTTTTCTTTAATGTGTTCGGTTGTGTTAGCAAGTCTGTTTTGGAATGACTTGTTTTTTATGGAGTTAGATTTTGAATACTTAAGCGATATTTTGAACAAGCATGCTGCATTGTTTATAAGAAATGTTGTTTTTTTATTACGTTAAATGTTTTTTTATTATTATATTTCAAACATCGTTAGATGAGTGAATTCCTGGTTTGTGGCACCAAGGAGATTTGATACTGTATATAAAACTCTTTGGTGCAATTTAGACAATATGTAACAAGACCGTTTCCAAAACTATATCCAGTTGCTTGAGTAACTACTTTTTGGTGTGTCTTATTACCTGGATGTCTAATCTACATCGACGTATGTAACAAGACTATTGCCATAATAATTTTGAAGTTTTGTCCATGATGAAAAGCACAATTTTAAAAAATTTCACCAGAAACATTCCACATTCATGTAGCACATGTACTGCACAAGCAGCAGAATCAGAAAACAAGTTAGTTTGAAACTGTGCCATCCTCCTACGCAGGGACATCCAACAGCAAATGTCACAGCAACTGTCACTCTTAGTTCCTGTGTACGTCCCCCCCAAACCAGCTGTCAGCCAATCAGAAAATAGACCTTTCAGTTTTCAAAAGGGGTCTTGCATATATAAAGGAAAGCAGGTATACATCCAGACAGGTAGTTTCGTTGTTGGATGTCCCTGCGTAGGAGGATGAACTGTGCATGCGCCACAAGTTATATTGTGGGTTATATGTCCCCAGGCATATGGGGGTTATAACTTCATATATGAAGGCCCCCAAAGTTGTAATCAGGAACTTCTCATGTAGGAATTCTACATGTAAAGACAGAGGAAATCTTACATGTAAAAAAGAGAGTAATACCTGATGAAGAACCCACCTCACTTTTCTAAAAGAGAAGGATGCGAAACTTTGTGCATTGTTGAAATGGTATGACTTAAGCAAACATATACAAATGTACACATGTAAGTTACGTGTATATGAACTGTAAGTACCGCTTCTGTGTTACAACTTTCTGAAACTTCTGGTTCAATTCTGTTGCGATATGTTGGTTCAGAAGTTGTGTTATGTAGGATATAGGAGAATTCTTTTACACAACCAGTGTGTGTTTAATTTGCTTAATATGTTTTGATGCCTCTCAAACACCTTCCTCAGAGCTTCTGACCCGAGTTCTGTTCTCATCGCTATTTATAGCCAATGTAGGTGGCGCTTTTGCGGGGAAAACACAATCCTGAAAGTTTGTATCCCCCTCGACCTCGTGTCGGTTCATCACTGGGGTTGACTTTCATAAGTACATGCATATGGTTGTGTAAAAGAATTTTCCTATATCCTGATAGTATATACTACCTAGGCCTACCTGATGAAATTTCAAGTAGCCACTGTCTGAATTAAAGTTGAACTGTAATTTCCAACACACACAAAAAAAAAATTATACTCAGTTAAAGTTTCTACCGTACCAGTCTTTGTCAAGAAATGTGCAATCCACTGTTTCTGTGACATCATGTTATGCAGATAGACCATGTGACTCAGTGAGCAGTGGATCATATAAGTTGCAGAAAGAGTTGTTTTGAACATTTTGTGTAAGTTAGAAATTACAGTTCAACTTTGATTTGCAGACATCTCTTCCAACAGATAAACTTGCGAGTAAAAAAAGCCACACTAACAGTGCAATAACAAACATACTGCTGCAGTTTACATTCTGCTGTGTCTAAGCCATACGTGTATGCTACTTCTGATAAAAACGATCGCCGGTCAGGACCATAGAAAAATGCAGTTGATATGTAGAAGCACTGTAAGGCCAAATGTGATGCTTATAGTTCAACTGGGTACCCCAAAAATTCGCATCGTTGTTTCAAAACACATGACTTTAGTGATGTCCACTAAATACAGCATCAGTAATTCAGATTCTGTTTAAGACATTCATGATGAGAAGGCCTTGATAACATTTTTTTCTTATAACATTGGTGTTGACTTAAGGTACCCAGCTAAATTATAAGATTTGTAGATGATGAAACATTGTATTTGTTGAAATCTACTCTTGAAAGTTCTGTTATACTACTAGTATATATATATATATATTTACGCACATGCATTGGATACTTCATATAATATATGACTGTATACGTGTTACAAGTTTGTTGAATATTGCAGTGCTAGTGGAAAATGTTTTGTAAAAAGACTTTGCACTTGTAACAAATAGTGTTACGAATTTTTGGCTACACCCCAGGGGCGGTGCCAATAGTACATGTTATCTTGCTGTAGTTGTTTTTACCGGTTACGTAATGATGGTTTTAAAAAGGCACGTAAATTTATAACATTATATCTAAGATGTTAAACTATGTTATAGTTGGTCCTGAAAAGCAGTTAATAGCAAAGATTGAATATGCTGAATGTTGATGTTGAACAGTGTTTTTGTTACCAAGAAATTGAGATTGTAAAGAGTGATTTTACCTAAAATTGTATATCTTGCTACAATGATAATAGAGATAGTCGGAACTTCAGTTTGTGTCTACGTTTTTCTCTAAACATTTCTGAATATTTATAATTATAATGTTCATTGTAATGTAACTGGTGTTTATGTTCAACCTACCATCCACCACTCTGACTTTTGACTTACATGTATGTCGGGTGCCTGTCTAGATCACAGAAACCGCCATGGCCGCCAAGAATCCTCTGTCTTGTATGGCCTTCCCCATGCCGTCTTGCCTGAATGGACCCATCCTGTCGAACGCCATATCGAACAGATAGAACCCCCTATTATATTTCGAACACGTCCGTCAAAAACCGCCCGGCAGAAATGTTACATCTAACCTGTTTTGCTTTTGTACTTGTGTCAAACTGTTCTTATTCTTTTCTCTCAGGCTGTACTTAGCAGTGCTCTACCGTGGTAAACTTAATTGTGCACGGCCACAGATGGAAACCGAAGATAGGGACAAGGAATATAAGCTAAGGTACAAAAGTTTGACCCATCGTTCAACAAGTGCACCAAGACTCGAGATTTGGTAAGGATTACGTAAAATTGATTTGAAAATTCACGTAATTTTATCATTCTGGCCCAGAGGTCCTAGGCTCGAATCCTGTCATGCTACCGATCTTGACTTGTGCGCATGTGCACATACGAATTTACTAACTTCACTCAGGTTTACAGTAATAAACTAGCTTCAGTCCGGGACGTCCCCCGGATAATAATTATATGGGTGTTGTGTGGTGCAAAGAGGCGTCGTATGGAGCAGCGCGGCAGGGTCTGGTCAGTTACACAGAGGTCCCGGGTGCAAATCCTTTGATATGACGCCAACTTCGTGCCCCTGGGAAAGGCACTTAACACGACTTTCCTCACTTGACTCAGGTAAAAATGAGTACCTTGCGTCGGTTAGGGACGTCCCTCGGATAAGACGTTAAAAAGAGGTCCGGGAGTGCCACACCTCGAGCTCGTGAACTAGAAGAACCCACCACACTTATGTAAAAAGAGTAGGGGACCTTCCCGGTGTGAGCAGGAAGGTCCCAATTAAGTCTGTCCGGGTATGCAGGTTGTACTCAGTACAAACCTGTCGTGTTACGCCTTAAGGCGGTTTACCAGGTATGCAATACAATAACGTTGTTGTTCGTGCCGCAACTTCCTTAAAGATATCAGATATCGATAGCTACTTCCCTTTTAAACTATCTATTGTCAGAAAAAAGGTGACTCAAAACAATGCGATGTTCCTCAAAATTCCTTCGCACAGGTTTCACTTCCTCAAAAGGATCTTATCATATCGTCAAGCAGAGACAGTGGTCAGAAGATTTCCGTGTCTGTATCATTCCAACTCTAAACTGTGTGGCGATTTTACACTTTCGCGATCGGTAGCACGGACGCAGCAAATATGATGCGGTTGCCGTCTCAGTTGTTTTGGAGCGTTCTATTGGTGTGCAGCTTGTTGAATAATTTGGGCGGAAGCGCGCCAACTGGTAAGCTACGGCGGCAGGTAACCGTACCTGAAAACCTTCCCATCGGTTCTCTCGTGGCTGACCTCAATATTTTGTGGTATGACAACGGTAAAAACAACAACAGCAACAACGTGTATGAACTAATGTCTGGGGACGACTTCAACAGATTTGACATCAGAGACACAAACGGCAAGATTCGAGTGAAAAATCCGCTGGAATTCAAGCATCAATCAAGGTATGAACTTGAGATTCGACTCACGGATATCTTCATACTTCCTCCTGTCAGAAAGTACCTGAACTTGACCGTGAACGTGTATGACTCACCCGACTATCCGCCGGTGTACAACTCCGCGTGTGAAACGCCTGTTAGGAATGGTTCAGAACAACTGTTCGGCATTTATGTCCACAGCGCTACAAGCGTGGGCAACTGGCACGTAGATCTACCGGAAAATGTTTCAAGTAGTGACTATCAAAGTACCCTTATCAATGCAGACAACAGCAAATGTAGGGTCCAGGTGACGTGGGGATCGGAGATGAATAAATTGGAATGGACGGCCGTGTTTTCGATCCTAAAGATGCACGGAATTGGCAACATTACCTGCCCTTCTAACCGCGATGACATAGAAGGTACGTTCTACTTCATACGCAGAAACAGCGACACAAAAAATCAAGCTGCAGCCACATTTCGAGACCTTGAAAATAACAACCTGCTCAAGTCGTCTTGGGTAAACGATACCGCTATGGAATATTTTCTGTATTTTGACACAACCGTTGTCCATTCCTCCATGGCCTACGAATGTACTGTTAGTGATCTTCTTCGTATTGACGGCACGGAATTAAGTTTCTCCATTCGATTTTCGGTGAATATCGTAGGGTGTGGACTCGGCAGGTTTGGTCCGCTGTGTGACCAAGTCTGTATCTGTAAAAATGGCGCGAGTTGCCATGGATACAACGGGGCATGTTTGTGCAAACCTGGGTGGATAGGTGTCGCCTGTGACATACCCGTACCCGAAGTAGTGATCACAACCTCAATACCGGCAACAAATATCAAGATTGGAGACAGCGTCAGCTTGTCCTGTACAACCATTCATGTCAACGTGGTATCTTTAACATGGGAACAGAAACCGCTAGCAGGAAGTAGCCTAGAAAGCGGAAGACACGTATTGTTACAGAGTGGGGAAAGTCCCGTATTGTCTATAGTATATACTATACCCGCCGTCGGTGACGAGGAAAACGGATTGTATTTCTGTGTCGTGAACACAACCGATGGACGAACGCTGGAGACGGAGTTTTTGCTGAACGCGAGTCAATGTTCCTCTAACTACCACGGGAAATTCTGCAACGAGACATGTGATTGTCACAATGGTGGGCGATGCGATCGGCTGAGGGGGTGTGTATGCCCTCCAGGTTGGATAGGTGTTAACTGTCAGTCCCCATGCCCCCATGGTTATTTCGGACAAGACTGTGCCACACGGTGTACCTGTGAGAACGCGGCCAACACGTGCGACCATATCAATGGCACGTGTAGTTGTATTGCGGGCTGGTACGGTTCTAGCTGCGAGCGGCCTTGCCCGCTCGGTTTGTACGGTCCTAGCTGTGTGTACGGGTGCAAATGTGAAGATAATACGACTTGCAATGTCTTCAATGGCACCTGTGACAGTTACGACATTACAAAAAGCTCACGTTTTAGTCCAGCATGGTTCACAGTGCCAGTAGTAGCCCTGATACTTGTGTTTGTAGCCATTTGTTGTCGCCTAAACGTCCGCAGAAACACCAACAAATATGCCCAAGTGATGGAAAATATCGCCGAGGAAGAACAAACGCAGATGCTGTTACCATGGGAACGGGACGAGAAACATCTTAAGGTGATCAGAATGATTGGACAAGGCACGTTTGGTCACGTGGTTCTCGCACAATTAAAAAGACCCGGTAAGCAAAACGTTCTTGTAGCCGCGAAGACTCTTCAAGGCGCATCACAGAGTGCAATGTGCCACAAGGACTTCTACCGCGAGGCGGACATCCTGACAGCCTTGTACAACAGCTCGGAGTACACGGTGGATAACAAGAAAGCCATGCATCCCAATATTGTCGCACTATACGGTATCATCACGCAGACTGAACCCAAGCGCATTCTACTCGAGTACGCTCCGAGGGGAGATCTTCTTCAGTACCTTCGGCGAAATCGTGCCAACCCGGGGGCGTCTTCGCTCGACTTCCTCGGCCTGGCAGTCCATGTGGCCCGAGGGCTACAAGAACTGGAGCGCGTTAAAATCGTTCATCGCGACGTGGCTGCCCGGAATGTGTTAGTCACCGAGCAGAACACAGCCAAGATAGCCGACTTTGGGCTGGCTCGCGACGTGTACACCAACACCGAATACGTGCATGTAAAACAGGAGGGTAGGGTGGCGGACCTCCTTCCGCTGAAGTGGATGTCCTTAGAGTCAATTCGTGACGGTGTGTACACAAGCCACAGCGACGTCTGGTCCTTTGGGGTGCTGCTTTGGGAGATCGTTACTTTTGGCGAGGAGCCCCACTACCCAGACATGCTGCACCCGGACTGCCGTCGGCTTCTCCACCTGCTTAAGCTCGGCACGCGTCTGGAGAAACCAGAAAACTGTCCTGTAACGTTGTACCGTTTGATGGCCAGGTGTTGGGACGCAGAGGCTTCACAGCGTCCCCTAGCGGAAGAGTTGGAGGCTGCATTGATGGCGATCGTTCCACAGGAAGAGAATGGTCCGAATAGTAGAACATTTCACGGACGTAATGACAACGTAGAGAGAGAAACAACACTCTGATGATCTATTGGTGATACTGCCAATAACATTAGACTAAGTATGCAAACTAAACTTTATTTACTTTAATTTTAATTTCATCCAATGTTTGATTTTTTTGTCATGGCCTGATGTTTCATCGTGCATACTTTACTACAGTACTATTATCAATTCCTGCTATATCAAGTTATCTTGAGTTATTTGTGTTGTTAGTAGTTAACGATTTCTACTTATGAACATTTACTTATCTTAATTGACACGCCTGTATGAAAATCAGAATGGTTGTTTGATATTAATGTCCACAGTGAAACAAGTTCATTTCCATCATTAATAGTTCGATCATGCTCATTTCCAGTCCTGTACTACGCAGGCGTTGTACGTTCGTCCTGTATAATTATTTTATTTCCTCATTTCAACCGCGGCATTAATAAAGGGTTAATGCCCCGGCCCGAGGTGTATATGGTGAGATAATCCCTGGTCAGGTGCGATAACCACCGAATAAACGGTTTATTCGGTGGTTATCGCACCTGACCAGGGATTATCTCACCATATACACCGAGGATAAGGAGGGGCATTAACGTTATTATCATATAGCCTACACAAGCCTGACCCATTTAAGCAACAAATTCCTTTATAATACATACATCCTTTATGCAAGACTTCCAAGGCTTGACATAATGACAAATTCCCTTCTGCTGGGACAAGTGTGTTGCTATTCAATCCTAAGTTATAGTTGTACATATTCAATAAATTTGAAGGCATGAGAACAGTAATAATGTTTGGATTAACTCTAACATGGACTGCACACTGTACAAAGCATTCCTTTCTGCTGACGCATGACGCCGTAACACGTAGATTCAGGCCAGGCAGTTGGGTATCGCTCCCCTGATTGGTCAGAATGAATCGACACCGGCACCGGTGTCGATTTGCATCGACACTGGTGCCGGTGTCGATGCAAATCGACACCGGTGCGATTCATTCTGACCAATCAGGGGAGCGATACCCACCTGCCTGGCCTGAATCTACGTGTTACGGCGTCATAACCAACGTGGAACGGGGCCTTCTGATTGGTCCGCGGCGCCTGGCTATATGATAATATTACATCATGTATACCTCCCAAAGAGGTACATAACAAGCCAACTATTGATATTCATAATTCCCTCTATTTTATTCGAACAGTTTACAAATTGCAGCTTATTGTAATAACAAAACTTATCTGTTAGTATTATAAATGATTATATGATCCCAATGATTCTTTAACCCATATAGATGAGGGTAGATGACGGAGCTCAGGAAATATTCAATATCATCGCTCCAAAAGTTACAGCGCCGAGTTTGCACCTCAGATGAGTCAAACGAGATACCATAAAGTCTAAGATGAAATAGCTGATTATCATGCTCATTTTTTGTCCATATAAAAGATTTCCTACATATTCCAACTACTAAGCTCCCTTACTTAACTTCCTAAACAGCCATTGGGCTGTTTTCAACGACACAGTCTCATCTCAATCAAGCATTTTCAAAATTCGCAGAAATCAGCGAGTTGAACACTCAGCTCGGCCCTGGCGGTAAAATGACGTAATCAATCAATCAATCAGTCATAGCCGAATAGCCGATCTGATTGGCTGAATCTGGACACAAACTGAACTGTCAGATAGTGTCCTCGTATTCGAAATCGTTCTCGTAGTCCGAATCGTTTGTGACGCGGTTGGTTGTCTGGCTCGACAGATCCAGATATTCGTGGCTGTTCTCGTAGTCTGGGTAGGCGTGGTCGGTTGTCAGGCTGGTGTATTCACTGTCAGTGTTTCCCATGGTCCTGGGGTCCAGGGCCTGGTAGTTAGAGTCAGACTGGGTCCCAGAGACTCCGGGTGGAGAAGGAAATGTTGCCTGGGCTTGAGGACTCCTGGCCGGGGGACGAGAGTCACGTGTGTCGACCATCTCATACTCGTCGTTGTCGGGGCTTCCTGGGTCCACCATGTCGTAATCATGGTTGGGGGTTGCTGGCTTTTTCGCAGCTCTGAAATATCCAATGAGAGGTTATACTACACTGCACACTCTATACAAGCCAAAGAAGTTCTTTGTTATCGGCTGTCTCAAATATTATAGTAGACCTAAAGCACCTCAACGACACTACTTTATGTACTTTACTGTTATCAGGATCAACATCTCTCTCACATCAACAGAACTGTAACATTTTTGATCTTGTCATTACCTTTATCCATTGTACTGGCAGGTTCTCCTAATTGATTCAGCACCAACTTGTCTTGTTTAAATTTATTTTTCTGTTATCCATTTTGTACTTATGTATGTAATGTGGTTTACTATTCTTGTTTTATGCGTATGTTTCTTGAGTAGAAGGCTTAATATAAGCAATTTGTGCTTTTTGCCTCATACTCGCAAAATATATGTGAATAAAAAAAAAATGAGAGGTTATACCAGTTTTACGTTAAGTGCAAGACAATACATGTATATGCAATCTGAATTAGTGCAGGGTATATCTACACACGACAGGTATTGGTCCAAACCGTACAACTGGATTTTGCCTCACACCTGCATGTTTTCGGAGTGTTCTAATTAGTTCGAACTCCTAACGCGCTACATGGATTATATCTGATATGACTACATAAACTCACCTTTTCTTCCTGACAAAGTGCACAATAACACACAGCACGGCGAGGAGGACCAACACAGCGAGCACGGGTATAAGGACAGTCATCAATGTTGGAGAGGTACCTATGGTGGGGAAAAGAATATAATTTTTAGGATCCTGGTTGAGAAAATAGCTGTCTTTGCAGCTTCCGTAATTGGTGTGCATAAAGAATATATATATATATATATAGTAGTCACTGTTGATGTTGGAAGTTCATGATTTTTCACCCATTGAACCTGAGCAAGACTTGGGAGCACGATTAGTTACCTTTTGCTTGGTCGCCAGCAGCGGGTGTACCCGTAATGGTCGTCGACATTTTACCTTGAGTCGAAACTGGAGAAGAGAGTGGAAAATGAAGGTTGTTTGCTATTTGATCATTTGATGATGATGATGTATAGATAGAGCTCACATTCATCATCAGATCAACAGATATTGTATCTTGGTTGGAAGACGACCATTCAGTCTATGTTCTGAGGTGTAAATAAAAACTTCCCTACCACTGTTACCTTTTGTTTGGTCGCCAGCAGCGGCTGTACCCGTAGTGGGAGTTGTTATTTCACCTTCGGTCGAAACTGGAGAAGAGAGTGGGAATAAAAGGTTGTTTCTTGTTTGATCTCGAATGATGATGGTGTACTGAAAGAGCTCACATTCACCTCAGGAGCAACAGATATTGTGTTACATGCGTAAGTTGGTTGGAAAACGACCTTCCATTCTACGTTGAGTCTTCGAAGGTACTAGTATAAATAAAAACGTCCCTACCGCTAGTGTTGGCTTTTGCTTGGTCGTCACCGGCGGCAGTTGCCGTACTGGCCGTCGTGATTTCACTTATAGTCGAACCTGGACAAGAAAGTAAACATATTTGACACTGAAAAACGTGAGTCTTGAGCATATTGCATTATAATATACATGTACCAGTATTGGTTCATCTTGAATCTACGGTTGAAGATAAATATGATAATAGATAATGATGATTACAATCCGAATGAAGACTTATCTGTGTTGGTAGGATCCATAGTTAAACAGTTTGAGCTTTGTTCCAACACAGAGGACACAAAGGAAACGCTCAGTATGAATTTTCAGTTGATCTCGCCGACCTTCATCAGATGTCTGATTCACTGCGCTGTCTTCCCGGAACTTTGATGACGTAAGAAGCGAATAAAAAATGGCGGGAAGACAGAATCTACTACCGTCATGGTTCAATTAGGGTTGATGGGCTCTGATGTAAATCGCTTCTTTGACTACCCCCCCCCCCCCCCCAGAAAAAAGGGTTTTTAACTTCTGATAGAAAGCAGGCTGAATAAAAATTCTAACTGGAAGCTATGTGACTCCACTGCCCAGCCAAAAAAGTCTAGGGTCGACAGCTTTTTGCAGGGTAGGTAGTGAAACAGGAAACATTTTTTTTCTTAGGCCTAATCATCTATGCATTTACCAATAAGCAGGGCTGGCTTGATCATCATGGTACTCTTCTTGAGCGAGTACTTTGATCCCCTCCATGAAGCCCATACTAGTCCTTGTTTGTCACAATAAGCTGACGGGTTGCTTGGGTCCTCTTTGCAGTTGGTTAGATAGTGACCATTCAACGTGCCTTGTCCACATGACGTAGGATACCACCAACCGCCTCTTCCGTTGTAGTCTGCACAGCTAACAGCTGCTTTGTCATTGTCCTGATCCTTTGTTGAGAACGCCATCGCATTGGAAGTAGTGAAACTGTCCCCAGTAGTCCCAGCATAGCCCCCTATCTGTAGAGTATATTTACTGGCGGCATTACCTACCGCAAACTGGGAGTACTCAGCATGTGCAACTATGTTTGTCCAGTCTTCTAATATGACCACAAGTCTGTACGCTTTCTGTGAAGTGAGTTGGTGGATTCTGTCCAGACCCAGCCAAAAGTCATCGGTGTATACTGAGCCAAATCCATCCACATACTCGTACCATGTTTTGTCAAAATTTGGGGTACCGCTGTCTCTCTTCTGTATAACAGTCCAGCCACCTCCTCCATAGGTCATGTCACATCTAGCGTTGAAGGCAGGGTTACCAATAGGGAAGACACCATCCTCTGTTTGGCCATTATTATATAGATCAGCGCAATCCTGGGCTAAGACCTGTCCTCCTGAAAGAAGAAAAAATATAACATTTTAAACAGTTGCAGTAGAAATTAGAATTAGTCTGATCAACAATGACTTTACAATGGATGTATTTGAAGAAGAGTTACAAAATCTATTGATGGCATGTAATAATTTTTAGAACAGGTTACAGTGTTGGTAAAGTGGAGCTTGCTTACGTCAAGCCTTTCCAGTCTCAAAGAAAGTGGAGATCCTTAAAAACGAAAATGCACAGTTTTTTTTTTTTTTTTCAATTATGATATGATTGTGAAACTTCGTTGAACAAAACACACTAAGACTTAATAAGAGCTGTCCAAAACAAGAGGTTATTTTGACCAGTTTAACACATACTTGCTCTGAACAGGGATGAAAATTTGAACACAAGATTAAGTAAAGCTTTCTTCGTTGACGTATTCTTTACCTATATCCACAACCACACACAAGACTATTTGTTTCTATTGCATACCCGGTAAACCGCCTCATGGCGTAATATACATGTAAGCTGCGTGGCGTGACAGATGCAAGTGATCCTCTCACACCGGGAAGGACCCCTACTCTTATCACGATCTTTGACAAACCTTTTTCTCAAAAGTGAAAGTACGACATGATCATGTACTTACCCGGTGTTAGTGTTAGAATGACGAAACACAACGTTAACGTACCGAACGTTGCTGTACGAGCAACCCCTGGCTCCATGGTCGGTACGATATACTGTAATGATGCCACTTGTAACCCAATCGCTCACTTTCGGTTGTTACGAACGTTAAACTGTTACAAGTAATACAGCTAGACTTGTGAATAGGTACTGTTCTCTGTCTGTGGTTCTCGGTGGTAGGCAGCTCACGGAAACCTTCCTGGTTGTCCCACTGAGGTGTCAATCAAACTGTGTCGTGACGAGGTCACAGGCCAGGCTCTAACTCCCGGTGACTCACGCTGACGTCGACTTTCTCCGATATCAAACCTAGCGGAGTGTTCTTATATGCGGCTTCCTTGGTCTGAGCGAGTTCCGTGTAAACCGGAAATGCGTCTGTTGTCACCACACCAGGCCCTTGGATAGATCCCACAGCACTCAAATCACGGTAAACATGAACTTTGACCTTCACCGCACCCGGCGCTAATTGTTTTTCCCCCTAGATGCACAGAATGAATTCTGGTCTGATCGAAGAGGTCGAAATACACACACTGTGGACACACTAACATTTGTAACTGTCAAAACAAAAGGATTGGTGTTGCATATAGACCGACTTTTTTTCTTATTGTTACCTTTGCCAGAATGGCTAAGGTTATGTTTTGGGCTTGTGAGTCTGTGTGTCTGTCTGTCTGTCTGTCTGTCTGTCTGTTAACAGCATAACTCAAGAAGTTTTGGATGGATCCCGATAATATTTGGTAGGTGGGTAGGGGTCGGGAAAACGAAGGTCAAGTTCGATAATGGGCCCCCTAGCGGCTTGCTAAGGTACTGCAGCAGAACCTCAATTTTTGATATCTCCTGTTCTGGACATGCTGTGATCATGATTTTTGAGTGGTAGATAGCCCTTGAGGCAGAGAGTAAGTGCTGTGAGTTTGGGCCCCCTAGCGGCTTTTTTGGAACTGCAGGCACCGGTTTTCTTTCAAACTTTGGACGAGAATAACTCTACAACGTGTTGACGGATCGTCATGATTTTTGGTATGTAGATAGAATGAGTGATGACGTACATAATGGTATACTAATTATGCAAATCAACAGCTAATTTGCATAATTAATGAGGAAAATTTATAAATCCACTGCATTCTATGATAGGACTTTCAAACTTGTCACATATGTAGCTGGGAAGGAGAGAAATGTCGATAGATATCAATTATACAAATGATGGCCTCATTTGCATAATTAATGAGAAAATATGAACATGTTGACGGATCATCATGTTTTTTGGTATGTAGGTAGCGTAAGTAAAGACCTGCATAATAAGATACAAATTATGCAAATCAACAGCTAATTTGCATAATTAATGAGTATATTTTATAAATTCACTACATTCCATGATAGGACTTTAAAACTTGTCACATATGTAGCTGAGAAAGAGAGAAATGTCAATACATTTTTATCATGCACATGATGATCTCATTTGCATAATTAATGAGAAAATATGAACGTGTTGACGGATCGTCATGATTTTTGGCATGTAGATAGCCTAAGTGAAGACTTATATAATGTGATACTTATTATGCAAATTAACAGCTAATTTGCATAATTGATGAGGAAAAGTTCATAAATCCACTGTATTCCATTATAGTACTTTCATCAAAGTTTTCACATATGTAACTGAGAAAGAGGGAAGAGAGTAAGAGGTGTATTTAAAGACTTTGAAAGAGAATAAGTCAAGAATGGATTAAAGGATCATCATGATTTTGGTATGCAATTCGATATCAATTAATTGTAACTTGGGATCTAATTTGCATGATCAATGCTGAAATTTTATAAACCAACTCCAAGCATATCATTATAAAGAAAATGAAAGGAGTAACGCATTTGTCTACAGACATCATTCTGCATAACAAACCTGGTTTATTTGGCAAAGGTATGTGTTCGTGGAACTCTAGTTGAATTTAAAGAGAGTCTGCTACGTCAGGAATACACATCTGCTCCTTATGTTTAAGCCTATTCAAGATTTGTAGAAGCCCTTTCTGAAAATGTAAGAGATATTTTATACCTATTTGTTTTTTAAAAGATGAGGGGCAATTTTATGCCATATCAGACCCCTCAGTTGAAGTGGTCTAACCCAAAATTGATGTCATCAGAAACGACTTTTGGAGACATCAGCCGTATAGAAAAGTTGAAATTGTACATTTTGAACACTTGAGATAGCGTACTGCTGTATGGGGGCATAACAAGTTAAATGTTATGGCATAGAATGTTTACGGAATACGGATGAGATTATGATACCCTGAACTTGCCTTTTTTTACATGTATGCCCCTATCTGGGACGAATAGTCTTCAAAATTCAATTTAGTCGACCACTTATCAGTTAGGCTGTAGTGTTTCCCAAAGGTGCACTCTCACTGCACTTGCGTCAAGCTAAGTGCGTCACTGCGGGGTTCGAAAGATACTCCACGAATTTCAGAGATAAAGAACGAATTTTCTTAATTTTTGTGTATTTTGTCGTCTTGTAAGTCATACTTTTACGCAGTACGCAATATCTAAATTATACAAAAAATCAGAGAAAATAACAAAACAGTAAAGCAGGGAACGAACACCGCAGTGCCGCACCGGTGCCGCAAGTGCAGTGAGAGTCCACCTTTAGGCTGTATAGTGTTTCCTAAGCTACAGCACAGGATGTCAGACTACCCTGGCCGGTACACATGCGCAGTCTGTGGGTGATATGTCAAATTTGAAAGCAGTACATCATAATAGTCAGACGCCTTCAAATTTGACACATTACCCACAATGCATCAACCTGCGCATACGCAAACCAAACAGTTAACTAGCTTATTGATGATGATCCCTGATGTCCACGTTCAAGTTCAAGTTCATTGATGATGAAAGGGTGTGAAAAAGAACACAATGTCATAAACATTTATCTGGTTTGACAACGAACTAGCCTCCATAGCAGGCTGTCTGGTGCCTTTTTTTTCTCATAACACACTTTTGCTGGCCACTTTTTTGTACTGGGTCGCTGATTGCTGGCCGTCGCTGATTCATTGGCCACTAGATCAGCGACGGCCCGCAATCAGCGACCCAGTACAAATAAAATGGCCAGCAAATGTGTATTATGAGCCCAAAAAAAGACCCTAGAGAGCCTGTTATTTTGGCTACAATGAACAAGGACAACAGCAACAACAGAAGTGGTTGTTGGCCAGCAAAAGTGTATTATGAGCCCAAAAAAAGACCCTAGAGAGCCTGTTATTTTGGCTACAACTAACAAGGACAACAGCAACAGCAACAACAGAAGTGGTTGTTTCATGTTTATAATTTCCCAAGTGCACACTGAGAAATACTGCGCAGTAAACATCTGTCCTTAAAATGCTGCCACCAAAGATTCTATACAAATTGTTTCTTACTTTACAACGTTCAGGTTTTAGACCGGGGGCACAGAGACAGGCAATAGGCAGCGATTCTCACAATCTCATTGCATTAACAACGATATAAAGACGATCAGAATATCAACAAAGGTAATAGCAGAGTCACCATGCATATACGGTATATGAAATGAACTCTTTTAAAATCAGCAATGTACATAAAACCATTTCTGCAAAGCTGGGGTAGCCATGTTGGCGGCACTGCAACTGTCTATGGAAGATATACTGCAGAATGGTAACTTGTAGGCGAATTTGAATAATACACCGTTTTCACGTATACATACGCATATACTGTAAATGGTTGGATAAAAGTATTTCAACGAAGACCGAGATAGATATATATATGTACAGAGAATTATCAATTTCGTGGTGTGTATGATACATCGTATTGTGTAAGGTTTAAGTTCAAAAGTTAGCCACAGCACACGCATATAGTACAAACCACTGACCCAATACAAATGTAGATACACACATCACAATCTCAATGATGTAGTGTACACCTCTCTTATAACATATATATATATATATATACTAACAACAGATGAAAAATGACAAACTGAACTACTCGTGGATACAAAGATTATGTAGGTATAACAGTTTTAAATTATTCTCTCGGCGATTGTTCCTATCTCTTGCAAATAGTATCATATATAAACATACGTACAAGAAGTATACGTATATTTCGTTCGCGTCCTATCGGATCTCGCTTTTGTAAAAGATGAACAGTGTCAGCGCATTGAAAATAGTGCGCTGCATTTTTCGTTTTTCAGTCTTCATTAAAACTTAAAGCACGCTTACGTTTGCCAGTGTTAGTCCACTGCGCCAGCCGCATCGATAGTTCCCAAGAAAATAGACATTTTATGTGTGGCGTTAATATTAAAATCCACTTCACAACAAACGTTTTCCTGATATAGCCTTCTCGGTTTACAAATGCATAGCACTGTTCTTTCACCCATCAAAAGTCTAATATACCACAGCAAAGATGTACAACTGTATTCGATGCAGTACCGTAAACTACACTAAATTTAACTACACGTTTCCGATGATACAAACTTGGATAGTGATGAAATCTTTGAGAACTCCCACTGAGTGACCGTAGCCTGGGTCGCCCGTACTGAACTGCACACTTTTGGTTGTATCCTGTCTGGCCACGAGTTTGCAGTTCTAAGTGAAATATCATTTTGAAATCCCAGTGACGGCAGTTTTCGCCAAATGTCACATAAAACTGCAGACGACAAAACACCCAAGATGGCGACGTAGACAAAATCACGTGACACGTGACGTCATATGCAAATCATCCTTTTTTTCTTACCACTTCTGGAAACCATGCGCTGCCGCTTTAAATTTCTGCGGATGTCGTACAAAATTGTCCGTGCAATTGATACAAACATCGATTCCATATACAAAGTTGTGGCCTATGCAGAGCCTTGCTTGATTACGGCTTATACAATATACCTTGGGGAGTCTCTGCCAAATCGAGCGGAGATATCCAATTTCGTGGTCATGGCGTCTAACTAACTATCAGCCAATCAGAGCTTTCTGTCAGTAAATCCGATCCTCTCATTGGCTGACAAGTTGCTAGAGGCCACGCCCACAAAAGTGGAAACCCCAACCCGGTCTACCAGTAGTATATTGTATAGTTTTGGACTGGGCTCTGCCTAGGAGAAATGGTTGTACAAAATTCATTGCATACTCTCACGTTCCAGTATCTCAAACCACTACAAAAATGTATGTATACATAAAGCCAACAATCACACGTAGTGAACTCGATATCATATTTGCATTTGACTTGTACAATACGTTCAAGTTGTAACAGCGACACGTTGTTTACAGTATCTGTTACAAGGGCACGAGCGAGGCATGGTTTGGTATGGTGAAAGTTTCCATTAAGATTCCACGATGACAAACATATATATAACGTTATATACATTAGAATGATATCGTATACATACAATTTTTAACATGGGTAGAAACTCTTTTACAAAGCTTAATGTTTATACGACGCAGGAAGTACATATCGGACGTACATAACAATAACAACACCATATTGTATTATCATATCAGGCTCCATATTTGTTTAAAGGTATCTTTAAGCAGAGCTTTTGAATTACTTAACAAAGACGATAGTACTCAAAAATCTCCCTCAGCATGGCATAGAATTTCCTGCTCTTTCTGTCCGTGTTTTGATAGACTTTATGTAGTAAACATGGATTTAATGTTTGCATACAATGATAGAAAATCTAAAGTTAATCTACTTCTTCTCTGTGACCATAACGACGTTGAAGAACAGAAAACCTCATTCAGAACTAGTAAATGACGTATTTTGACTGACTGCGAAGATATATTCAGCTTTAGGCGACATATTGTGCCTTCTATCAGACACTGCTATTCAATGATATCATGTTTAACCCTGCACCTCGAGAGAGAGAGATTTTCAATTTCTGATTGATTGATATTGACAGACAGTTACATCACACGCAAAAAGACTGAGCGATAAGGTCCATCTCCAAGAAGGAATTTTCCAGAATCTGTGTGCTTCAGAACACGACTTTGCCTTGCGCAGGGATGGCTTGGTGGTGATGATGATGATGATGATGATGAATATGTTCACTACTGAACTTGTCCAAAGCGCACGCATGTCTTAGATTCCAGTATCAAGACCCAGAGTTATACTGTCAGCAGAGAAAGTTTAGGTGTGACCTCAGGAACATTACAATTTGATTCAACCCCAAAATATTCTGCTGTTTTTGTCACACTTGACTTCATAAGGACGTTCACAATTCTAAGTACGCTTGCGCAGTGAAATATATTGTAGGTAATATGCCAAATGATACACAAAACACGTCTGGACATTGTTGCGAAAGCTGAAACACTGAGTGAGACATGACTTGTTTACAAGATAGGGGTCTTCACCTCTGACAAATTACCCACCATGCATTTCGGCGCGCATGCGTACTCGAAATCGTGAACATCCTTAATGTCATCATATGACTAATGATTCAGAGTTATTGTATTTTTGGCGGGTTGCCGAGTCTAAGTAAATTTTATTAAACAATGTCAGGTATTCCCACCAAAAAAACTGATTGAATCAGTTGATAATATGTTTCATTTGTGCTAGTCTTAAGAGTTAATGACGCTGGAAGTAAAGCATTGAGTTCCTTTTCGCCAAGCGAAAATATGGCTTTGTGGGGACATTGTTTCCCCAGTGAAAACGGAGGTACATGTATTTATAATTGAGCTGGGAGTTTGTTTGTTTGTCTTGGTGTGTGTCTGGTGTTGGGCAGCCTGCCAGGGTGTGTGCGGAAATGGTGTAATAGGATATTTGGAGAATTGGATATCTGGTTTGGCTCTACTCCAATGTTGTAGACGCGTACACAGGAAGTGATGACTCATGGCGGCACCCACACAGATCTGGGCTTCCGTTTGGAGCTTGTTTCATGGCGCGCGTTGACCCAGTCTTGTGAGCGAACCGCTCCTTCGTGACAGTAGGATCCTGTGTTTAAAGAAAATTCACGAAGCTGGTTTGCTGTTCTTCACATTGACATTGACATGGACGTCTCGTATCGATACCACAGATGAGTGCGTCTTCGGGTTTTCCTCTGGAGAACTGGTGGCGTTCTGTCTGATAATGGACACTCCTGGAGGAGTAGAAAACATGAAAATTATTGGACAGATAGAAATGAAACGGAATCACTAACATTACGTCAGTAATTTTTTTTATAATCTCGAACCAGTTTTAGCTCACTTAAGAGCTAGTCTTCCACTGGTCGTGACAGAGAGGACAGACGCTATGCACAGTATTTACAGGTTTATTGTACTTGGGAAATTCCCATAGCTCTTTACGACAAGCACAATGGACAGTGGACCACGGCTTAACGTCCTGTCCTAAGGACTGCAACCCTTTCCGGTAGCGTGCATGTCGGGTGAGCGACATAGCCGGGATCGAACCCACGGCTTCTAGTTCCAGAGGCAGGGCCGCCATCACTGGACTACGCGCGCTACCGTGTTATGTGTAATGTGTTGAGTAGCAGAGGTTTGAACACATCCAAAATGTGATAGTCAGACTAAATTGCATTCCTATCGGCCAAAAGGAGACGGGAAGTGATGTAAGATGTAAATTTTAAAGTGTATTTGCAAGTTCATGCTAATTGCAAGTACATAGAGAAACATGTGACAATGAACAGTGATTAATGTTAACGTTATTGTAAAAAGAGGCTACTAGAGTACCAGTCATGGGTTTTGATTTAAATTGTAAGCACGGCCAGAGGAAGATGATAGAGCCCCACTTTTTCTATAATTTGTGGGTTCTGCGGTCTTAAGAGAAAAGTGGCTTTCTATTCTTCAGTGAATGTTGGAAAGTTGGGATATGTCACTGTGGTGTGGTTAAATGAACGCGCTTTGTCTTTCACTGCTTTAGATGCACAGTAATTACAACAAATGCTTTCTGAAATCTCTCACATAAGGCTTAGGTGACATTACCTGATCGTCTTTGAGGGTACGCTGCCTCTTGTTCTGCCTTGGATGTCCTGGAATCTGCCACCCCCTCTTCCCTCTCACATGGTTCCGCCCGAGTCTCCTTTGTCGTGCAGCCTGTCTTTACGGCGTCCCCAGCCGGGCTGTCTATCACGATACTGTGCCCCGATCCAGTAGCTAGTATTCTCTTACCCGCTCTACTGTCCTTAGTTGTCTTAGATAATGATGATGATGATGCATCTACGGAATTCCCCCCTTTGTTCTCATTGGTCCCCTCCGTGACGTCAGCGTCGGTCCTGGAGCCGTCTTCTTGTGTTGTTGCCTCGCCGTGACCGTTTTCGTTGTTGTTCTCTTTCATCTCTTTTGCCCCTGTACAGAGAGAAGAACGATACACTGTTTTGCTAGCGACGTCAAATTGGATAGATATATGCTCTAAGTTGCAATAACAGTATCGGAGATTAGATGCTAATGTCCTTGAGCACCCAAGCCAATTCCACAGCCAAAGAAGATGAGAAGAAAAAGGAATCTATTACTCTGTATACCGGACTCTGTATATGTGTATGTGTATGTCATTTTTAAACCTTCCTGAACACTTAGATTTGCTAATGAAATGAAGGCAACGTTCTTTTACCAAGTTTATTCGCATGCTTGCATTAGTTTTGGTTGTCCCAGAGGATGGCATCCATAGAATTAAACCGACACGGCCTAATTGATTGATGCTGTCCGTATACAGTAGAAGCTAGTTAATTGCACAGCGGATAATCGCACACTTCTGTTAATTGCACGAAATCCCCAAATCCTGTGGTAGTGCGATCCAGCTTAATAACTTCGCTTTGTTGCACCGTTCGGATAACTGCACGAAATGCAATGGCAATTGGGGTGTGCAATTAAGCGGCTTCTACTGTATTAAGATAGGATTAAGGTCAAATGAAGGAAGAAGTTTACTTTTTACGGCTTTCTCCTTCCAGTTCCTCTTGTTGATCTTGAGGTTGTCTTGCCAGGGTCTCTTCAGCTGGTATGTAGACTTCAGCACCATGTGGGGCTTCTTCTGCTTCCCCTCCTTCTCCTTTTCATGGAAAATGTTAAAGATTGATACGTTGCTGATGACATGAAGGTCAGACATCCATGTAATACGATACACTAAATAGCAATTACCCTCACAGTCCTCACAGTCCCTCCTACTCCTTTTTAGGAAAAAGTTAGGTTCAAGGGGCTTCTTTTGTTTCCCCTCCTTCTCCTTTTTATGGAAAAATATTAAAGATTGCTACATAACAGTTACTCTCATAGTCCCTCTCTCTCGTTTATATGAAAAATATAAGGTTGAGGGTCGAGTTACTTTATGCCGATGGCATAACGTCATTTACAAATCTCCTTTCATGGAAAATATTAAATTCATTGACGTACCTGGTATATTCTGCTGTCCGACGCCCTCCTCTGCTGCTGTTCCTCAGCAAGCTGCTTGGGGGCGAGCGGCGTGAGGATCTTCTCCAGCATGTCGCCCATCACTTGGAACGTCGGGTCAACTATAAAATCTATAAAACCTGCAGAAATGTGAAAGAAATCTATAAGACCTGCAGAAATGTGTAAAAAAAATATAAAACCTGCAGAAATGTGTAAAAAATCTATAAAACCTGCAGAAATGTGTAAAAAATCTATAAAACCTGCAGAAATGTGTAAAAAATCTATAAAACCTGCAGAAATGTGTAAAAAATCTATAAAACCTGCAGAAATGTGTAAAAAATCTATAAAACCTGCAGAAATGTGTAAAAAATCTATAAAACCTGCAGAAATGTGTAAAAAAATCTATAAGACCTGCAGAAATGTGTAAAAATCTATAAGACCTACAGAACTGTGTAAAAAATCTATAAAACCTGCAGAAATGTGAAAAAAAAAATCTATAAAACCTGCAGAAATGTGTAAAAAAATCTATAAAAACTGCAGAAATGTGTAAAAACCTATAAAACCTGCAGAAATGTGTAAAAAAAATCTATAAAACCTGCAGAAATGTGTAAAAAAAATCTATAAAAACTGTAGAAATGTGTAAAAAATCTATGAAACCTGCAGAAATGTGTAAAAAAATCTATAAAAACTGCAGAAATGTGTAAAAATCTATAAAACCTGCAGAAATGTGTAAAAAAATCTACAAAACCTGCAGAAATGTGTAAAAAATCTGTATAACCTGCAGAAATGTGTAAAAAAATCTATAAAACCTGCAAAAATGTGTAAAAAAATCTGTATAACCTGCAGAAATGTGTAAAAAAATCTATAAAACCTGCAGAAATGTGTAAAAAATCTATAAAACCTGCAGAAATGTTAAAAATCTATAAAACCTGCAGAAATGTGTAAAAATCTATAAAACCTGCAGAAATGTGTAAAAAATCTATAAAACCTGCAGAAATGTGTAAAAAATCTATAAAACCTGCAGAAATGTGTAAAATATCTATAAAACCTACAGAAATGTGTAAAAAAATCTATAAAACCTGCAGAAATATGTAAAATATCTATAAAACCTGCAGAAATGTGTACCAAAAATCTATAAAACCTGCAGAAATGTGTAAAAATCTATAAAACCTGCAGAAATGTGTAAAAATCTATAAAACCTGCAGAAATGTGTAAAAAAATCTATAAAACCTGCAGAAATGTAAAAAAAATCTATAAAACCTGCAGAAATATGTGACCAATTAAATGTTATCTGTCTCCTTCGTAGAGAGATTTCTCGTCTGTGAACAGTTTTCATCAGGTTTACAAGTCAATCCTTTGACCAAATCCATTGTGTTGCCGAAGCGACGTTTTGATGACAGTCCGCCACATTCCTTAGGGTTATTTTTTCTTTCGGAGGGGGGTGGGGGGGTGCTTCAAATCGTCTTAGTTTATACAGAAGTTTTGGGTGGTCTTGTTCTATTGTAGTTGTATGTTAGCCTATTAATGACAATTCCATTTTTGCCAATACACGAAGAAAATGCATGAAATACATTAAAACATTGTCAGGAAAAGTTTCATCGGTATATAAATATATAAACATATAGACACCTTTCTGAAGCGCTACGAAGTACTTCGAGAATATACAACTCTATTGCTAATTAGCAGATAACTAGAAGCTAATGTAAAGTGTCAAACCTATTTGTGAGTCTGCTATCACCGTTGTATTTCTGTCACAGAGCGGTGAGAATGGCAAGCCGAGGGCTTTCTCTTTGTCTCCCTGATAAACAAAATACCAAAATAAATGTGTTTAATGGGACTATGAGCACACAACTTTAATAAACAATACTCAATAGTTCATGTATCGTATACCTATGAAAAGTATTTAGAGTTTTTCGTATGCCTTATTTCATAATTGTAGTTCATTAATTGTGCAAAAGGTTTTTATGAACATTACATGTTTTCGTTGGTCACTCTTCTCATTTTACGTTGAACATATATGGAAAGTATATACAATGTTACTACGAAGACGCAAACAGACAGACTAAAAACAACACCTCCCCGTGAATTAGTATGCTCGTCCATTGACCCTATGACCTGGAAGGTCTGTACCTGTTAGGTTGATAAATGACTATTTCTAGTACCTCTGAACTATGAACTCTCGCAACTCTGTAATCCAAGGTTGCTAAATAACTAGTTCTACCAACTCTACCAATAGTAAACTATACTTTGTCATTCAAGGTTGATAAATGACTAGTTCTACCAACTTTGAACTCTATTTCTTGTCACTCCTAAAAAGCTTCCTACCTGTCTGAAGAATTCCTCCATGAGTTGCTCTGAACTCTACTTCACTTCACTCTCGCAAGTTTGTCATCTCATGTTGATAAATGCTTAGTTCTGCATACTCTAAACTCTACTTCCGCCCCTCCCATAAATGACTGTTTTTACCAACTCTGAACTCTACTTCCTGCCACTTCCTACCTGTCTGAAGAATTCCTCCATGAGCTGCTCCGTCCACCTGGCGTGCAGGTGCCAGGGCTTGGCAGGGTGGCCGATATCAGCCGTGTGGAGAAGCAGCGACAGCGCTTTGGACTTGTCAATACTGGGTGGAAAATGAAGGAAAATGAATTTTTGGATTTAATCACCACCACCCCTTGCGTAAAACAAAGAACGACTAGATACAGCAGCAAACGATTTCTTATGGACGTACTTGCATCAATCGTGATTTTGACATGTAGAAGTACTTCCTACAAGTTATTGACCCACGGGTCCATTTAGCACCTAGTTCACGCCCGACAGTGCAGAAAAACAGCCCGTAAACTATACGGAAGGGCCCCTTTTTCCAAATGAGACCATAGCATAAAGCAGACTCGTCCCTTCACAAGTAAGTTTTGTTACTTTAAGTTCCTTTTGTCAGCCTTGTAAAGGATAGAGTAACCCTGTATTCCACACCTCTCAGATCTCAATCCGTGAATCTTCATAAATGAATGAATAAATAAATGTAAATACACGCTTACCTTTCAGGACAGGACAAAAGGCTCTTGATCTGTTTGACCTGCTGAAAGTGGAAGGACATGTCCGTGGCCAGCACCATGTCTATTGTCAGCGTCCGCAGAGTCCTGGAACACAAGGTTTGTTTGTTTGTTTATTCATTCATTTGTTTGTTTATTTGTTTGTTTGACCTGCTGAAAGTAGAAGGACATGTCCGTGGCCAGCACCATGTCTATCGTCAGCGTCCGCAGAGTCCTGGAACACAAGATTTGTTTGTTTGTTTATTCATTCATTTGTTTGTTTATTTGTTTATTTGTTTGTTTGACCTGCTGAAAGTGGAAGGACATGTCCGTGGCCAGCACCATGTCTATCGTCAGCGTCCGCAGAGTCCTGGAACACAAGGTTTGTTTGTTTATTTGTTTGTTTATTTGTTTGTTTGTTTACTCGGGGGATATTTCCTACTGGCGCCTCTCAATGTGCCATGTTAGCGTCTGTAGAGTCCTGCAACATAAGGTTTATTTGTTTGTTTGTTTATTTGTTTACTCAGGGGGATATTGCGTACTGGCGCTTCTCAATGTGCCATGTTAGCGACCTCAGTCCTGCAACATAAGGTTTATTTGTTTGCGCTTTTAAAGGTGCCCTGGAGGGACAACCCCAAACATATATATATATATATATATATATATATATATATATATATATCAGCATCAAAGAAAATCAATAAAAAAATGCAAGCACAGTACAGCACAAGCACAGCAACCCTCGTAGAGGAAATCTATATTTCTGTTGCCGGATCCTCTCAGAACATTTCATTTCTGTAAAATAATATAATACAAGTTATTATTATTGATGCAAAACCAAAGTAACTTAGGAATAACGAATACTAAAGGTTATGTCTGTCATCTTCTTCAGGGCAATGATGGCTGATTCTACTTCGAACAGCAAGTAGGGGGCGCTGTTGTGTTACGGATGCGGACCCATAGGTAAAGTATTCACGGATTTAGTCTAACTTTTCTTGCATGTTTGTTTGTTTGTTTGGCTGATTGACCCTTTGTTTCTTCACGAGAAGCTCAAATCGGCCTGCAGGCCGCTTTTTCTTGAGATCATGAGGGAACATTTAAGGGTAAGACGCGTAAGACACAAAGATACAGATAACATCATTCTTGACATTTGCCTTTTTTTTTATTTACTTTGAGGTCACCGCAAAACAAGGCTCGTGGAGCCACTCAAGCGTTTTGGGTTACGTTACTGAATTGTGAAGAGAGATGTTTGTTTACCCTTAATTTAAACAGTTTCAGGCTGTACCCTGTGGGGAAGCAAGTCCGTGGAAGCTTATTCCATAGCGATGTTGTTCTAGGAAAAAAGCTCTGAGCGTGGAACTTCCTCCTGTTAGGTGGATTATGGAGGAAAAAAGGATGATTTGTTTCCGTGGAAGTGGCTAAACGGGTTCTTGCTGTGAAGGTTCGTATTCGTTTTATCTACCTACCTAATCCCTTGACTTCCAGGTCGTTGGGTGTGTGTGTGTGGGGGGGGGGGGGGAGAAATTAGCCATGAAGATAGAGAGCTGTCTCCAGGCTCCTCCAGGCTCGTCTTTTACATTCTTTTGCCTTCTACCTTCCCGCAAACCCCAGCATTGTATAATAATAGTTTATTGCTAATTCTTGCCCGAGCGCTAATTGCAGGTACCATGGGAGGAGACAAACAAAGAAATAGTGTAGAACAGTACGGAATGTGTCTACTCTAGTCTAAAAGCTAACTCTCATCTGTAACTGATAAAAATCATATGAAAAGCACTCACCGGAAGTCGTCGTTTGAGAGGTTTCCCAGAATGTTGAGGCCGTCGTCCTCCATGAGCCTGAAGGCCGTGCTGATGTGGTGGTTCTCCAAAACGGCGCGGTCATTGTACAGCAGCGCCATTGGCGACCTTGGGTGGAACAGCAACATAACGCTTAGAAAAACCCTCCCATCGGTATAGACTATGGAGGATTGTAGTGTATATATAGTGTTTTATCTGATACGATTACATCATACGTTTCTATTTACAAGTTTTACAAATGACAATACATTATGTAGTATATTGTTTTTGATGGCGACTATGGGTGCTACCAAGCTGGGAGATGACGTCACACAGACGACATCTTGTTTTCTGTTGAGGTTCTTGACATCACGTCAACTAACTAATGTAGTTTGGCAACAAATCCAGAAGTGCTAGCACCCCCACCCTGTAAAGCTGAAACAGCAAAGAAACTTGCTGTCCTATATGCCACTAGGCACTACAAGGGTCTGGACGGAGCGAAACAGTTTCCGATACTAATAGTACAACTTTTATATAGATAACGAGTATATGTATGTACTATATATATACAATAATACAATGCACTACATTGCAATATGTATTAGATTGTTTTTGACGGCGACCATGGGTACCGCCATGTTGGAATTTGACGTCACGCAGGTGCCATCTTGTTTCCGGTTACGGATGTTGACATAAAGTCAACAAGCCAATGCAGCACGGCAACAAGTCACTTCGACTGTAGTTGGAGCCAATGAGCCAACAACCCCTACCGATAAAAGTATACGCTGACACTGAAACAGCAATAATAACTTGCTGCCCTACATGTATGAGGCACTAGGCACTACATTGGCCGGAACGGATCGAACTGATAATTCAACTTTCATACTGATGACGAATGTGAAGCGGTTCGTACTTACTTTGACATGACGTGGAAGCTGTTAGTCTCGCCCGTGTGCTCGACGTCATGTATGGCCGCTGATAGCACGACCGCCAGAATCTCAACATCCGCCAGCCATTGCTGTGAGAAAACAGGCATGTTACCTTCGCGTTCGGAGCTTTTGTGTTCGGAATGTTTGTGTGTTTGCTTGCATGTGTGTCCGTATGTACTCTTCGGTCGGTAATGACCATGGTAAAATCCTAATTGACATCAGCCCTACAGCGTCGACTGTGGCTAAACAGTCCTATAGGAGAATTGCAGTCTCTGCCACAAAGGGCACACCTGTAAGCTGACTCAGGTCTGTTGAAGAGTTTTTTCTCAGGATCCTCTTTTCCGTGTGTCCACAACAATATTACTATAGTAGAGTAGCAGGAGGCGAAGAGGGTAAAGAGTATCACTGGAAGTGGATGTCGACGTTAATGTCACATATTTCCCCAGAGGCTGTTTTTCATGGCTAGATACGTCGGGGTCACTGACAGGTAGTTACGTCAAAGGTAAAAAAAAAAAGGTCCCCGAATACGTTATCTCGTTTCCTGTTTTCAAATTCCTGCTATACCCATGTCTGACTGTTGCCATCTGAGAACCAGTGTGGAAAATAGAATCAGTGAGAAATTCGCAATAATGAAAAATAGAAAACTCTAAACATTTTACAGAGGTATGGTGTCTTCGAACTCTAGTTCGAATTCATTTGGATGAAATACGATGGTGGGGTGGTTGAGAGAACCTTGGAAGAAATTGAAATTGCTTCAGAGGTATGGAGAACAAATTGCAAACTAAGGCAGCCGAAAATTGCACACCGGGAATGTACATTGGGGGCAAACTCTCACAAGAACCGTCGACCCAAAGAAGATTGGACATTTTTCCATTCATCTATCCTACAATAATCCCCCTGATCCCACCATACAGAATTGCTGCCAGACGAATTAGAAAGTTACCCCGGGAGCAAAATAAAACGCAGTGTTCAGACATTACCACAAAACGGAGGTCGTTGACCCAGAAATTTTAATATTGTATCCTTTCATAGAGAATAAATCCCTCTTCTCCTCCCATCAAGACCACAGTTCCTCTTTTCGCCCACGCGGAGGTTCTTCAATACCTTTTCTGTCAGCGTCCATGCTTTATCCGTTACGGACGACATCTTGGTGGTTACGGACGATCTGTTTTCCCGCCCAAACCGCGTGTTTCACGGCTCCTTACCGAATCCATTACGAGCAACATG
Source organism: Branchiostoma floridae x Branchiostoma belcheri (assembly GCA_019207045.1). Taxonomy (NCBI): domain Eukaryota; kingdom Metazoa; phylum Chordata; class Leptocardii; order Amphioxiformes; family Branchiostomatidae; genus Branchiostoma; species Branchiostoma floridae x Branchiostoma belcheri. Next base: position 2,156,758 of record CM033041.1, on the reverse strand, counting down.
ACTATAGGGATCAATTTCCCGACCTTTTAGATGTCAAGTACGTCGTATTTCAGTACTCGTAGCACGTCCATAGCGCGATGTTTGCAAGAAGGACTTGCCTGGTCTAGCCCTAGTCATACCTGATCTGTACATAGTCGTCCTTAGTCGTAGTCTGTACTAGATAATGTATATAAGCCATTCCACGAGTCCTGTGGAGTACAACAGGTAGTGTGTTGTCTGCGTGACGTAACCAGTCTGTACTTAGACGTACCTTATCGTACTTAGTCGTAACGAGTCTGTACATAGTCGTGGTCTGTACTAGACTGTGTATTAGCCATACCACGAGTCGTTGTGCGTTGTCTGGGTGACGTACCTTAGTCGTGCCCAGTCTGTACTTAGACGTACCTTATCGGCATCCTAAGTCGTGTGGTACTCAAGTTATGCTGCTTTATTTTCAATTCTGTGCACATTCATCTAATTTGCATAAATTTACATAAAAAGCCCTAGAACAATGATGTCCCACCTGGACCATAAAACAACATACTTTAAAATGATCAAGAGACATCAAGCTATGATTCTATGATAGTGAACTAAATAAGTACGGGGTGGGCTACGAAACGACTATTTTAGGCCTCTTCTGACAATCTCCTCCTGGACTAGTACTAGATAATGTATATAAGCCATACCACGAGTCCTGTGGTTATGCGTTGTCTGGGTGACGTACATTAGTCGTACCCAGTCTGTACCTAGATGTACCTTATCGTTTCTAGTTGTACTTTATTGTACCTCGTCGTATCTAGTCTGTACCATGTCGTAGCCTAGTCGTATTTATGCATACTTAGACACTAATAGTGGTATGACTTAATATAAAAATGTACATAAGTCGTACCACGAGTCCTGTGGAGTACAGCAGGTAGTGTGTTGTCTGGGTGACGTCAGCGGCGTGCAGCTGGTTGTGGTAAGGGTTGCTGTGCTTCCCGTACCCGCTCTCCAACGCGTCCAGGAACTTAAACAGCACCCCAGAGTTGATCTGAAGAGATATTACACACAAAAATCTAAGGGTTTAAAATTGAACCAATTACCAAAATGTTTAGTTTTCTGGTAGTACCGTAAAATCTATAGTCTGCAACGCGTCCAGAAACTTAAACAGCACCCCAGAGTTGATCTGGGTGGCCATAAACAAAACGATGTTCAGTATAAAATCTCTAGAAGCTATGGATGGATCTGTTTGGTATTTGTAGGTCGGTAGATATCACTAAACTGGTGAACCCCAGCGAATTTCTACGGTACTGCAGCAGAACATCATGTTTGGATAGCACACGTTCTGGCTCAACTCTAAGATGCATTTATTATACGTCATTGGTAAAAGGAAGGAAAAGTAGCAATATATAGATCAGATTGTAAGAAATGTTGAGCCTCTGATGATTAACTGTGAGTGCGTAGGGCAATGTTGATTCGCATCAAATTTCGTCTGTTTTTTACAGAACCCCCGATTTTAACTGAGCGGTCAAAAACACAATCATGTCCAGAAAATATCCATAGATTACGTTTCCTGCAAATACATTAAAACCTGTACAAGTGACCATCTTCACATAAGGTCCGCCTGACAAATGCGATCACTTCAGAATCTACTTTTTGGTGGTCCCTGAAATGATTTTTCGCATTGAAACAGACATTAAGAATCTTGTGACAACCTGTCTACTTAGATGAGATTTTATCATTCCCCTAAGCATTCTGCTTGGGGAGGTTTGACTTTAGCATTTTCTAAGATTAGAAGTTTCTCTTCACATGATGTCTAGTATGAAACATTTTTTAATCATACCGACCTGTTTCTAATTAAGTATTACTAATTTTTATGATAGCGTAAGAATGCTACGATTGGGTTGTGTCTATTAATCAGTAGGAATGGGAAACAATAGTATCGATAATCATAATGAATACGAAATAATTTGTTTTTCGTAATTTATATATTCCTTTACGTTGATAGCAATGCGCTCTGATATTCGTCTATTTTGGTATTTGTTTATCATGTTTAGTTGTCTACGCGTTCTACGTGTAGCTATCCAGAGAAACCATAATCATAATTACAATGTAGATATGATAGGACAAGTTTTACTGCAACATACCTTGAACTTGACCAACAGGTCGTATGTCTTCAGGACTTCATAGGCGACGTATCTCAGCGCCTGGCTATTGGATGCTACGTTGACAGCAAACACGTCAAACGACCAGTCATCGAGGTTCTGTGAATAAGGAAGAATGTTTAAATGTCAATGATAACAAAGCGTTTTTCTGACATATTTCTAAGTCCGGCATGTAACATGTTTGTCTAAAAGTTCTTTTTGTTTGTTTTACATTTAGGTATTCACAATGCTAAACACCGTCTCAATAGTAAACCAGGCATCCTATTCCCCAGGTAGCTTACTTCACCGTTTACGCCTTGTGATACATACGACCGGGCTACCCAACTAAATGCAGACACACGAGAACAGAGAACACTTGAACTAGTTGAACTGTACTATATCCAACACAAAAACTTGGCTCACACAAATTTTCGACTGAACAGCCCCAGTCTTTGTCAAGGAATGGTGCTGTTTAGTCGAAAATTTGGGTGAGTCCAATTTTGTGTTGGATATAGTACAGTTCAACTAGTTCAAGAATGACTTCTACCAACACAGATGAACTTTCAAGTTAAAAACACCAGCTGATTACAGAACCACCATTTCCACGGTGGTAATGATGTAAAAATTTTGCCATAAGAGGTTATACTAAAAGCGATGACGAAAAATTTCAATCTTTGCGGAAAAAGAAATTGTATTGCTAAATGCTGCGCCCCGTGTGCTGTTCTAACTGTGCAGTGCGAGTGTGACGTCTTTTGGCGAGCACCAGCAGAGGGTTAATAGAAATTCTGAACCTACTGAAACGCCGTGCGTCATTCCTTAATAAGGAGCCCTTGACATTTCTTACTTCTCCTCAGTATGCAGATGTAAGAACGGGTAGAGCTTAAGATCTAACCAAGACGTCTCCGAAGGTAATCTATTAAGGCAGGCATTTGGGGTCACTGCACTGTAATTGAAGCTAGTGTTCAGAGCAGGATTCTTGAAGATTTTCTTTCCTACAATTTTCATAATTGCTCTTCCATTCGCTAAGCCCAAGCTGATCCCCTCTTTCTTTCATTAGAGTTTTTTCTGTTCATCGTTTCATGAAGGCCTCCTCAACAAGTGTGAGTCGAGTCAGTCAATAATATTCCGCTCAGTGGTTAAAGCGAATGATTCCGTTGTGCAATTGTGAAATTTGAAATTAAAGACTTTTGGCATCATTTATTTTTGTGGCCCTGCCGCTTCGTTGATGGGAACGGTGAGTTGATTTTCCTTTCAGAAGATGACACCACGTGTTAAAATTTAGAGGGAAGAAAATGCAGCATGCTTCTTAAAGAAACCTATGAATGTGAACCCTCTGTCTCGTATCTATATGCAACATCACTGCGCGGTCGTCGCTGTTTCTTAAGGCTAGTGGCAAGCGTGTAGGGTCCAATTTAAGCGTTCTACGTTGTACAATTGTGCAATTTGACGTTTGGCATCATTTATTTTGACAGCCCTGCCATTTTGTTGATGGGAACGGTGGGTTAATTTTCCATTCAGAAGATCACTCTTATACGCCTTAAGAAAATGCAGCAAGTTTCTTATAGAAACCTGTGATTGTCAAAGCACCAACACTACAGGCATTCAAGTACGCCATTTCCAACATGTAAGCTACCATTAGTGTGACGGGTACTCACCGCCTCCCAGCTGCAGGGTGGCGGACAGGGATTAGCGCCCCTGCCCTTGAGGAGCTAGGCTACACACCCATACACCCATACAAACAAAGCAAACTGTAAAGTATTAAAAAGAGACCACCCAAAGCCAAACGACCCGTAACCACGTCCAGAGCCTTCAACCACTTGAAGTTGGACGTCAATACGAAGAAGAAGAAGTGATTGTGAACCTTCTGTCTCGTATCTATATGCACCATCACACGCCAACCAAACAACTTGAAATGGACTCCTTATCATGTCTCCCCACGTGTGAGGCTGGGAGGCTAATAGGGGTCGTGGGTTGGAGAGTGGAAAGGGCCGAATGTTAATCACAACTTCTGCCTCAGCCTACGTATCACACCGTACGAGCTTAAGTGACGTGAGGCACTAATAGGTATAGAATGTAGCGCTAGGGCAGGATGTTCCTGTCAATAGTGAAATAAAGGTATTATTGACAGGAGAACTGTGAACATCAGGCGATAGGATCTTCCTGGTGACTGGCAATTTTCTGTGACTTTCTGCCTATGTTTTTTTGCGCTGTAAAATCTGCGGCGCGGTCGTCTTTGTCTCCTAGGGCGAAGGGCACTATTATACGCAAGCGCCTAGGGTCCACTTTAAGTCCAGCTCATGTGGTGAATTGTTATGACCTGGTATGTACACGGATGAGGGTATGGTACCCTAAACGTGCCTTTTATATTATAAATTGTATTAGATATATACATGTATTGCGATTATTGTCCTGTGCCCCTTGGTGTTCCCCATCTTGGCTTTCCTTCATTTGCCTAATGCTAATTCCCCCAAGTTAGAAATATGACGTAAGACGTACGTAAGACAAATCAACAACGATGGATGTAAAACCTAAGGGACACACCTTAAGCAAGTTGACCACACCAGGCGGGTAGTTGACCCCTGACCCCGATAGTTTTCTGCAGAGCCTGTTGGATCCATCGAAATAAGGTTACAACATTGCAATTGCAAAGACTGGTGTACTAGGAAATTCATGTATCATTGATTTTTGCTCTTGATCCATAGAAGTTTACAACATTGCAAAGACTATGTGGATTTAGACTATCCAAGGAATCTCATATATTATACTTGATTGTTCTTGAATGTATTGCCTTGCACTTATAGATCCATAAAAATAAGTTAACAACATAGCAAAGACTATGGGGACTAAGAGTGTACAAGGAAATATATGTTCTATATCTAATTTTCATATCAGATTCATATTTTCCAATGGCCTTACCTGTCTACTCTGTTGCACGCACGGACGGCCTGAACGATGGAGCGAAAACGAGGTTTCTCGGTCCTTGCTCTCGTAGAAACCTGCATCTGTCGCGTGAAGGTCGACGCCAACCAATCACGGACCTCCGTGGGAACTGCATCCGGTTCAACTTCGCTGAGGTCATCCTCGTCTGGAACCAACTTCCTGTGCAGACAGAAATGAAGAATCCCACAAGACATTTCGAACAATGTCACCTTTATCATTCGATTGCATTTCTCTCTTACAGTGTGCTTTTGAACCTCGAACTTATATATAAAGTTTGTGACGTCATCGTGACAACTGCGCATGTGGAGCGTGATGCATTGTGGGTAATATGTCAAAGGTACAGGTCCTGAGACATAAACTTACAGGTAACACGTCTAAACATTTCGATAAGCTTGGTCTTCACAAGAAGTTTTCACAAACAAAAGGCCTTAACTTCATAGTTGATATATTAATCACAATGCACTTGCGCATACGCATTGGGAACCGCGAATAGGCTTATTGTGTACACCAAAGCTTGTGTACGTAGTGTAATAGTCAGAGTAGAATGGTAGGGAAGTAACTCAAGCACTACATTATGTAGGCGCACACATCAGCTTATTACCCTATAATCTCCACCAATCGTATATTACCACGTAAATGTTCATAAAATATCAGAGATAAAGCCACGTTGACTGTCAGGAAATACAGAAGCGTGTGAAAAGTTATTGTGCGGCGCCTTGGTCCCAGAGATGAATCGGTTATACCACACGATTCGAGTAGACTCGTGATAATGGACTTGGCAGCTAGACAAGGGACGCGAGCGCTCATAATAAATACGTACGGCACCGTACTCTTCACCAGACAGTGATCACTTTAACACTTAGCAAACAGTGGGAACACTTTGGCCATTTTTCAATATATTTGTTCAAAGCCAGAACGGCATTGAATTTGAAATTCACCAAGATACACGAGCATATTTCATATCTGCAAATCTATGTCCCGCATCACTTTAGACGGGGCTTGGGGACCTGCGAACATTAGTGTATCTCTGAAATTCGCGCGATGGTCGTGAGAGCTTCGAGCGTCCAACTGCCGAAAATGTCATGTAGAGCTCGAAAGCTCGTCCGCCAAACGGTTTTCACGATGTGTGACATACAGGGGCATTACCAAACAGTGACCGCGGAGCAAAGAATTGTTGGCCAAACTCAGCGATTGCCGAAATCTAGAAAAATAACGATAAAAGAGGAAACGCTCCGGCTATCCCGCAGCGTTAGTTCATACTGAATTATCAGCAAACTTTATGGAGACCTGCGGGAGACTTTTAAGCGACCCGAGTGCTCTCTAAGCGTAGTTTCTAATTTTAGACCGCCGAGCGGTCGCGTAATGCTTGCCGTCCTAGTGGAAAGAGTAGCAAGCTTCCTAACAGCGTTCAATTTGCAGCTCCGACTTTCTTGGCCATGCATCCTAGAAACGCAAATCTCTTCTGAAAAGTCAAATCTCACTGCTATGATAGTTCGTCATCTCAGGTGTAAGCAAATAGCATCATTTCCCACCATGTCCGAACTTGAGGTAAATCCTACCCATATTTCAATGTACAGATAGAGTGCCATCATTCATTTCGCTGTGCCGACTTTCTTGGCCATGCAAGAACTAAAAATCCCTTCTCGCTTCTGTATGGCCGAAATTCCGCGCTAGGATAGTTGAGCCTCTCAGGTTTACGCTTGTGTAATTTGACACCATGCTCACAAAAAATCCTGCCTATATTTCATGGGACGGATAGAGCGCAAACAGGCAATTTTACACGCGTTCTGTAAGCTTCCTCTGATGTTCCCCCTGGCCGTAGCTTTCTACCAAGCATTTTACTGTATCATTCATTTCGCTGTTCCGACTTTCTTGGCCTTGCAAGGACTAAAAATATCTTCTCGCTTCTGTAAGGCCGAAATTCCGTACAGATAGAGTGCCAACACTATCATTTATTTCGCTGTTCCGGCGTCTTGGCCATACAAGGACTAAAAATCGCTTCTCGCTTCTGTATGGCCGAAATTCCGCGCTAGGATAGTTGAGCCTCTCAGGTTTACGCTTGTGTAATTTGACACCATGCTCACAAAAAAATTCTGCCCATATTTCATGGTGCAGATAGAGCGCCAACAGGCAACTTTACACGCGTTCTGTAAGCTTCCTCTGATGTTCCCCCCTGGCCGTAGCTTTCTACCAGACATTTTACTTTCCATTTGGACCCCACTTACGGCCATGTAGTCGTGAATAAATCATCAGCAGATGTACGCCTCGTGGACAGTACTGTCGCGAAGATGATTGCATGGTTTATTGCAAAAGGACCATAGCAAGTGCTTTTATGGATGGCACCGCCACAGAAAGAGATGGACAAAAAACAAGATGCCTGCAATTTCCTGATAGAGACAAGAAACTACGTGACAAGGCATTGTACACAGTTACAAAGTCTTGTTTTACAGACAGTATTAAAGCATTGCAGAAAGTGACGCAAGTGTGGTAGCCTAGTATCACAATACTAAAACGCAAGGCTAGTGTCACCTCTACAACTGCATTCAAGGCTACCTCTGTAGTATCACTTCTATCATTGGCCTCCTTCTATAACTACACCATATCTACCTCACTACTGTTACTTCTACAAGTACACTGCACAAAACTTTCCCATTGTTTTTATTTTCTTCTCATAGTAAACGGAGATAATTTCTTTATTTTTTGAAATAATTTTCTTAGGTTTTAATCAAAATCATTAGAAATCTAACGCACAAGGATGTACATGTCACCCACAACATTTACTTGCTATGGCCTGAGGCATTCCCTTGCATACTTCCAAACTTATAAAAGTCACCCTGATGACCTTTACAGAGGGTTGGCCCGAGAGTCCTGACATGACCTTGCAGATTATATTTGCTGGCCTCACAATCACAGCTAGCGCCGAGAGGACCTCCAAATTACTGCCAGCGCAGTACTCGTGATGCCTTCGTTATTTGATAACCGGACGATATCACTAACACAGCACTGAATCAGTGCAGCATTGGGGCATCACTAAACCAAATATCCTCCTTCGTCTAGATTACATCGCGTTTGTAATGAGAATGAATTCAGGAGGAAATCAAATAGTTCCCATCGCTAAGTATACATATGTCATAATCATTGCATAATGGCGACTATATACTGAGTAATACTCGTCCTTGCGTCGTGGAGAGCATCTATCTCTTAAAATAATGTCAAGCAATCATCAGAAGAAATTACGAGAGGTGAGCAGTAAATTCTGGGCCTCATCCAGATATAAGGTACACGACTCCAATTTCGGAGCACAATATAGTATAAAACCCTTTATTAATGTCCACCAAATCTATTCTGTAGAGAATGGATTTCAAATGAAATTTCAAATCATTGTGATCCTTACTTTCTAGTTGACGTCCTTGTTAAAATCAGTAGGAAAGTTTTGAGAAAAAAATTATAGGTTGAACTGTGATCAGAGCTTTGTGGGCCGTGTTCCTCATACTCAAAAAATCTAATGATACATTGTCAAAATTTTTTATGAATTATCTCGTCGTATTCAAACAAATAAAGAAGTGGGCATCTAACTTAAAGTAGGCAAATCTGAATTTCACCCGCACACCTTAGTTCTTAGCTCAGGCGTCCTTCCTTCTCTCTAAATTACCGGTCTTAAAATATCTGGTGTGCCTTGGTTCTAGTTTTTTTCTCTTTGGCAACTCTCTCTAGTAGTCTACGTAACACAAACTCTCACAATTCATGACTCCTATGGAGCCCTTATCCTTCACTGTAACACCCTCACACGTGCACTGTCCAGGGCTTTGTGGAAGTCTTTTGGGGGGCTTGGTCCTTAGGAGGGCTACTAAAAGCAAGGCTACCCTCTCCTGTGCTTCTTCTTCCTCTTCTTTACGTGTCAACTTTATCAAATCAAAGACTTACACGGTGTGGGGGTAAGGGTACTCTTGGTGTGGAGGGAATGATCGCTAGGTTTTGTAACTCTAATTTTTTGTGTTTGGAAGAGAAAGCCCAGCTCAAGGGCAGGGGCGCTACTTGTCCGCTGCCCTACAGTAGTGTTCCCCATGCACCATAAAACAGGGTTTCTTCGCGCGAGGAGTGAAGGAGGCAGTGTACATTAGAGCCCACTGGCACAAATTCAACAGAGACGGGGGGCGACATGGACTTTCTGATACTTATGACCCCCTCCTGCAAAAGTGGTGTGCTGCTCACGTCACTGCTGGTGATAGACGGGACATTCTGTGAACAAGGTCGACGGAGATTGACCGAAAATTTAGAGGGGTAAGTCCCTATAGTTTCATTCAGTGTTGGAAGGAAAGTGTTAGCATTTTTTTCTATACCATAGAACCGTGTTAACGGTGTGCAACTGGATCTGAAATGCACCGAACTTCACCCAAAAGACATACCACACAACACCCACATGTACACACAACACGTAATGAGTGGATTTACCTATCTCCCTGACCCTTTTGGCAAGATTTTCTGCTCCGCGACTGGGGACTGAGGGGCGTGTCGTGTGCAAAAACCACGCTTCTCACACTTGGTGGCAGCGGTGGGATAGGGAAAAATCGGCAGATAGTTACGCATGCGGGTTACAGGCAACATGTGGCCTATGCAAGAAGGGTAACACACCAACAAGCACTGGGCACATTGTGTGCGTGGATGGCTGCGAACAATGTGATACGGATGTTTGGCAAGGGAATGATAAAGTTTGGGACTCTTGTGATCATAACGAACAGGAAGATATCATTGTTTCTTAATTTAGCAAAACATCATCCTTAAGTGATACAGCTTTGAAGGAGCGTTCGTCTATAAGAAAAAAATGAGGTAAAAAGCAGCAATATATCAAATTACCTGTAGAGTTAGATAGCTTGTCTATCATCGCAATGCTTTCTACATCGGCAAGATACTGATACGTACTCAAGCGGACACAGGGCGTCTAAAACGACTACTTTTCTAAACAGTGTCGACTGTTGTACACCTTTGGAGCAATACATCAGGATAAAAGATAACATTTCTAATGGATGCCAGCGGTGTGTTCAGTCAAATAAAGTCGATTCTTAATGCACGTTTGTGTTAGGTAAACTCTTACTACACTCAGGAAAGCACTCAACACTAAAATCGCCGTATTCAGTCAGCTAAGAGTGATGCAGAGCCTTCTGTGTTGAAGTTCGTATCCTCACTCCTTTATCTTACAACGCCAGTGTGTTATTAGGGTGTATACTACGCCCCCCTCGTGGGTAAAGAAAGAGGATAATGCTGATGTGAATCGTCCTCTGGTCACGCTCGGTGCCGCGGAAATCGGTTTGAAAGACTCCAGGTTTTGGCGTGGCGCTTTAGTAAATAGTTGTGTTAGGACTTACGCTCATCCAGGCGTTTATGATCAATGATGGACGGAAGATGGCACGTCTTTGACCAGATGGTGGGAAGAGATAACGTAAAGGGGAAAGAGAGGGTTGCTTCATGTTGGTAAGCCTAGCCGCATGTAGTGTCCCATAGAAGGGTGTGTATGCGGTTGTATAGTTTGTGGATGTAGAGCCTTTCTAATATGTCTAGCCTTCGTTCCATGTGTGTTTAAGTTTGAGATTCAGAGGTTTGGTATCTGTTCGAAGTATTACACTTCTACAACTGCACACAAGGCTACCTCACTAGGGCTCACTAGTACAACTACACTCATGGCTATCACACCAGTGTAACTTCTAACATACTACACTCATGGCTACCTCACTAGTGTCACTTCTACTATACTACACTCATGGCTACCTCACTAGATTCACTTCTACAACTGCAGTAAAGGATATCACCCTTTGTTGATATGTTTCTATGTGATCAGAATCTGATAGACATAAAATAGACACATGCAGAGTGACTTACGATTCGCCCTCGGCTGCGACTGCATCCAACACTGTTATTGCGTATTCGAGGGCGCCTCTTCTGTCCTTCTTGGGGATTGCGTCATCTTCGAGGTGGGCAAGGATCTCCCTTAACCTGTGGGACAAACACAGAATAAGACGAGTTCGAAGAAGTTCATATCGAAGAAGTTCATATCGAAGAATTTCAGATTGAAGAGGTTCAGATCGAAGAAGTTCAGATCGAAGAAGTTCAGACATAGCTTGAGTATGAATTGACAGCTTTGATTGATTTGCAGACCAGACTGCCACAGAGATTTTGAAATTTAATGATGATGTAGATTTAAGTTATTTTGAGTTTGTTTGTTTGAAATTTTATTTATTCATGAGAAGCTCAAATCGGCCAGCAGGCCGCTTTCCATAAAGTGTAAAGTGCTTAGAGTAAATTTTAAAGTACTAAGTTATTCATTTAATTGCTTTTCCGTGACGCCACCACTGGACCTCTGGGAAGAGCGGCTGAGGCCGCCAGGGCTATCCGGGTTAAATAAAGGTTATTGATTGGATTGATTGATTGGATGATTGATTGATTGATTGATTGATTGGTTGATTGGTTGATTGGTTGATTGGTTGATTGATTGATTGATTGATTAGTTGATTGATTGAATATGATTTGTAAATAGAAAATATGCAAAATTATAGACAGGCAAAAACCAAAAAAAAACCTACCCGTGAATTAGTAGCCTCTTCCATTGACCTCATGACCTGGAGTGTCTGTTATATCTTGGTAACAACTAGTTCTACTATATCTGAACTCTACTTCCTGCCCCTCACGGAAGTCTTATATCTGCGGTGACACAACCTTCCCACTCACTTCATGCCACTCAACTGACAGTGCATTGAAATAAGTTGGAACACACAAGAACACAAACATCTAAACACACTGAAAAGAAACTCTCCATTCACGTAGCATTCAGTGTAGGAAATATGTTTATGTAAAAGCTAAAACGCGCGAGCACGTACAAGAGCGAAGAGGACTGAATAGGTAGAAGTAATTAAGGTAGTCCTATTGAGCAGTGGTTGATAACGATATTGGAAGGCAGAGATCCTCTCTTTTCAGACTTTTCACTGCCTTTTACCTCCCCAAACTAAGTTAGATACCCACTTTACACCGTGGTAGAGTGGGGGAAGTTGTACACAGAGTATTCGGTGTAGAAGAAATGTTGAAAGCATTCCTTTAAGCTGGAAAGATCAAGCTAAAACGAGGAGGACTGAATAGGTAGAGACAAAGGTTGTCACATTAGGCAGCGGTAGTTAACGATATTGGAAGGTGGAGCCCATCCCTATCTTTTCACTGCCTTTTACCTTCCCAAACGAAGTTAGATACCCATTTTCACACCTTGGTAGAGTTGGGGAAGGTTGTACAGAGTGCCTTTCCAAAGCATACAACGTCAGGAAAGGTCAGAAATGCTAGCAATCGAGTCGGTGATCTCTCGCTCTTCTGTTCGCTAGCCTATCCACTCGGCAATTCGGCGCCACGCTAGTTAGGAGTGATGATAAGAAATAAACGGTATGACCTTATACGGGCAAATATTGAATTTCCACCTAAAGAAATCTCGCTAGTCCGTTATCTCGTGTGCAACGCCCAAAATCGTATCTTTCACCGGACGTTTTTTCCAGTCAGTTATGACTGATAACTGTGTAATTGAACGAGTTAGGCGTAAAATATGGGGCGCCATGGGGAGAAAAGCCGACACCATTACGTACCCTACAGACGGTGATAATATCTCGTCGGCCTTTGGTGTCTGTGAAGTAACTTTGCCAGAAAAACCGTTTCATGAACGCCTTTCAAAACGAGAGCTTTTGCCAACGAGTTAACGATACAGTCAATGCAGAATGTAATGGTCAATTTGCTTGATAAAACTGCTTTACACTTTGAAGAAGAAAAGTTTATAGACTCTTAAAGCTTTGATGCGTGTTGCTATTCATCTATGCTTAATTAGGTTCATGATCCATGCCTTTAAACGAAGCTATCGCGGATTAAATAGATAATCTAGGGATTATCTTGAGGAGCCAGTTCAATTAACGAAACTCGTGCCAGCGGCGCTATCGTTCTAACAGCATGGCCCGTTAACGTTTACGTGCAGCTGATAACGAGAGGAAACACAACTATGAACACAGGCAGCTTAACGTGCACTCTCACTGCACTTGCGTCAAGCTTGCGTCACTGTGGGGTTCGAATTTCATAGATAGAGAACGAATTTTCTTCCTTTTTGTGTATTTTGTCGTCTTCTAAGTCATCCTTTTACGTATTACGCAATATCTAAATTATAAAAAAATGGAGAAAACAATAAAACAGTGACGTAGTGAACGAACCCCGCAGTGACGCAAGCTTGACGCAAGTGCAGTGAGTGGGCAGCTTAGTTATAGATGGTTGGATTTGTTTAATTGAGGATCCAACCTTTGAAGTCAGCATAGGATGATAACTGGGTGTACGAGAATTACCGTTTATAGCTCGCTCATAATATGAATGGGATGCGTTTAGCTCAACCGTACCATCATCATTATACCTTACCAAAAACGTCATATTAGTCAGACTAGGCGATCGCCAGCCTCGCTCGCAGCCCTCTCCCTCTCTGTCTCTCTCTGTCTTTCTCCGCCTCTCTTTCTCTCTGTCTCTCTCTCTCTCTGTCTCTCTCTGTCTGTCTCTGCCTTTTTCTCTCTATCTCTCTCTCTGTCACTCTCTGCCCCCCTCTCTCTCTCTATCTCCCTCGCTCTCTGTCTGTCTCTCTGTCTCTGTCTGTCTGTCTCTCTCTCTCTCTGTCTCTCTGTCTCTTTGTCTCTCTCTCTCTCTCTTTCTGTCTTTGCCTCTCTCTGTCTCTCTCCCTGTATGTCTGTCTCTCTCTCCCTGCCTCTCTGTGTCTCTCTGTCGCTCTCTCTCTCTCTCACCATGTTTCTTCTGACGGCTTCTGAGTTCTCATAGATGTGCTAGAGTTAGAGGATATCTTGAAATATTTAGTTTTTCGTTTGTCTTGCTTGATTGTAGTTCATCAATTATGCAAATCCAACAGTTCTTAAGTTATCTTGTTGACAGACAGACAGACACTCAGACATACATGTACAGACGGTAGTCAAAATATAACCCCCACGAATATTCACGGAGGTTGCCATGCATTGTATTATGTTCAACCTCAGTAAATTGATTTAAAATTAAAATTAGAATTAAAAGGCAAAAACTTGTCCACCGAGCACAGGAAGGGAAGCTGGGGATCGGTTACGTCATGTGATGCGACCTTGTCTGGACGGGGAAGACGTCCATTGATACCCGTAATGTATTGGTCATTTAGAGTAATTGCATTACGCTAGAACCCGGGCCTACAGAGGATCTAGGCGTGCTTACACACCAATACATTACGCACCCTTTACATACGTTACGTGTGTAGGTGTGTCTGTAATCGATTTGGTCTCATCCTTTATTAGAATTCAAAATTCGTCTAAATGCAAGTGTCAGCACCCACTCAGAACAAAGTGCGCATGTGCCTACCTCAGAGCAATTAGAGTGGCTAATTAATTACTAATCGTTTATTTAATTTTTAAATAAAGATCAGAAATAAACAATGACAAAGTCCGCTGTAAATGACAACATTCAAGGCACATTTTACCATTAACCGAAAAGGTGATTTGAGCTTTGACGTATTTTACAGGCATTGGGAGGCGATTTCTATATTAAAAAGAATCTATTAACGTTATATGTTTGGCCAACGTCGCGATAAAGTTGTGTGTTGGGTACGATTTCTCTAGGGACAGAACACGTGAATTGGGTTTCAGATTATTATCTGAAATTGTTATTATCCGATTATTATCAGATTGTTGTCTATTATTAGGTATTCCTAGGCGTTTTTACCTTACACACAAAGAAAAGCGCCCTGATGTCTGATGGCTTTTTAACTGCAAGGGAATATATGAATGAATGAAGACTTTTAACGTTATGGTACGTTTCTGCTTTCTTACAAGCTAAGCACAGCTCAAAGTGAATAGAATACATCTAATGATTCTAAATACAGATTGTGTAGGGTGAGATACATGACTAAGACTACAATGTCTAGAGTAAACTAGTATGCACAGGTTCAACTTCTTCTCGCTTCTCAATACAGTTGTAAATGTAGTTGCAGGTGGAGTTTAGAATACATGGTTTGTCTAAATGCATGATGAATGTAAAATTTTCAGTGTTGTTTGAATATCGAAAGCATGGAAAGTTATCTTGTACACAATATTGAAGAAGATATTTCTCTCATTGTTGACGTGAGTAGTATACATTGGACCAATCCCCGAAACCCGCCCCCTGTTCGATCATGGTTCTTTTTCAAACACCTCCGTCAAAAATAGCCATTTCTGTCCCACTGTGGCAGTTTTTGACGGAGGTGTTCGAAATAGAATAGGGGGTTCTATTTGTTCGATATGGCGTTCGACAGGATTGGTCCATTTCTCTTCGGACACGACCATAAGGAAACATATAGATTCACTTTGTGCTCACTTTGTTTATGCCAACGCGACCTTTCCCAGCCGTGCGGCGAGGGTTTGACCTTCTCGTACGGTAAGCCGATAAAACGCGCCCTGAGCCCCGGACGTGTGGGATTTGGGGCTCTATACGCACACTTAATCCCACCTGTAGATTTCCCCCACCCCAAAAAAACATCAATGTGCACTTTAGAATACGACTAGGGAGGAAATGTTGGAGGACCAAATTTTTCCCCTTCCCGAAATCGCTGGAGAACGAAATTGTCAGGACATATTGAGCCTAGCACATACTATACGAAAATCGATGAATAAAAGCAAAATAAGTATAACTAATAAATAATAATCAGCCTCCCAAACTAGGAAGTTATTACTAAATTTGAGTATGGGCCTCCCTACACTTGCGAAATGCTGTAGCCTGAAATACGCTGCTTAGAGATTGTACTCGCGAATTTTAATCAAGTAGGAATTCCACCTATTCTACATGTAACTCTAGTCTGCGGCTCTTTCAAGAAAAGACTCCAGCAGAGGAGCAAACGTAAAGGACATATCCTATCGTCGGAACGTATGGAACAATGTTTTGTTTACATTCACCAGGATGGTATCCTGTCTATAATTCCCAAGTGTTGTGTCGGAACATATATCGTAAGCATGGGGCAACACTCTGATGCAATGTTGACTAAACATCCAACAGAAACCGCGATGCATTCTGTCGTAAACAAAAGACAAATCTTGTACATGCCTGATAACAATTATTTCAAGTGAGATAAAATGCTTGGAACGGGTTAAAAAAAGTGTCTAGTTATTGTTGACAGTTGACTTATCATTGATAAATACAAACAATTCATTAGCTAGGACGTTAGCCGGGAGTCCTGGGTATAGGCTTAATGTTACCAATAGATAATTGGCTAAAAGCGCTGTGCAGTGTTTGTTTTTCAATTACGTAAAGTGCCCTTTCTTGTATCGAGCATGTTGCAGGAATAGGGTACCCGGACCTGTCCTTGGTGCTGAATTCTATGAAACTGTTACCGTTTTCATTGGCGGTGAATAGTACTCCCGGTTTAACCCTGGAAAACCTCACTATGTAGGGACCTTCTTCTTTAAACAAGACTTGATCACACACCAAATATTACAACAAATCCAGAAGTTACAGTTACCATGCTATTCTCGAAATGTCTAACTTTCATCGAAGTATTAAAGTCATATGTTTAAAAGTGATAAGAAAACGGGGTAAAATGTAATTTCTTTTCCATGATCCACTGTTGTCCCTCACGCCCCATGTGGCCATTTTCTCAAATCCTGCAACTCAATCCGTTTATGTTTTCCATAATCCTCCTACCCCTTCGAACGTAAACATAACATAGAAGCAATATACATGGACGGAGGGTATCAGCTTTCTTTCCACCAACCTTTTGGACGCCTTCTCGGCTGCCTCCGGGGAGTCCATGGGGGTTTCTCGGGGCGGGTCTCCCTTTCTCCCGAGACAGGCTCCGTCCTCACTGAGGCTCCTGGACGACGAGCTTCCGAACCTTCTCCTGGACCTGAAGACGCTGTATGACTCCCTCCCTGTGAGGCAGATAACCTATGTTACACCTAACGCCAGTATCTCTCTTACAGTCTACAAGTGGGCGCTGAAACTACTGCGCGCTCTTCCGTGGTTGGGCGCTCGCTGACGACATATGCTAACGTAACAATTTCCCTGCAGTTAGACCGGGCGATTTCCCTGATGTCCCGTCTAATCAAGAAGCTATAGACGCGGCGGATGAGAGGATACAAGGAAGCTGGCTCGCTTCTGATGAGACCCGTCCACACACCGTATCATTAGATGGATCGTTTGATGTCCCCCGCCGATTCAGATGGCGAGAGGCGCAATCAGTTTTCTTGACGACTCGCACACACTTGCAGTACCGTCGCCACCGAGCCGTACTGAGAGAGAGCCTGATGATTCGCGGCGCTTTCCATCAAATTACAACTTTGCCGCCCGCAAAAGGTATAATTTCATAGAGACATAAAAGCGGGTGTACCGGTAAAGCGCCGCCTTTCCTGTCACCTTACGTGATCAAACGTGACCAAAATGATTGTGACGCACGTTCTTACAGACCAGACCTAATTATTTTGCCGTAAGGCCACACGGACTTAATTCTATGGATGATATCCGCGCGCGCATTGAATTTTGCCTGTTCTTAAAAAACAAATCTGTGGCCACATGTTACCCCATATCATCCCTTGTCCATCAGAATTTCATGCTTGCCGGAGGACCTGCTCTCCAGGGCACATGATCATGGCATGGGGCCACAGCGCTCCTGTTCCCTCTTTTAAGAGAAATGGCAATACAAACTTGATTGAAATGGCGACGATTGTTTCTTACAGTCTTACTGGAGGTGAGCATAAGACAAACCAAGTCTGGGAAACAATGTTCTAGATGTTTAGTCCTGTGGTTTACTCGTAGCAGCATTTTTGGTGGATTTTTCTTTTTATCACCCACGCGCATTAGTTTTGGGGTATCCAGAGGACGCCATCCATGAAATTAGGTCGGTGTGGCCTAAACATTGCTGACGTGTTGTACACCCCCCTCCCCATCTCTGAATGCTGCAGACACTGTTGGCGAAACAAAGCCTGAGACATTGGACACGATTCACCGCGATAATTACTCGCATCAGATTCTTCCAAGTCACTGACCCTGAATGTTCTTCTCCTTTTAGATGACATTTTCGTCGGCATATATTTCTCTCATTAGCACAAATTGGCATTTTAGCTGCGCGCGAGTGAAAGATTTGGTCAGGAGGTGTCGAGTGCTTTCTGATATCGGTCATTAGTTCTTGCGTGAAGGAGGCAAATTGTTATTTTCAAAGAAATGAATAACATGAGAACTAACAGATAGTCTTCACTTTAGTGTAACACAAATGTTCCCGGTTCATAGACTGTCTTCCAAAGATTGTACTGAAGATGCAACGTTTTTCGTTACCTCGTTCTTCGTTCCTTTTGGCAGTTACGTTGAAGCTATTTCGGCTGTTTACACCTTGTTGATCTCAAGCCATAATTTGTCTACCGAAGATGTGTTGAATATTCAGTTTGTTGCAACGCTGTTTTGATATACCTCATTGCTTCACCCAGCCACGTCAAGAAATGTGAAGGCAATTAGTGTGTTTACGTGTTGATGCACACAAACATGCATGCATGTGACATTATAATTGTTTACCAAAGAATGTGCAACACTGTTTTGATATATCGTTTCAAGCATATATGTAGCACAGCTTTGGAATTATTTTGGCAACTTTACTCCGATCATGAAATAATACAAACATTCATATATTAAACTATCTACCAAGGATTGTGCTGGACTACACGACATGTTTTTAGCTATTTTCTTGTCATAGACAGCAGTTTCGTGGCGAGAATTGAAATCATTTCGATTGTTAACTCATTGATGATAATTGGCATTCACGTACCATAAATTGTTTACCAACGATTGTGCAAGACTCCTGTCTTGTCATATCTCATCGCTTCAAGTAATTACGTGCCAAGAATTTCAATTACTTTTTACACTTTGATGATCAAAGCTTTTGATATAAATAAAGATCACTTTGGTAACACAAACATTCATAAATTCTCTGTCAAAGATTGTGTTACATATTTCGAATGCCCTAAATCTTCAGTGTTTAAATCTCTTGATGATTCCAGTTGTTTTGTGCCGACATTTAGACGTTACGCAGATTGTTAAACACAGATTTGAAGATCTTGAAATTAAATGTGCTAGCTCGAACTATCAGGTACTTTTACCGGGCACTGTTAGCTCTCTGAGCAACCATTACTCTAGCTTCAAAATAGACAGAAACCGTTGTAAACTAAGGATGATCTGCAAATTTTAATAACAATGATGGAATTTATTTCTTATTCGATTTTTTTGTGTTTACTTTTACATATTTTCAACTCTCAAACTTCAGTTTGACAAGGAATTAGCAGTATTTCACTGCTTCAAATTCTTTGACGTAACGTTTTGCATAAGGAATGCATAGCCTGGTAAGTAGTGGATCAAGTCCCAGAAAGTCTATTTCGTCCTCTGTCTCTGTTGGGTTGTAAGGCCCTGATTTAAATATCTTCCTTCGCCCCTTTTGCAAAAACGGTTTAATTGACAAAAGCGTTGAATTGATTTCTCATTCCCTGACAAAGACTGAAGTTGGATTTAAAAAATGGGTGTGCCCAATTTCTGCGTCGATACTTCCAGTGCAACTTTGCTTCAAAACCATATCGTAGCTTTCAACTAAAGATAGCACTGTCCGGATGTGATGGCATAGGTTTCAGAAACACTTTAACAGGAAAGTTAAGTTAGATTGAATCGCTCTTTGATACTAATCAGCAACATCCGGCCTCTCCGGAGGGAACGTACAGGGGCAATAACCTTTGGTCTCACGGAATAAATGATGCAAGCGTTTCTAACTCTGAGCGTATGCTTTGACAAAATGGTGGATAAGACGACAAAGTCTGCAGCTCTACCTTCCCAGTTCGAAGATATTAGCCACTTCATGCCTCTATCACTCTATCTTGACCAATTTCTACTATCAACAACATGTTTATTGATAAGAAGGTCCTCTAGTAGTGGATTATAAATTTAGAACATTCGCAACAATAAACCGGTTTACGGTTCCAAATGCGAATGCGCAGCGAAATGCATTGTGCGTAATGGGTTAAAAGTAAAAGAGAGCGAGACGTAAACAAAACTTATCTGGACATGTCTCAAGCGTCGTCTCAACACCAACTGTTTACAATTTAGGGGCCCTCACCTTTGACCTTTTACCCACAATGCCTCTCGCTATGCTTACGCGGGCGACACAGCTTATATCTCTCGCAAACTATGTTGATGAAATATTACAAAATGTAGTATCATATTTATGATAACATACATTGATTACAATGGTCATGATAACGATGACAATAGAAATAGTGCTAATTATTTGGTATCACAGTGAGCATATTTCTAAATAGGCACTGCTCTTACTCAAATGGCATTTAAGTAGTCCTATGAATTAGTTCCTCATATACACAGAAATGATACGTACTTGCAATAACTCCATTTAGCCGTGGGGATCCTTTCCCTTCTTCTCTTGAGGTTGAGTCTTGTCGGGTGGCCTGGTCTTCTGGGTTTGCCACTGGAAAATATGAAGATACAAGAGTAATTAAGTTGTTTGTCTGACTGTGTTTCAGATGTTATTTACCACCACGAAAATGGAGGTACTGTGCTCTGGTGTGTCTCTGTGTATATATATATATGTGTGTGTGTGTGTGTGTGTGTGTATGTGTGTGTGTGTGTGTGTTTTTTCAGACATTGTGGCCAGCATAGCATTAGAGACTCTGGATTGATTGTAATGACAGTTGGTATGTGAATAGAGGTTGGGAAGACGAATGTCAATTTCAATTTGTCGCCCCCGAGTGTGTGACACTGGTACTGAACTGCCTGTTTTTGTATCTTATGTCCTGAACTTGCTATATAGCATTGATATTTTGATGGCTGGTAGCTTTTGATGTAAGGGATGCCAGACGTGAAGGGCAAACGTTTCGAGTTAACAGGAGATACATGAAATGGAGTTTTTAGAATAAGTCATTCATCAACCTTGACTGACGGCTGATAGACATCCCAGGTCATGAGGTCAATGGATGAGGCTAATAAATCACGGGGAGTTTTTTTTAGTCTGTCTGTGTTTTGGGATTTACATATTTTCCATATGTTAGTTACAAACAGCTTAGAGTGGCAGGACGTGAACAAGGACATCCTGTCGAAAATATAGATTCTCTAAGCTGATTGTGACTAACATATGGAAAATATGTAAATCCCAAAACACAGACAGATAGGTATCTCTTGCAGATTCTCTAGAATCTGCAAGAGATACCTATGTATGAATAAGTATAAATAGGGATTCTGTATAATTTCCATAATCTATTTTTTTTTGACATTGAATACCATGGGTTATTTTGTCCCTGATGTTACGTATACGTACACAGCAATGCATGCATAGTTTGTACTGAATGCGTACACAGTCAATACATCTTTATTTGAATCGTCAATATCTTTGAAAGATGAAACGTAGATCTCAAACATAACTGCTTTTCCATATGCGGCTCACATCAAAGGGCATCGCTCTTCGGAGGAAACTAAATCTAATTATTCGTTCGAGTGCTCGACTCCAGCGCGCGTCACTTGTTGTCATGGAAACGGTAATGTAGTTAGCTCTTTGTGTTTTCTTTTCTGCATCTCCACTAAATGTCATTGGGTCGCCCCAGGGAGCACTCAGCCACCCTTTTCATGTAGAAATCGAGTTTTTGATTGCATTTGATATACCTCCGGAGCCTTGTGCGGAGGCTTGGGGGGTTTTCAATTGTGTAGCCGTGGTTCAAGATGTCTCCATTGGTGATATTTGTTATATACATTTTTGATTTCACCTTCAAACATTTAGATGTTCTTTGACACAGAATGGCTTTTTCCAGAACAGTTGAATGCCCTCAATGAATGAATGGCAAAGCAAATGGCTCAAGCAGTTTGATTCCGAAAAATGCTACATTATGCGCATAACTAACAAACGAACCAGTTCTGTGGTCAAGCTCTAGATTGAAGAAACTAAATGCAGACTACGATATACAGCAGGAATCTTTATGGTGTAAAGGTGCAGGTTTCTGCAGAAAACAGTCCACGCCCGTACTCACACTCACACACACGCACGCGCGCGCGCGCGAGCACTAGTACATTTTCCATTTTTTAAACCCTGAAATCCTCTAAAAACGCAAGGAAATGCCATTACAGTGGGTTGAGTCATCATAATTTCGAGGTGCCCCCTCAGAAAGCTTCAGCGCTTTCTAGTCCAAAGTCTCTACAAAAGAACCCCCCAAACAAAACCACGGCTTAGGTTGTGAACGCATAAATACAGAAAATATATTCCTAAACTGTCTGACTCGAGTTTAGAATGCATAGAATGTGACCCGGTCTTCGCCTCTGACAAGCTCTTCCGTTGCCATCTTGACCTTGCATTCTCGAAGTGTAGACACTTCAAAGTTTAAAGGTCAAGAAGGTGAGCGCCTTTACGATGAAGATAGCCGCGCCCTCTGGCCTTAAGAAAAGGTTGGAGTACCTAAAGATGAAGTAATGATTGCATTGCGTGAGCGGAAGCTTTGAAAGGGGAAGCGTGTATTCAGGCTATGTCGGGGGCTTTTTACTGCTAAAAGGAACATTTAGCGCCGTCTATTTCGTTTGGTTTGCATCTGGACCGATCCTGTCGAACGCAATATCGAACAAATAGAACCCCCTACTCTATTTCGAACACCTTCGTCAAAAACTGCCACAGCGGGACAGAAATGGCTATTTTTGACGGAGGTGTTCGAAATAGAACCATGATCGAACAGGGGGCGGGGTTTATATATTTTGGGATCGGTCGATTGGCAAACAGCCTTTAGGCGCAGCACGTACCAGTCTTGCATATAGAAGCTGGGCACTATATGTACTTTAATATTTGATCCAATCATACCAAAAAGTACCCTACTCTTTTCGATATGTGTGGTGGGTTCTTAAACGTGCTTGGTGGCTATTCTCAAATAATTGTTCTCCGGCTTTACGTACTACTGTAGATGCAGAAATGTTCGCGGTGGATTAATGTTCGCGGTTTTCGCGGTGACCACCTCACCGCGAAATTAAAACCACGGCGAACAATTTTCTATTATGGTATTAGACTGCAGTCTTTGGTGTTACCGCGAACTTAAAACCACCGCAATTCTTTTTTTCGGTTACCGCGAAATTAAATCCCCACGAACTTAAATGCATTTACAGTATTCGAAAAGGCGTCTCTAAACTAAGCTAGGAACTCATTTTCACCTGGGGTAAATGAGAAAATAAGTGCACAGTGTCTTTTTCAAGGGCATGATATTGGGTTGAGAAGAACCTTTAGATTTTAAGGAATCAAACTAAATCACAAGAACAAGACCTGTTGCTGTATTGTCCCGGCAACATGAAAACGTAATGCTAGCCTTGAATGAAGTCGGTACTTAAAGATGTTTGAGTAAGGAGTGAAGGATTGTTTCTTTTGAATTGTGAAAGGCTATTTGCTCACAACAAGTAATCAGTAGTCTAGTACGGATTTAAGCCGCGTACAAGATTTTTATGAGCAAAATAACGAGCCATATGGCATCCCATCCCTCTGCGCTGTAAAGCTTGGTTTACTACGTAAGATGAATAATGTTTCAGATATCTAAACTTCTCCAAAAAAATTAAGCGGATCTAATTGTGTCTAGAGCGTTTCGCACAAAGTTATTTTCTTTTGCTCGACCTGTGAACTCTTAATAAAAATATCAGCTCTTTGATTGGCCGCCACATGATTTGTATATTTTGAAGCCGCAAAACAACATAAGGCTGCCCTCTATCGTAAGTCGGGGGAATTGCAGCCTGTTCCGGCGAAAATGTTCAACTCCTTGCAGTTGAACCTTGGACTATTCCTGGTTTTCCGTCTTTAAGTACAACTCTCTTAATCTTTGTTTGTTGAAATTAATCACACTCACATGTTTTGATGGAAACAATATCAGAAAATGCCCATGAAATTGTAGCAATTTTTCTCCTTTGATGATAACAGTGCACGACAAGTTCGTGGCTGTTGTACCGTGACACTCATCTAGGAGTCGCTTCTGTTCTTTATTCGGAATATGTGGTCGCTTGGACAAATAGAACAGAGAGCTACCATTCATTTCTGCCATATTCATTTTTGGTAAGCTTTTTAGAATAGGTAGTGTATCAAAATCGACAGCAAATATGAGGGTGACTGTACCAGTTGACTGCTCTTGTGAAGAAGCTAGGGGTACTCACTCTGGACACGTATTCCACGTATACCACATAAGATATAGTGTATCAAAATCGACAGCAAATATGAGGGTGACTGGATGTGAACGTACCAGGGGGGCTATCACTACCCCCACTTTCATGCCTGACCACTTCATAATGATGGAAACGTTTTTAATATCTTTTGAGATATATATATATATATAGATAGATAGATAGATAGATAGATAGATAGATAGTTTATTGCGTAACAGTGACAATGTATGGCTTACAGACAACAAATGTTACAGTCTATATATACTACACATATGTATCATATTACAGCGATTTCAGTTACTACAATACTAGTAGACTACATCGAGGGGATCTACGGTACTAGTAGATAATAAAGGGAACTATTACATACATCAAATTTAGTTATTTCTATGCTACTTGCGACATAGTAAATTTATTTGTCCGAAATCATTTAGGAATGGTACAGTTTCTTTTTGCATGGCGTGATAAATGTATTGACCTAGGTCGATAGACATGATAAAAGTACAATGAAGGTGTCACCACTTGTGTGTCGTAGAGACATCTTTTAATTCGCACGCTCGCATCAGTTTAGGGCTTCCATAGGATGTCACCCATATAATAAAAACGACATGGCCTAATTGTAGACCCACTGAAGCGTAACTAGTGCTTCTGATACTGCCATGCCACTGTGCTGTACCATCATGCAGGTCGTACCAACGTTAATGTGAACAATTTGGCCGGCTTTTCGTGCTCGTTATACGCCTGGAGTCTGGAAATGTGCTTTGTTAAGCTCAGTCGATGAGGACCCTTAGCGAGAAAGCTATTCTAGATCAAACTGTCGATAGTCTCATCGATCGCTGTCAGTCACTACTGCACTGTGGGAAGGAAAGTTCCGCCGTTCTGTGTCGGTTCAAACGGCAGATTCAACATAAAGCATGTACAAACTGTCAACTCTCTGTATATGTATCTAATGTAGCCGGTATAACCGCCTTTCAGTGTAACACACCAGCTTTTGTATCTGTGTCTATATAGCCGGTATAACCGCACTTCGGCGTAACACACCAGCTTCTGTATCTGTATCTATATAGCCGGTATAACTGCCCTTTGGCATAACACACCAGCTTCTGTATCTGTATCTAATAGCCGGTATAACTGCCCTTCGAACACACCAGCTCCTGTATCAGTATCTATATAGCCAGTATAGCCGCCCTTTGGCGTAACACACCAGCTTCTGTGTCTGTATCTAATAGCCGGTATAACCGCCCTTCAGCGTAACACACCAGCTTCTGTATCTGTCTCTATATAGCAGGTATAACCGCCCTTCGGCGTAGCACACCAGCTTCTGTATCTGTATCTATATAGCCGGTATAACCGCCCTTCGGCGTAACACACCAGCTTCTGTATCTGTATCTATATAGCCGGTATAACCACCCTTCGGCGTAACACACCAGCTTCTGTATCTGTATCTATATAGCCGGTATAACCGACTTTCGGCGTAACACACCAGCTTCTGTATCTGTATCTAATATAGCCGGTATAACCGCCCTTCGGCGTAACACACCAGCTTCTGTATCTGTATCTATATAGCCGGTATAACCACCCTTCGGCGTAACGCACCAGCTTCTGTATCTGTATCTATATAGCCGGTATAACCACCCTTCGGCGTAACACACCAGCTTCTGTATCTGTATCTAATGTAGCCGGTATAACCGCCCTTCGGCGTAACACACCAGCTTCTGTATCTGTATCTATATAGCCGGTATAACCGCCCTTCAGCGTAACACACCAGCTTCTGTATCTGTATCTATATAGCCGGTATAACCGCCCTTCAGCGTAACACACCAGCTTCTGTATCTGTATCTAAATAGCCGGTATAACCGCCCTTCAGCGTAACACACCAGCTTCTGTATCTGTATCTATATAGCCGGTATAACCGCCCTTCGGCGTAACACACCAGCTTCTGTATCTGTATCTATATAGCCGGTATAACCGCCCTTCGGCGTAACACACCAGCTTCTGTATCTGTATCTATATAGCCGGTATAACCGCCCTTCAGCGTAACACACCAGCTTCTGTATCTGTATCTATATAGCCGGTATAACCACCCTTCAGCGTAACACACCAGCTTCTGTATCTGTATCTATATAGCCGGTATAACCGCCCTTCAGCGTAACACATCAGCTTCTGTATCTGTATCTATATAGCCGGTATAACCGCCCTTCAGCGTAACACATCAGCTTCTGTGATATTTCTAGCGGCTTGCTAAGGTACTGCAGGGGAACTTCCATTTTGTATATCTCGTGTTCTGGGCATGCTGTGGTTGTGATTTTTTAGGGGTAGATAGACTATTTACTTTATATATATTCTTTTCCGGAGTTAGCGAAAGCATCAGCAAACAAATCACATGTGTATAACATGTATATCACAGGATATGTCACAAGTGTACCCGCAGGGTACAGTCTCTTCGCTTCAAGAGCTTTTACCTCCAGGGCGATAAAACGAAAGCAAACTGAAGATCCTCTCTATATTTTCATCACGACCTTCAACATCTTATATTTTATAAACAGAAAACGCAAAGCTACATTCGAGCGCACTAAAACCCTTAATGGACCACGTATTACGTTGTTTACAGACATTAAGTCCTGCTGGAAATGGTGAAAATGAAATGAAAGCTTTGGATCCGGGGGATCTTATAGGGTATAACGCCTCTTGCGTCACCAGTTCAGAGGATTGCTTACGTATCAGCTCTTGTGAAGAAGCTAGGGGTGCTCACAGTGGACACGTATTCCACGTATAAGTTAAGTTAAAGTCCTTCCCGCGCCTGATGGCGCATAGGGCGGCGCCCATCTCCGTTTCAGTAGCCCTTGGGCCACACAAAGCAATCACTGCAGCAGGGGGCTAGTCCACTGGTAGTGATGTGTGTTCAACTTCCATACTCTTTCCCGAATGCTGAGTGCTAAGCAGAGAAAGCAGCATGTACCATATTTAGTATGACTCGGCCGGGGATCGAACTCACGACCTACCGAATGCAAGGCGAACACTCTACCCACTAGGCCATTGCACCGGTTTATTCCACGTATACCACATAAGATAACGGATAAAACCTTTATGGTTTGATACCTACATGATAAATAATGTTATATTTGTTAGTGCGGATAAAACCTTTAGAACAAACACCTACATGAAAATCGACGGCATAATGTTTTATTTGTTAGTGCCTTATTTGTTAAAACCGCTAGAATAAACACCTACATGAAAATCGACGGCATAATGTTTTCGTTTGCGCTTCCACGGCAATATCTGAATTCATTGTGATATCTGATTACATGTTTTGAGATGAATAGATAAATAAATAAATAATATTTGATAGTGAGTGAAAGAGAGATGGATAGATGGAGAGATGGAGAGATGGAGAGATAGAGAGATAAAAAGATTGATAGATAAACCTCGATGTAACTCTAGATCAGGATCCTTTTATCTTTAACCATCGTGTTTTATGATGATATATGCATATCACCTGGTGTCTGCGACTTACCACAGTTCATGTATTTTTAGCTTTCTGTCTGTAAAACGAATAACATGTTGTTTTGCTTTGAAGCAATGGGTGATGTAGGGCAATGCCCCGGAATAGCTCTTTGATTGTTTACAAAGCAACCCGCCATGTCGATAGATGAAGCGATAAGGAAGAAAACAGAGAAAAAGAAAGCTACGGTTGCTTTTTGGTGTACTCAATTTTCTGTTAGACTTCTTGAAGTAGACAGTGCATCAAAATCAACATTTTAGCAGAGTAAAGAGAGCGGCTGGTCGGGACTGCACCTGGGCCATTCCGTCTGTCAAATCCATAAAATAAGTCTAGATCTATATAGAGTGAGTCGGTTCCACGTTTGAAGGCCCCTGACTTGTAAGCAGTTCTTGTCCAAACAGCTCTTGTCAATTTACCACCTGAAATCAACAAAACAAATATCATCAGAGCGCTAGATATTGCCTTAACTACAAGCGCTAACATGATAAACGCAGATCAACACAACTGTCGAACCGCGAGATTCGGTGGAACTTTACATACAGATTCACAGGCCTTTAGATCTGTTAGTGATGCAGCGTTCCCCACTGGAGTTAACCATCGCTGAGAAATCACAATTTCATTTGCCACGAAAATTGAAAGGTTGAACTTCCTGACGCGTGTGCCGGGAATTCAGAACTTTCAGCAATCATTCCAATCATGTCAAACCCACGCATGGCCATGCCACCGTTAAGTTCACGGAGTACATTGTCCTTACACCTAAGGATAAAAAAAGAGAACTGTATAACAATGTTATATGGTAAATATTGTGTTCTAGCTACTCTTTGACCGAGTACCTTTTTTTAATCGTTCTTTATACATCATCCCAGTGGTTGCGTGTACTTTTATTATTTTACTTCTATTATTTTATTTATTTCTTGTGGCTTACTTTATTTCAATAGTGTTTATCATTTATTATGCAGTGATATTGAATAACCTTTTGAGAGTTAAGACTACTCGTGACTACTACTTTTTCAAGATGGCAACCCAGAGACCAGACTGTAAGGATTGAACCACTCACACCGGGAATGACTCCTACTTTTTTCCAGAAGTGCGGTGGTCTTTTACGTGCTCGAGGTGTGGCTCTCTACAGGTCAGACATCGAAGTTAGGGCTGTCCATTGGCAAGCATGTTATAATACACTGAATGAAGGCTTAACCCATAAAAAAGTACTAACCCATATTTCAATCTGAAAAATTCTTCTCCACCAGAAAGTCACTTGGGTCTAGTTTATAACCATTCAAAGAAAACATGGGGTTGTTCAGCTCATTCTCCGAGAAAAGCTCGCCCTATGAAAGAAACCTCACCTTTGACCCCTGTTCCCTCCTGATACAACCGGTAGCACCCTATAACTCAAACCTGTCCTGACACCAGCTAAACTGCTAAACTGAACAAATTTTGACCCAAACAGGAAAGATTAGGCCCTACCTGTCCCTTCTAACTCAAAAAGTCTCCAGATTAGGCAAAAATTT